>OY101451.1:42859310-43043299 GCA_956483635.1 Panzeria rudis | reverse complement strand
ATATATATATATATATATATATATATATATATATATATATATATATATATATATATATATATATATATATATATATATATATATATATATATATATATATATATATATATATATATATATATATATATATATATATATATATATATATATATATATATATATATATATATATATATATATATATATATATATATATATATATATATATATATATATATATATATATATATATATATATATATATATATATATATATATATATATATATATATATATATATATATATATATATATATATATATATATATATATATATATATATATATATATATATATATATATATATATATATATATATATATATATATATATATATATATATATATATATATATATATATATATATATATATATATATATATATATATATATATATATATATATATATATATATATATATATATATATATATATATATATATATATATATATATAATATATATATATATATATATATATATATATATATATATATATATATATATATATATTATATATATATATATATATATATATATATATATATATATATATATATATATATATATATATATATATATATATATATATATATATATATATATATATATATATATATATATATATATATATATATATATATATATATATATATATATATATATATATATATATATATATATATATAATATATATATATATATATATATATATATATATATATATATATATATATATATATATATATATATATATATATATATATATATATATATATATATATATATATATATATATATATATATATATATATATATATATATATATATATATATATATATATATATATATATATATATATATATATATATATATATTATATATATATATATATATATATATATATATATATATATATATATATATATATATATATATATATATATATATATATATATATTATATATATATATATATATATATATATATATATATATATATATATATATATATATATATATATATATATATATATATATATATATATATATATATATATATATATATATATATATATATATATATATATATATATATATATATATATATATATATATATATATATATATATATATATATATATATATATATATATATATATATATATATATATATATATATATATATATATATATATATATATATATATATATATATATATATATATATATATATATATATATATATATATATATATATATATATATATATATATATATATATATATATATATATAGTGGACGTCCAATAGTACGAATTATATAATGTCAGGCCTTTTCGTAATGTTGGAAAATTCGTATTATTGGACTACAGATTTTCCTCCTGTTATATAAAAAATTTGCTTCTTTTTGAATTTTTTACTTTAACGCAGAAAAAAACAAGTAAAGAACTTCAAAGCAAAACTAAAATTTCATTTATATATATAAAAACGTACATGTTCTTTCAAAAAATACATTTATTCGTATTATCGAATAGCAAAAAACTCTTTTTATTCGTACTATAGAACAGCCAATGCAAAAAATTAGCCTTTTGTACCTTTCGCAATATTGGAAATTCGTGGAAACGGAAGTACGTACTATTGGACGTCCACTGTATATATATATCCGACAAATAATATAATTTTAATGCAATTTTATGAAATGTGTATATACGAGTATATAATTTATTTTAGAAAAAACGTCACAACTATTTATGGCAAACAAAAAAAATTTCAAGACAACGTTAGCTGCTGAAACCTTTGATCGCCAATAAATAAAATTTATTTACTACGTATTGGCTTTTAAAATATTGAACTCTTTTAAATAATAAATTTCATTTAATCTTTTATGGCAGGCAGTAAATATCAATACTCCAGTATTTGTCAAAGCAAATCACACTGTGAGTCATTAAAAATATTTAGATGTCTGGTTTGATAAGCGTCTTTAAATATCTGTTGATGGCAAAATAAAGGGGCGTGTCATGATGGGCATGTGCGGTACGTATGCATACAATGGTACAGTACACTCTTTTACAATATACACTCAATCTCAAGTAATTTATAATAAGTTTGAATAATTGTGACTATAATAACTTCAATAATTACCTATTTATGCGCATAAAAATAATAAAACACATAAAATTTTTGATCAAAGTAATGAGTTAAAATGCTAATAAATATACCCTTCACTATTTTTACCTAGGCATTTTAGCAAATTACTTTAACATGGCGAAATCATTGGTGAAAATACTTACCAACTTGGCTTAGAAATAAACAATATTTAGAAGTCATTGATAATAAAAAAACATAATAAATATTGAATGTCGCTGCTGAGCATTAAACTCGTGCAATTTTATGTTATTGTTGTGTTTCATGTCAAGTGTTTTACTCCTGCTCTACTGCGCAACTATTCTGGTATGGGCTTAAAATTTATTTTTACGAACATGCACACATAACGCTAGAATTGAACCATGTTTTTCAAAACAAATCAACTTCTAACATTGATCCAGCATTAGTCCATGACCAAACCATGTCCAAACCAAACTAATTTCAAAATAACGGGGAGCTCACAAATCAGCTGACAGAGAAAATAGTATTACCAATTTGAAGTTCTTCCCGATACATATACATAGTATAAACCAAGGCATATTACTCACAGGTACCACCGCGACTGCAACAAATACAACACCAAAATAAACATGCATTTTGTTGGTACCCTGTCGGAAAACCCCTGTCTGACTACAAAAATAAAAACTTACTGCCTGTTCAACGATGTCGAAGGAAAACCTGAGCGATCAAAAGTCACTGCCTCGAAATCTAGTCAATTTGGGTTCAACAATATCGACAGCTTTTGTTTGCTTGCACTTACGAGTGTCAATTTTTCTCTCTTAAGTATTAAAATTATAAAATAATGCCACTGAAAATACTAGTAAATTGTTTGAAGAAAAATACAACCAAACATAACGACAAGAGAGTCCATTGTAAGGTACTCACAGTTGTACAGGAAATTTTTATAATTTTCTAATACAAATTCTAGTTTTGTTGTACAGGTGCGACTACCTTGTTTGATGGGCCTTACACAGTAAAGAAAACAGAAGTTTTGAATGTGTTAGTGGCTTTTATTTTGTTTAAAAAAATCATCAATATGTGCATAAATAATAAAAAAATTAATAAGAATGATAAAAAATATTATAATAAAGAGAGATGTTACGAGTTCTAAGAATTTATTGGACTTTTATGGAAAATTTTTTACCAGTCGCAAGCAACACAGTAAGTGAGTGATTTTAACATTACGTTCGTATTGCTTCGACATTGTTGAATCGGATATCGTATGAAACCACTTACGTTTTCTTTCTACTTGTTTTTCAAGTTATCGTTCGTATAGAAACATATTTATTACTTTGCTCATGAACGCAAATCAGTGTTCTTTCGCTTAGAATGCGCATGAACATCTTTTTTAGACATCGTTGAACAGGCAGTTATAGTTAGTTTTTCTTAGACTAACTAAAAGCCAAGGTATATTGAACAGGTACCATTACGAGATCAGCTGTTTTAGTAAATTTGAGAATGTGTGCGTCACACAGACAATAGATTTTGACACATCTCTGGTATGTTTTATATCAATGATGCGCAAAATTTAAATTGTGATTGTATTGCTGCATATTAGTATTAGTGAAGAATGAGAGTCTTCTCAGCAAACACAAAGTCCAGCGTTTAAAATATGATGAATTATAATTTGTTGTTTTCCAACTTTTTTTTTGCTTGCGAAATCTGCATATAATGATTATATATTTAGGACTATTTTTCCTATTTTGGCCAAATTTTAGTTTGGCGCCATTTTTCCTACTTTGTGGCTTTTTTCATTTTATATTTTTTAATTTGGGGACATTTTTCCATTTTTTGAACCATTTTTGATTTTTTAGTTTGGAGACATTTTTCCTATTTTGGGGGCCAATTTAAAATAAAAAATGTCGCCGAAAATTTTATTGTTTTTTTTTCAGTTCAAAATTGTTGGGTCATTGTCTTACATAGTGTCTTTTAATGATATACGTATGTACATATTCATTTAAATATTTGACAACATAAAAGGCGTTGTATGTTACCAAATGTATTGTTTATAATAACATTTGTTTTCGCATATCATCAATTGAATAAGAAACACGAGTGTTTGCTGGATAACTCTTAATGAAAAAATTTATAAAAAAAATGTATAAGCATCCGCCTCATGTGCATTCATCGCTGTCTCATCGACGACTAGATGAAGAGCATAAGAATCTATGTGAGGAATGTGTGTGAGATAATTTCTACAATAGTGGTATGGCGTGCATTTTAATGTTTTGTATTAACTTTTTGCTGTTATTATTTTAAATTGTACCCTTAGCTGGGTGGTCACTGCGTTGACTTTAACATTTGTTCGAACCCCAGCAACATCTTTTTGCAAATAAATGTACTAACTACCAGGTGACTTAAATAAAGTCAACTTTAAGTTAGTTTAAAAGTAGTGCAGAGTGGGGCAATTGACTACTGCCTAGGAAATTGCAATGTTAAGATAGTTAGCTGTTTCCATTGGAAAGTAATCCAAGTATCAGCGAGAGCTGAAATCGTAGCGTTGAAAAAAAATTATTTGACTTATTTCATAATTTCCTCATATTAAATAAATAAATGTACCATCATTTACTTTCTATTCGTATTCTATTCTAATTATTTACCTTTGTTTTTTAGTTTTATTTGCTTTTTGTTTTTGGCATGTACTTCTGTTTGACGCTCTCTACGTAAAAATCTATTTTCTATAGATTTCTACCTCACAAAAGTTACAATACGTATTGAATAAACAAAAACATATTATATTAATGTAACAGATTTTGGCAGTTTATCCGTAACCTCACAATACGATTCGACTAACTCTACCATTAACTTAGTTTCCGATAGGGTAGACACACACGAGAGATATCTCAAAAATCGATTGTCTGTGTGACGCATACATTCTCAAATTTACTAAATCTGGTGTTATCCTAGTGGTATCTGTTCAAGCTACTTTGCTATGTACTTGCACTTTTATGAACACTGATTTCGGCGTAAGTTTATCGCGTTTTTTTGTTTGCCAGTCTATAAAAATAAGATACATTTTATTCCATAAGAAATGCAATACATATTTGATTTCGAAAAAACCACTTTGCTTAGCCAGGGGTTGAACCATAAACTACTAACTAGACCTAACAGCTTACAACAACATTACGAAGATTATATGAAAGAGATAGCAAATCTTATTGTTTCTAATTTGGCTGTCTCTTTCATATTATCTTAGTAATTGAACATTTTGCATGTAAAACTGCATAACACATGATAACAACCTTTTTTAAACGTCAAAATTGAGTATTCTGTTTCATATTCTGTGGTTTCCACTGCTGATCTGCTGTATGATAAGTGCAGGCACTACTACTGTGCCAATAAGACAATAAATGGCTTGTTTGTTTACTATTTTAACGCAAAGTTAAAGGAAGTTTCCGATTTCATTCAGATATTCGAAAATCGAGATGTTATCCCCTTTTACGATGCTATATTTTTACGATTATGACTATATAGATGTGTGTGTGTAAGTAAACTTCTCATAACTTAAAAATGGCTTAACCAATCGGAACCAAATTTACGACATTCAGAAGACATTGACCTCGCTTAGATTCCGTGATGATGAATCGATTTGGTTCGGTAGATTTTGAGAATTTTCGAACATAAAGTTTTCGAAAAAAAATTAAAATTATTTTCAAATAAATTCTAAACTACAAAACAGATCGAATCCGAAATCTGATCAGCTCTTAAAACTGCCTCGATTGAAATCGGCTAAATCGTTGACGAAAATTTTCGAAAAAAGCGTTAAAAAACAAATACTCGCAACAACAATGAATTAACAAACACCGTTTTGTGTAGTATTTTACGTATACATTTTTTATTTTTCTTTTTGTAAAGTAAATCATAAACCCATAAGCAAGCAGGCACATAAACAACATATATATGATGTGGTACTCATATACATATATGAGTATCAGTCAAGACAAAATAACAACAGCAACAAACAACAGAAATGCCTACATTACTGTTGTTGCTACAGAATTTAAGAAACCAGTAAAGAGAAATTTACAGTTTAAAGCTGCTGCGGCGCCTTCTGAAAAACGCTGTTCAATTCTACAAAACGCTGAATACGAAATCACCATTGTCAGGTCATCAAGCCGCCCCCAATATACTTAAGGGAGAAAAACTCAAATGAGCTAATTAAAAGGCTAGTGCAATTAATCAGTGAAGAGGCGTTTTACGTAATCCCTATAAAACTCGGCGCAATTGATAAGACAAAAATTCAAGTAAATGAAGATAATCATTACCGCTCAGTAGTTTCGGAGTTTGAAACACAAAATGAAAATGTTTACACCTACCAACTGAAAAGTGCAAAAGGCCTCCAGGTAGTAATAAAAGGCATCGATTCATACGTGGATCCAGAAGAGGTAAAAGCGGGTCTACTAAATAATAATTTTAAAGTGAAAAATGTTACTAACATTAAAAGTAGAGAGCGGGTCCCCAAAACCACTGGAACCAGGTGACATGAAATTAAATTAATTAAATGTATAGCTTAAGATATTTGCTACACCAACGAGTTGCCGTGGACGAACCACACAAGCGAGCAGGGCCCATTCAATGCCTGAATTAGCAAGATGATGGCCACACCAAAACATATTGCAAGCTGCG
This sequence comes from Panzeria rudis, assembly GCA_956483635.1. NCBI lineage: Eukaryota > Metazoa > Arthropoda > Insecta > Diptera > Tachinidae > Panzeria > Panzeria rudis. The sequence continues at coordinate 43,036,488 of OY101451.1, read as the reverse complement.
CACCGTTTGTGTCTTCTGTTGTGAACTACACAGCACTGGCAATTGTGATAAGCCAAAAGATGCTTCAAAAAGTAAAAAGTGTAGCAATTGCCATGAAAATCACTCTGCAAACTACAGGGCTGTCCTGTCTATATACATGTCATACAATCTTTGTCTAAAAGACGTAATCACACCTATGCTCAACCTATGTATTACTTTCGACAATACCAATTATCCCCAGTTGCGCCAACCAGCTACCAGCCGGCCTTCACGCGAAAAGAATTGTTAAAGCTAACCAAGCCATAGCGCAAAACATACCAAACAGTCAGTTCTCATACGGTAATGCTTTGAAGTCTAACCATCCTACAGCTCAAAAACGGCCCCTTGCCAACGAAAAACTGGTTTCAATTTTGATCGAAGTGAGGCTCCAATAGAAAATTTAATACAAACAGTAAATTTTTTACAACCAACATGACCTGCATGATGCAGAAAGTGTTGAAAATGCAGTCTACACTATTGCAGGCTGCTTTAAACAAAACATGAACTTAAAAATCTGTTTCTGGAACGCAAACGGCATCTGCCAACATAAAAGCGAACTCGAGTACTTCTCTAAGACGCATTTGACGGCTAGAAGCTTTTTTAAAGTCAACGGATATACTCTCTATGCTATAAAGGACCGCCAGGGTAGAGCTTGTGGTGGCTCGGCTATACTAATAAAATCTCGATTAAAACACTACTTAATGGGTGATCATTGTGAAGACTATCTTTAAGCAACTAGCATCTGCATTGAAGCTGTTCATCAAAACCTGGTGATTTCATCAATTTACTCTTCTCCCAGGTGCTCTAGTACATAAAATCAATATAGTAGAATTTTTAATTCACTAGGTCCACGCTTTTTGGCCGCCGGTGATTACAACGCTAAGCATACGTTCTAGGGATCTCGTCTCTCCATACCAAAGGGACGCGTTTTGTTTGATACAATTTCTAAAATGCGTCTGAATGTTATATCAAGTGGGCAGCCAACTTACTGGCCAACAGATTGCCGAAAAACACCTGATGCTATTGATTTTGGAGTGATAAAGAGTGTGCCCAGCGAAATGATCCAAGTTGAAGCATCTTTAAAAGCAGCTCAAATGAATTGGCTCATTGGAAAGAACTCTACTCTAAGCCTAGATTGTAAACTTCTTCAATACAACTCCATTCTAAAATCAATATGGTCCTACGCTATCCCGTTATGGGGCACTGCCTTGGCATCAAATGTAGAAAAAATTCAAAGGCAACAAAATAAATTACTCCGTACGATTACAGCAAACCCATGGTATGTCAGAAACAAGCGAATTCATAAAAATTTAGATGTGCCACTGGTTAAGATAGTGTTTCCTAAACACGTGACAAGATACATAAAAAAAACTTGAGTTGCACCCAAATCCCCTAGCCCGAAACATCATTAACTGTAGAGGACACACTCGGCTGAGAAGGAGGGACACTCGTGCTCTCAGCCGAACACGAGAGACATATACAACCAAAGAACCAACCACTAAAACAATAGTTCAATTTTATTGAAGATACAATAAATAAATATAACCAATAAATAAATCCTTAATAATCACTTATCTTAATAAGAGATGAAGCAAAAAATGTTTCAATTAAAAAAAATGTAAATACCGACTTCAAAAATATGCAGCTTAGTTATTTAGCTTATACATAAAAACCAACCGATATTTAATTTTGAATTAATCGAACAGTTAGTTAATCAAGCGAAATTTTTTCGGATGTAATACTTTTTATGGTGCAGCTCAGTAATATTTAAAAAATTTTAGTTTCCATCCCTGGTAGGAGCTATAAACTTTTTTATGAAACCCATATGTACGTAGTAACAACAAGCGTTCCTTCATTCATTAAAAATGATGTAGCTATTTTAAAGTCCAAATACTTTTTTGGAAAATGAGTAGGCATTTCCCTTTTTAGCCATAAATTTTAAATCAGTTGATATGTATGTATGTAATTGTCATTAAAGACATTTTTAAAAAAGTGTTTGAATACGAATATGGACTACATACATAAAAGAGTACAGAGAGTCAACAGCTTTTATTAAAAGAGTTTAAAGTACAAATTGTTTAACAGTGTGTGCACAGTGCTACACATTTAGTCAGTCGAGTCCACATGGAATAATAATACATATTTGACACACAAAAAAAGCAGATGATCAAAAACAAACAATTGATTATTTTTATGACTTTTATATGACATTGAAATAATAAAAAGTTAACAAATATTTTCACTTAGAAAATACGTATGTAGCAGGCGCAGATCCATGGAGGGAAAAAAGGGATATTCCCCTCTAAAACGAATAAAATATACCTCATTTCTGTGGAGCTCATTACAGAAATTTTACAAAATGGTACGCATCATTTAAAAGTTCACCTCCCAAAAGCTTTAGCTGGATCCGCACCTGGTATGTAGTATATAAAGGTTTAAGTATACTTTTTCCCAATTTTTTGTAATACATTCGATACACTATTAGAGTGGTCGGTAAAAATTAAAAGTTGAATTTCTTCAAGTCTTATATCCCAAATCGATAGATATTTATAAAAAATTTTTATAAAATTTTTAATTTTTGTGCTCAAACTTTTACGACATCTCTGAAACTAGTGGAAGATTTAGAAACAATATTTGCTCGGCATAAAGATATTTTGTTCTCTAATTTGGTTTTTGTTTTTTTATGAAGAGGGCACAAACCCTTGCCCAATTATGCTAATATATGCCGAGCAAATGCCTTCATTTTTTACATAGCGGTATATCTCGAAAGTTAGAGCTGATAAAAATATGGAGTAGAGATGCGCGTTCAGCCACCCAAGTAACTAAAGACACAACTTTCAGTTCTATGGAACGAAAAAGAAAAAAATAACCGAAATGTATATATAAATTTGTGTACTCATTTTGAAATTTTATTTGTTATAGGCTTTTTTCCATATATCTGTTTATTATGTTAAATATGCGATACGTATGAAAGTCGGTAATGCAAATGTGTTGGAAACTTCACAGAGAACAGGTTTTTAGCAGAAAACTTTCTCGATTTTGCGCATGAGACTTGAAAAATCCAACTTTAAATTTTTAACGACCACTAGTATACATATCGCTCCTTTATTGCAACGTAGTCATATCTCAAAAAAATGAAACTTGGCAAATCGCGTTTGTTTTAAAATTGTTAGCAAGTATATGGACTGTGTTAGGGTTTTAATTAGGGATGTAACGATACGCCGTTTTGCCGATCCGATACCGATACCGATATTTAAAAATAAATATCGCCGATACCGATTCCGATACCGATACGAATATTGAAATTGAGTTAAATATTCGATCAACATATTTAGATCAACAAAACTCAAGTGCAATTTTTTTATTATACAAAATTACATTGTAAGAGAGAATATTTAAAATTGATTTTAACCCAGTATAAAAAATTGGAAGTAATTTTGAAGGAGAAACATTTTCTTTGCTTCCAAAAAATCTATATTAAAAATATGCAGATAATTAGTAGAAAAGCAAGAAAAAATTTTTCATTCCTTTATAATTTTAAAAAATACTCGCCATGCTTTTTAAAAAATCGATTTTTTAAAGGACATTTATCAACTAATATTCTTCTAAATAACTTAATAGCTTAATTATTAAAAATCTTCTAAGTTTATATTTGTTCACCTAAATTTACATGAAAATAAAGTTTTGAGTTTGAATTCGCATAAAAAAAATTGTAAAAATGTGTAATTTTTATCCTTTTTCCTTGAGGAAAAATCATTACAGAACACCGAAAAAAATGTGTTCTAAAATCGCTTCCAATTCGGTGATTGGCAATCGAAAAACAGAACTTCGTGCAATGGTAAGGATATGTAAAACTAATTAGAAATTATCCGAATTTGCAATACTTTCGGATCGCGAATTCTACATTTTCATGACTTCTTTGGAGTGTCTTTTTTTTGCTGAAATAAGATTTAAAAAACAACGACTTGAATTTGAATTCATGGTAAAATAAATAATTTTTTTTTTGACAAAATAACAGCATAAAATATTAATAGTTTTTAAAATTGATATTAATAAGATTTAAAAAATAACAAAGTGAATTTAATTCATGGTAAAATTGAATAAAAATAAATTATTTGTTAAAAAAAACTCTGAAAAAAATTTTAAAAGTATCGTCGTATCGACAGTAAAATATCGCCGATACCGATGTATCGGAAAATCTGAAGTATCGCCGATATATCGGTATCGGTATCGGTGTTCGTTACATCCCTAGTTTTAATGGTTATATCTTCGGTTTAGATTAAGACATGTTTCTGAAAATTTTTTAACATATAAAGAAGGTCTTATTGAAGACTTTTTCTTAAGTACATATGACTACGTTGCAATAAAGAAGCGACATGTATATAAAAAATTAACTATAGTATATTCGGTTATATTATACATCTATATATACATAAATATGTATGTATTTATTTTGGACATTTTAAAAAATGCTTTTAGCATATAACATTTTTTTCATAATTTTTCCAAAATTATTTAGCATTTTTTCTTTACGGCTTAGTTTTAATGTTTTTTTTTTTTTAATTTGTAGCTTTTTACTGGATATACAAATATCTAAAGGTGATGTTCCAATGGAAAATGAACCTTATTTTCCCAAAATCAAAATCCATACACAGAAATATAGCAATATAAGAACATTTGCACAAGACTGTGAAAAGGGTTATTGTTATTTTATTTTTGAATAGTTATATCCAATAATAATTGCGTTCATTTAATTTTCTGCGATGTTTTTTTATTTGAATAATCTTTTTCGAGTGATTTTATTCGAATAATTCTTGTGTAAAAAATTGTATGCGACATATTTTTATTCGATTGATCTTACTTGAAAAAATGTTATTTCAATAATTTTCTTTAAATTTTTTGCTTAGAGTTGCTTCCTATTCGAATTTGAGATTTTTAAGGAACTAAACAAGTTAGCACATTTTATAATTTGTAAATATTTTCTTAATATTTTGTTTTTGTAATGCACATACTAGACGTGTGCGCATTACCATTAAAAATGTAATTTATTGTTTTTTTAGCGCAAATATTGTTTGTAGTTGTAATTCTAATTGACACTTTTGACAACTGTACAATAAAAATCCTGTACAATTCAACATGGACACCATTTCACAAGACTTTAAACAAACACATATACATCTTAAGCCTTTTTTGGCTTTTGTGCATAATAAAATACAGATTACAAACATACATACATACATATTTTTAGAATGAGCAGAAAAACTTAAAAAAGGGTTCATTGCAATTATGAAAAAAGCAACAAAAATAAAAAAGTTCCTGGCTTTATTTGTTTCTTTTTTCACACATATAACAATATAACAATATTCCAGCTAACAGAATTGAAATTTGTTTCGACACAACAATAAACATTGCCGTTGGTCAGGATTGTTGTTGTGTGCTTTCATAAAAGCGAATAACAATTTTAGTTTTATCATAAAATCAAAAGCAATAATAGAAGAGAACAACTCAATAATGTACATTATGAACACTTTACAAATTGAAGTTTTGTGAGTCAACAATGCAAAATTTCATAGAAATATCTTCTGAATAACTTCCATTAGGTTGTGAGTACATAAATTGAAAACTTTAAATACGTTTTCTGTAAAACTAGTTTTTTTTGGGTTATGACGTTGTTGCAGCAAATCAGTGATATGTACTCTGTTTACATATATAGCTGAAAGATTGTTACCCTTTTTGCAATTTTAGGTATTTTTTTTACCAAATTTGGAGCAATTATTTTTTATCTCAGCAATTTTTTGCACTACTTTTAACCATTTGTGTATGTACTTATAATATTCTTAACGAAGACTTCGACAACCTTCACAGACAACAATCCATAGAGGTTTTCAACGTAATAATTCTTGAGTGTGTATATATATGCATGTATATGGGTTGTTATTATATGTATGTACATGTATCTTTTATTCATTTTTTCCATTTACAAAAGAAAAGTAAACCAAAAATAAAGGTACTGTATTCGGCCATGTCGAACTTTTTTAACCTCATGCATATGGTTTTTTGATGGGATTTCGGAGAACAAAGTACATATTTATGCCTGTATGTACATATTACATTGTGCACACTGGGGTATTCATTCGGTTAACCGTTAACCGGTTAATTAGTACTCGATTAGCTGACCGGTTAATTTAAAATTGGCTATTTTCGATTAACGGTTAAATCGGTTAATTTCAGTCGATTAACCGATTAACCGACGTAACAAATTTTTTCATATTTTGTAGTATTATAACTAGGGATGTAATGATGCGACGTTTTGCTGATCCGATACCGACACTTAAAAATAAATTTCGCCGATACCGATACGAATATTGAAATTGAGTTCAAGTTTAGATTAACAAAACTCAAGAAGGGCAATTTTTTTGTTATACAAAATTACAGTGTAAAAGATTATTAATATTTGAAATTAATCCTTTAAGAAATTTATTATTTGACATATTGTCATAATTTAGCTGATAGCTAAGCATTGTCTTTATGCATTTCATTGGTGCTTCACCAAATCGTCAGTAGAAATAGACTTATTTAAAATGAATATTATCCTAGCATAAAAAATTGGAAGTAATTTTTAAGGAACTACATTTTTTCATTGCTTCCAAAGAATCTATATTAAAAATATGCAGATAATTAGTAAAAAAGCAAGTAAAAATGTTCAATTCCTTTATAATTTTTAAAAAAATCGATTTTTAAAGGACATTTATCAACTAATATTCTCCTAAATAACTAAATAGCTTAATTATTAAAAGTCTTCTAAAAGTTTATATTTATTCACTTAAATTTGCATGAAAACACAATTTTGTGTTCAAATTCGCATAAAAAGAAACAAGTTCTGAAAATGGGTAATTTTGCATACTATTTTCTTGAAGAAAAAGAAATTTGTCCTAACATCGCTTCCGATTCGGTAATTGGTAATCGAAAAAGAGAACTTCTTGCAATGACAAGGATATGTAGAACTAATTAGAAATGATCCAAATTTGCAATACTTCCGGATCGCGAATTCTACATTTTTATGACTTCTTTGAAGTGTCTTTTTTTGCTGGGAATGAAATTTAAAAAACAACGAATTTAATTTGAATTGCATGTAAAATTAACAAAAAATAAATGATTTTTTTACAAAATAACAGCGTAAGATATTATTAATATGCATTAATATTATTAATATAAATTGATATTAATAAGATTTAAAAGCAACGAATTGAATACCATGAACTAAAATTAAGAGAAAATAAATTATTTGTTAAAAAAACTGGAAAAATTTTAAAAAGTATTGTCGTATCGACAGTAAAATATCGCCGATACCGATGTATCAGAAAATCTGGTGTTGCCGATATATCGGTATCGGTTACATCCCTAATTTCGTCTGATATACAAAATGTGTGTGTTTAGAAAATATTTTTCGTACGAACAAATAGGTGTGTTCAGTGAATTTAACTTAAGTAAAACATTAAAATCTTTGGACGTGGGTATAAGAGTTTAGTAAATACTCTGCTACTCTAATTGAACTTTAGGGAGTTACGTATTAAGTTTTTGTTTAATAGTTTTATAGAATTCAATAATGCTGTTGCCAAAGATTTAATTAAAAATCTAAGTATTATATTTAATAAGAGACGAATTCAATTATTTTATACCTCCACTCAGGAATATTTCCTTCTAGCAACAGTGTTTTAAAATGCAGTACAAAAACGGAAACTAAGGAATTCGGAAATAAACTTTTTTGCAGAGTGTTCGTCGCTGAGCTCTGCCAGTATGAGTCAGATGATGACCTTACAACAGAAGAAATTTAGAAAAAATTAAAACCGGACTCTATTGTTATGGATTACGTCAACATCTACGATAAATGAAAGGATTTTTCCAAGTGAAGTTTTGTCAAAACTAAAAAGGAGCATATCTTAAATCCTAAGCATTTAAAGCAAATTATTTTTCTGAAAGATTGTTTTAGAAGATCTCCTTAAACTATTGAAATAACTGATATATTATGCTTTTGGGTAGTATGAACAAAAAAAAAGTATTTGCTTTTTACTTAATAATTTGTTTTAAAACCAAAAATAATAATTTAGTTGAAATAAAAAAATGCAAGAATTTACCATGGAAAATAAGTCTTGTATTCTATTTACTGGCAAAAAATTAGTTAAATAGCTGATGTTTCATTGAAAAAAGCATCCACCTTCATAAGTGGTAAAAACGAACAAAGAACGCTGATGATGACGAGCGTAGCGGCCGTCGAAATCAGTAGTACTGATCCGTTCTGCTAATCTGATTTGAATATTCCAGCACTCCACTCTTAATAAAAATAATTTGAATTTACATTAATTCAATTATTGAACTAGAAAGCCGAAATAATAAAAAACATTTTCAGAAAAATAATTGTAATTTTATATTGAATAATTTCCGGAATTTTGTGTTTTAAAAAAATTTTTAAGTAAAAATCAAATACTTTATTTTATTCATACTAACCATTGTTTTTTTTACTAATAAATTCAAAATAATAGATAACACAGTGCAACAGGCCAAAAACACACGGACTTGACAGTAGTTATATGTTTGATTTTACTATCATAGGCACTAAAACTCTATACTCAGTTTACAGAATTTAGTGACCAATTTCTTTTTATGGGCCTCTAAAGTTTTGGAAAATCAGCGGCCCTCAGAAAAAGGTGTCATCAGTTTTTGTCCAACAGCTAATTCAAATTTGGTGATACCGCTTAACTATATATGGCAATAATGCAGCTAAGAGTTCGCAAAAGAGATTTTATTAACATTTAATGCAAAAAAATTATTTTTTCGTGCACCTTTTTTGAAAAAATTTTTTCAGAATAACTTACAGGGACTCGTAATTTTTTACTAACAATATTTCGCAAGGTTATAGTTACGGTAGAGCTGAACAACTTTTGTGAACATATCAATACAATCTGAACGTATCTAGGCACCCCAATTAGCCCAAAATAAATAATTTGTTCCTTAAAAATGTTAATTTTTTTACCAGTCAGGCTAAATTTTTATTGCATTTTTTTACTTTCTTTGTTATTCTTCCACTTCTTATGTTGCTGATTTTGGTATTTACTATTTTTTATTATTTGTTGTTGTTTTGTCAAATGTTGGTAGTGAAAAATTTGGAGTCCCCGTAAGTTATGCTTAAAAAAGTGAATAAAATAATTGTTTCCTATATTTTTTCGAAAAAAGGCAGGAAAAGATTATTTTTCTTGGCACAATATGTTAATGAAACACAACATAGCACAACAGAGAAGTATGCACTAGAATATACTATTTTCAAAAAAATATTTTTTAGCATAAGAAATTGGGAAAAACTACAATTTTAAGGCAAAAAGTGGTCTGTATGAGCTATTAGGAAGCCTAGACACGTTCATATTGTTTTAATATGTTCACAAAAGTTTTCAAGCTCTACCGTAACTATAAGTTTGTCAAATATTGTTAGTAAGAAATTACGAGTCCTTGTAAGTTATTCTGAAAAATGTGAAAAAAATTTTTTTCTTAAATTTTGCAACAAAAAGTTCACGTAAAAAAATTTTCTATCATAAAACATTAAAAGTAATCTGTTAAGCGGACTCTTAGCTACATTATTACTATATATAGTATCTTTAAGTTTGAATTAGCTGTTTGCCAATACTGATAACACCATTTTTTAAGGCCCCACTGATTTTCAGAAACTTTGGAGGTCCATAAAAAAATTGGTCACCAATTTCGCTAAACTGAGTATAGGGTTTTACTACCCCGTGGTAGTATAATCGAACCTGTACTGTCCAGTCCTTGTGTTTTTCCAAAAGTCTTCATTTGTCGCATAGTGTAATTTATGCACTTTTATTTGTTGAAATTACTTGATTTATGAAAAAACTTTATTAATCGGCTAGCCGGTTAATACCGAAATTAACCGACTATTAACCGATTAAGCCAAAACCTCGATTAATTAATCGAGCGATTAACAGATTGAAGCAGAATCCCGATTAAATGAATACCCTCGTACATACATATATGTTTTTTATAGCAATTTTATATTTAGAGATTTTGATAAATAAATACGAATACATAAATACGAACTTGCACAAAGATTCTGTTTCGCGCAAGAAGAAGAAGAAGAATTTTCTCTCAAAGCCACTCTCTTCGACTACGGAAACAGTTTTCGGTGTGCAACGAAAATTAATTGTAAAATCAAATAGCTAAAACCCGACGTTTTTGTCGGTTTCGGTTTCTAGCCATTAAAAACCGTGATTTCTGTTAAAACTGAACAGCAGTCAAAAATCCACCCGACCATAAAAATGTTAAAAAAGTATTTCATGTAGAAATGGTTCTGTTATAGCTTTGTTATGTATGATATAACTTTATGATGTCTTATATACGGCCATGTTCTGTTTTTCATGTGAAATGAAAAGGTGCGGAATTATCAAAGCATTGTTGTTGTAAATTAATATTTATAACAACAATGCTTTGATAATTCCACACATTTTAATTCCACATGAAATACAGAACATACCCGATAGTTTTATTATGTATTATATAACTTAAACCAAAAAGTTAAGCCTTGCCAAAGTTCCCCCAATAATATATACATATATCTGACTCCGCTGGAACAGTGAAAATTCTCGTTAAAAACGACTTATTGGGGCTTGTAGGTCTAGTTGAGTAGATATTTTAGCCATTTTAAAAAATTGCAATACACCCTCAAAATCGGAAGTTCTCGATAAAAACGAGGTTTTGGGATGATATTCAACTCTTGACTACAAACCACCGAATTTGGTCGAGTGGTCTAAGCGGTAAAGAACTCTGATGAGATTAGCGGGAGCTATCGAAGCGTCAGTTCAACCCTCGGCGCAGTCAAAATGTTCATTGTCTACATGCTTCACATTTATCTCTAAATAAAAACATAATTTAATTGAAAAATTAAAAACCGAGCTCAAGCCAAAAATAGTTAAATTTCTTCGGATATAAACCCATACAGTTCGACTAAACTCATAACTTAATTGTACAATTTTCTTTTGATAATATTTCCACGAAATATGAGTCAAAATAAAACATTTTGAATATTCAAAGAAAGATAATAAAATCCTTCTCTCTTATTTGCAAAAGACATGGTCTATGTCTGCATTACATCGGACTAGTCTTAAACTACTTTGTGTCACTATTCGATGGAGCACTCACCTGTTCATTTTTTAACGATTGCACTCGTTAAAATGCAAACACTTGTCGGTTAACTTGAAGTTATTGTTTACAAATTGATATGACATGACTGCATTGCATAGGACAATGTTGTAACTACTCCATTTCAGCTAAAATGGACCAAGTAGTCCAATATTGTCTGTAGGGTACATATGTCTCACAAACCTGACAAGCCATATGTAAAAAACTTGTATAAAGTCAACTCAAGTAACTTTATGAAATATTAAAACATATGTATGTACATAAGGGTAGCCTGAAAAATTTTATTTTTTTCGGACACCAAAAAAAACTTCCTTTTGATGAAAATATAATGGAATTTTTTTAACATAAACAAAAATAACTTTTTAGATTTTAAATTGTTCACTACCTATATTGAATTGATGAGTTTATTATTGCGAATATCTTTACAAATATGAACGTTATGAAAAAATCAATGCAGACTTTTTTTGGAGACAATTTCATTTCGTAAAAAATTGTTTTTATAACTTTTCCGAAAAAAATAAAAAATGCATGGTGTTGAAACCTAACAAATTGGGTATTATTTTAAGACAAATACAACACATTTTTGTTTGAAAATGTTTCTTGACGGTGCTACGACACTTTAATAAAGTTGGGTTATTTTAATGCGAAGTGATCGACTACATATTTGTCCTTGTTAGGTGTTTATAAAGACTGAAATGAAAAAGCTTAGAATAGTTGAACATTTCCTACGGTAAATGGAACTGACAAAAAACAAGTCACCTGACATGTCCCCAGGTGGTAGGGACCAGTCCGAGTTCTAACACTTCCTATGAAGCGGACCAGCCACTTTTACATGGGGATGGCCTAGGATGGGGTTAATTGATACTTTGTATGCACCTTGTAACTTGTCTCTGAACTATCTTATAGGATTCGAACCGACAACCTCCGGCATGACAGGCTAGTACACTACCCACTCGACCACAGGATCACTTATATATCAATGTTATAAATACCAGTTAAGCTCTCATTGAAGGGAGACAATTAATATTATATAGATACTATGTGATAGGCCTTAGATCCAGGTGCATCGAATTGGCTTAGTGCCGTTTACTACAATGCTAGCCGGAGTACCAACTAAATTGACTGAAAATGGGTAATATGTGAGAATTTACACAATATATCTTTTTTCACCATTCACTTATCCTTATTTTTGGTAACAGTCTCGTTTTCTCAAGTCATAGGACGAGTACTTTTGAATCATAATCATTTGTCACCAAATTTTCCGCAGGGTTCTAAGAAAGACAGTTAGTGAAGTTCCGAACATTTAGAAAAAAAGCTAATTAATAGGTGCGACTCGCCACAAGATGGCGACAGTCTGTTAATTGAGCTTACTAAAATTAGTAGGATTTTCGCTACAGTGTTGTTGCCACTGTCAGTAGTGGTGTAGGTAAAGGACTCTGACTAGAAGACTTGGTGGTCACGAAACAGCTGTCAGTTCAACCCTCACTACATCCAAATTTTTCTTTGAATGTTCAATATTCACATGCTTTAGAATTTCTTTCTTAAATAACAAAATAATTTGATCGAATATATATATAAATATATATATATATATATATATATATATATATATATATATATATATATATATATATATATATATATATATATATATATATATATATATATATATATATATATATATATATATATATGTATATATATATATATATATATATATATATATATATATATATATATATATATATATATACATATATATATATATATATATATATATATATATATATATATATATATATATATATATATATATATATATATATATATATATATATATATATATATATATATATATATATATATATATATATATATATATATATATATATATATATATATATATATATATATATATATATAGCTTTGGATTTAAACCATACAGTTCGACTAAAAATTCATAACTCAATTATTAAAAACTCTAAAGGCACTTAGCTAAAACATGAATGTGTACTGTTCCAAAAGCTTGGGCAAAATCAAAATTATAATTTTTACCTGGCTGATATCGTGCTTTACTTTTTAGAAAGCTAGATTATACGAGATTTTGTGGGTTAAGTTATGTTACGAAAACTTGTAAAATAAAAATTTTATGTGACTTCAAATTTAATTATTTTTTCCAAATACTTGCAAAATTCGCCGTCGGCAAATTCGATATCGGCAAAAAGTGAGAATGGGACAATTTAGATTAGACCTCTATCTATCAGAAACAGTAATAACATCCACCGCTTTTTCCGACATTTTAGCTCTGCTCTGATTATAAATTTAGTAAAATTTAGTTTTTGGGAAAAAGGATATATGAGAGGTAGTTATGTCCTTGCACCAAATGGAACAAAATTTGCAGCAGAACTAAGTCGAATAATTTTAGAAACATTTATTAATTTTTAGTGTATTCTAATCATAAATGTAGTTAAAATTTAGTTTTTGAGAAAAATGATATGGGCATTTCCAGGGAAAATTCCACTTTTCGTAACGTTACGCCAACAAGCAATTAAGCTGTATTTCAAAGAAAACCCAATTTTTTTACTTCTTTGTAACGAGTGATTTTTTTGCTATTATCTTTTTGGCAACACTAGTTTTGACAGCTCACGCACGTTTTGTATCTTGTGTCACTGTCAAACATCTTCAGTTTGGTCTATAATTTAATCATGAATCGTCTTACAAACGAACAACGCTTGCAAATTATTGAATTTTATTACCAAAATGCGTGCTCTGTTAAGAAAGTTCATCGCGCGCTTCTTCCATTTTATGGTCAGTTTAATCGACCTACTGAGGCTTCTATTCGGGCTATTGTAAAAAAATTTCGCACCAAATTTACATTGTTGGACATTAAACCACCAACACGTTTACGTAGAGTGCGAACTGAAGAAAATATCGCAGCCGTATCAGCCAGTGTTGGTGATGACCGTGAATTATCGATTCGGCGCCGTTCGCAGCAATTGGGCCTGTGTTACTCCACTACGTGGAAAATTTTGCGGAAGGATTTGGGTGTGAAGCCTTATAAGATACAGCTGGTGCAAGAATTGAAGCCAAACGACCTACCACAACGCCAAATTTTTGGTGAATGGGCTCTTGAAAAGTTAGATGAAGATCCACTTTTTTTATCGAAGAATTGTGTTCAGCGACGAGGCTCATTTCTGGTTGAATGGATACGTGAACAAGCAAAACTGCCGTATTTTTTGTGGGGCTATGTTAAGGCTAATGTCTATAGCGACAAGCCCGCTTCGATTGACGCACTGGAAGCCAACATTGCCAACATTATTCGTGAGATACCGGCCGAAATGTTGGAAAGAGTATGCCAAAATTGGACTAAGCGGATGGACCATTTGAGGCGCAGCCGCGGCCAACATTTGCATGAAATAATCTTCAAACATTAAATTATATCGACCCAACTATCGATCCAAATAAATATTTCATGCATTTTTCTGAATTTTATGTGTTTTTTTTTTACTTTCCGATAGTTCTTATAAAATCACCCATTATAATTTGTGTAGGTCGTAAGTAGCTCTACATTTAGTAACATTTTAGGAAAAATCGAATCACATGGCATAATTCTAATATTGCGCCTACGTTACTTTTCGATGGAAATGCCCATATATGGGAGGTAGTCATGTCCTTGTACCGAATGAAATAAAATTTACAACAGCGCTAGAAAGCTAAATTTTAGAGACAGATACAAATTTTTTCTACATTCTGATAACTGTAGTTAAAATTTAAATTTTAAAATTCAGGATGTATGGGAGGTAAGCTTGGCATTGGTCCGATTTTTTTCAAAACTTGAATTTTTCTTAACTGAGGTAGATGTAAGTACTGTACTATATTTCAGAAGTCTGCGTCAACGCCTTCTATTTATATGGAAACAAAGCACTGCGATGCGTGTTCTTTTTGCTTAAAAAAACACATTATTTTTTTCATCAAAAGAAAGGTTTTTTTGGGACGTCCGAAAAAAATTAATTTTTAGCTGCCACCCTATTGTACATGTTGAAAAAATTTAACTACAAAAACAACTTTTTGAAGCTTGACTGACACCCCACTGTGCTTATTGTGTATCAGCGAGCAAGTGTCTATACATTTTATTATTTTATTTATGTTTTGAATCATCAGCACATCAGGCCCTTCTTTTTTTATATTTTAAGTAAAATATAAATGAAATTTATACTCGGCACACATACCTACACACATTTGGTTTAGAGGCCAATGAAATAAAACAAATTTTGATTGGTTAGCGTTTTTGGGGCTCGTCACATACACATCGTGACGTCACAAACGACGTTTGCACAGAGAGAACAATATAAAGACCCCAGTTCATAAAAATACATACATACATATGTATGTATATACATATCGTTACCTTAATATAGAAACGACCTAACTCATTGTTTTTTTCAAATCGAGGTTTTTGCATATTGCGATAGATGAATTTCTAATCCATCGAAATATGCAAAAAACTCGATTTGAAAAAAATAATGAGTTAGATCGTTTCTATATTAAGGTAACGATAGCTATGGATGTAAGTATAATAAACTGACTCGACTTGTATGAAGATGAAAAATGTGTTTTTGTTACCCCTCTCAAATCCGGTCTTTTTAATGAGGATTCCTAAAACTTTTGAGGGGTCTAGCTATGACCGCCCGTGAGCTGGACCGTGTCTAAAAAAAGGTATATTTTTGTAGTTATTTGATTTGAGGCATTCGTTAATTGTTTATGTGCTTAGAAACTTGCGAACTTCTGCAATAACTAGAAACACAAATAAATAAACAATGCTTCAAATTATATAATACAAAAAAAAGTAAAATTTATTTTAATATAAGTAGCACCTGTTATGAAAACGCTTTAAAAATCGTGGTTCTTATGGAATAACGCATTGCTGATGGTATGAATGATAAAGTTTAATGCACCATTGGATGCAGCTTCAAAAGATCTTTCAAGCAATGTAATTTTTTTCATATGTTGTTTTGGGAGAAAATACAAAAATAGACCATAGACCTCTTTTAGACATGATACAACTCACGGGCGGTCATCGCTATACTCCGCAAATGTTTTGGGAAACCTCATTAAACAGACGGATCTTTAATATGAGAGGGGTAACAAAAAAAATTTTTTCGGTGAGTCGGCTTAATGTGTAATATATCTACCCAGCGGTAAAACTTACGAGGCATTCACTAAACAGGCCTTTTTGCAGGCCTTCCAAACCCTGAATTAAAATCCAGAACTAATTATTTTCTGCCTTCTAAGGATAGGCCTTCTAGAAGGCATATACGCTGGTTTCTTTTGGAAGGATTATTCTATCTTTAGATTTTTCGTTTTTTTTAATAAAAAATTTTATTTAGAAATAACGAACATTCTCGTATTCTTTTTTCGCAAATAATTTGTATTTAAGACTGAAATTTACGTACAATGGGCATCATACGTATTGCTATTATGTGGTTTTGTTGCAGCTACTGCATCATGTTCAATTCGTTCCTAATAAATACACGAAATTTAACCTCCCTCATATATATAAAAAATTGCTTTGGATGAAGAGAAGGAGTTCGAAATAAAAAATCATGGTAATCTAAAGTATAGAAGCCGCTATTAAAATACCCAGATAGAAAACTGTACCTCCATTTGTTTTTTAATGGAGTTTCACAGACCAGGCATTCTATCAGGCATGCCAGGTATGACCTGCGAATAGGCCTGCTAAGGAATGCCTCCACTTAGGCCTGCTGAGGAATGGGTAGAGGAAGGCCTAGGTCTGAAATGACATCGCGTGCAAAAAAGATATGAGTATGCAATGGGAGTGGAAGTCCTATAAATAAGGCCTTATAGAAGGCCTCTTTACTCCTTCCATTTACCGATGGGTAAAGCTCTCTTACATATAATATATATAATATATATATATATATATATATATATATATATATATATATATATATATATATATATATATATATATATATATATATATATATATATATATATATATATATATATATATATATATATATATATATATATATATATATATATATATATATATATATATATATATATATATATATATATATATATATATATATATATATATATATATATATATATATATATATATATATATATATATATATATATATATATATATATATATATATATATATATATATATATATATATATATATATATATATATATATATATATATATATATAGTATTCAAACCTACATACATATGTATGTAGGCATATAATTGAAGGTGTCTTATCAATCTTTGTCCAATGACTATAATTTTAATACATGAAAATGAAAACCCCATGACCATTAATTACATTTTCCCTTGAACAGACTCTGTGAATGCTCAAATAAAGATATTAAAAATCGTATCGAACTTCGGTTTTAAAAGTACTGTTTTGAAAGTGCATATCCAATTGGCCAGATTGCCATGACCGACATTGTCGCCGACGATTATTGTACGAATTTCCTCTGTCGATGAGGTTTTCTAATCGACAATTTAAAGGACAATATGAGCGACAATGTCTTATATTTTGAAGGACAAAATGAGCGACAATGTCTTAATTTTTGTTCTAGATCTAACTTTGTTGAGGACAATATAAGCGAAAATTTCTGACTTTTTGTCTTCAGTAACATTGTGCTGGACATGATGAGTGACAATGTCTTAAATTTTGTCCTCAATCCAACTTTGTTGAGGACAATAGAGTGACACTGTCTTACGTTTTGTCTTCAGTGACATTGTGGAGGACATGATGAGCGACAATGTCTTAAATTTCATCCTAAATCCAACTTTGTTGAGGTCAATATGAGCGACAATGTCTTACATTTTGTATTCACTAACATTGTGAAGGCCGAGGTGAGCGAAAATGGCTTAACTTTTTTTCTCAATTCAACTTTGTTGAGGAAAAAATGAGCGGCACCGTCTTAAGCTTAGTCTTCAATCAAACAAAAGAATATGTTAGCCTCTTGGTGTCGATGTTTTATGTGGTGCTGCAGCAAGGAGGTAAGCGCGAAAACTTATAAATATGTAGCCTCAGTTTGAATCCCAGCTAATTCAATGTGAATGTTCGTAATATCGAACCATTTTCGATAATTTGTCGTCAAATGTGTAATTTACACACATCTGTGCAATAATTGATTAAAAAAAATTGGCCCTGATAGCCTAGGGGATGTGTGCTAGTCTGTTAGCCTGGAGGTACCATGCTCAATTCTGTCGGACTACAGCGTAAGTTAAAATATTAAAAATAAATATTCCATTTACAAACAAATAAATTAAAAAATAAAGATAACAATCTTGAAAAATTAATTTTTCCTGCGATTTTGTGGTATCGATATATCTTCGATATTGGTTCAGTTTTGATATTGCTAAAGACTCGCTACTGATTTGTTAGCGAAATATTGAAATCAAAAGATTTCCGACTTCGATAGCCGTTCTCGATGGGATGTATCCTTTCTCAGCAAACCAAAACATTCGAAAATAATATCGCATTCGAATGTGGCGTCAACATTTCTCGGACAAAACACTCGAGAACGGCTATCGAAGTCAGAAAGAGCTAGAGCTCACACGTCGCTCAGTTTGTGGCACCAAATCTTTCTATTTCGATATATCACTGACAAATCAATAGTGAGTATTTAGCAATATCAAAAGTGAACCAATATCGAAGAAATATCGATACTGCAAAAATTCAGGAATAATAAATTTTTCAAGATTGTTATCTAAATTTCTTTATTTTAATGTAAATGTAATATTTATTTATTTTAAATTTTAACTTACGCTGCAATCAAACAGAATCGAACACGGTACCTCCAGGCCTAAAGATTAGCACACATCCATCCACTAGGCTATCGTGGCAAATTTGTTTCTATTCAATTATTGTACACATAAGTGTAAATTACACATTCGAGAAATTATCGAGAATAGTTCGATGCTGCGAACATTCATATTTTATTAAATTTGGCAATTGCGCTTATTATCGCAACATTATCGGAAAAAGCTCGCCTTAGCGAACATTCGATTTTTTTTTAGATTCACGAACATTTATTGAGCAATTTTGTTTCGAAAATTATTCGCCTTAGCGAACATTTGTTTATTTCGAATTTCAGGTTTATGGGGTTGATATATGTACATATGTATAGATGTAGACTACAAAATAGATATTTAATTCTTCGTCACAAGAGTACCGCGATATTTATTTAGTATGTATAAATGTTCAAAATGTAAAGTAAGTAGTACATACCTACTGAATTTTTCATTCCGGTTTTGATAACAACTACTCTTTGTAGATACATTCGTTTTTAGAGTCCTTGTAAAATTATACGTAAAATTATACATGCGTACTTATGACATTTTCTTTTAATAAAATATTTCTCTTCTGCTCTGTTAATATAAAGATACGGTCACACTTGGCAAATATTTGCCGAAAAAAACGTGACCAACGGACAAGCTAAAATTGTATTTCCTTTAATTCCAATATTTTATTAAAAATGGGTTTGCATTTATGGAAAATAATATAAATGTGTCTGTCATGACTTTCGAACTAATTAGAGTGAACATTTTCGAATCTCAGTGGGTGTCACCAAACCACATATTTTTAAATTTTTCGAAAAATATAATATATGTTTCATATTAATATCCTACAGTGTTAGTTTTATTTCCCATGCATAAAATATATGTATCTAAGATTGGTAGTTAATATGGGGGTGGTTTTTATATCCCGGTTTCCCTGTATTAATTTTAAAAAATATTTATTTAAATTTTCAAATTATATAGATAATAAATAATAAAAAATATTAATAAAGATATTTAATTAAATAAATTTTTTATTGGTAAAATATTGCTTTCACTAGCCTTATGCGTTCGGAAGTAAAACGAAACAAATTGTTCGGAACTGAATGTCAGGACACCAAAACATTCGGAAAATATTCACTTTCAGGTGGATGTAAAAGTCATGACAGACACGAAAAATAGCTTTTTGCGGCATAATTAACTTTATTTTGTGATATAAGAACCAAATTAAATCACACAAACGCTGAGCAAAAGTAGTGGTTACGTGTTTTTGGGCAAATGTTTGCCAAGTGTAACCGTAAGTAAAAACTTACTGGGGGTCTACATCAGCCATGAACTTGGCATATGGGTAATGTAGACCGCTCATGTCCATGTTTCGTCCATGCTCTGACATCGATGCCCGAACATATAGAAAGAAAAGAGACAGAATAAAATTGTTAAATATCCCATCTCTATTGCATTACCACAAAATACTTTGGTAAGGCAGAAGATAAACATCGCACGTATTCACCACAGCAAAGAAGTTGATGAATTTTTTACAGTTGCTCTGCCGGCGTCCTGTTCATGTCATGTACAAGTTGATGGCTCGTGAAGACGTAGTGTTACGTAACATACATATACGTATGTATACGGTATATCATATTTAGGCAACAATATGAGCTAGTAATTGTTCTAATTTTGGAAAAAGCACACATTGAAATTTCACCAAAACTCAATTTAGTTTCATTCGTTTTGAAGGTGACTTTTATTGAGATTTACTAAAACCAACAAACAACAACAAAAACATAAATAAAATCGATATTGTTGTGTACACCAAAAAAGCGTAATATTTTATGCGGTTTGCGATACTCAAGTCACGTTTGTGCTGGTTGGTAGTCACTTGAAAATATAGTTGAATGTAGTACATACATACGTATTTTGTAGTTGTTTGTTATGTGGTGTTGAGTTTTATTTTTAGTTTTTGTTAAACTACATCTGCTTTATTATTTTTGGAGCACTCAGATACTATACACAGTCGTTCTCGTACACAATCTCAGAAATGTTTATAACAATTAAAGTCATATGAGTAAAATCGTTTACTCATGTACAAAACTGGAATTGCTCACGATGACGAATAAAACTGTTGCTATGCGTTACGACTATTTACAGTGGGCTGATAAACTAAAAAACGAGCACATATTAAATTAAAATTTGCTTTTATTAGAAATCAATATAATAGAATAATTGAAGGGCTTAGTGCAATAGCTCGGTAAGCTACATGAAATAAAAATTGGTTTTATGTGGTCATTTCATTGCTAGGTACCATAGCTTTGCATCCTAGAGAAATTTTTGGATAAATTCTAGTGTTTTGCAACTAATTAGGCTGCGCATTTAAAGTAGAAAAATCCTAAAACCATACAATTAAATTTTTTTAAACTTAAAAGTCGATTTATTCCATATATTGTTTTTGTGGCTTATCAAGTTATTGCTCTGAGCCTCTTAAATAATACTTATATAACCCAGTAAAAGCTTTAGAAATTTTTGCATGGGTATTTACTAATGGTCTGCATCGAATCTGTTAAAAGGCATTTAAATGCATTTACATGTTTTCAACTACGCAATGGAAACAAAAGCCACTTCAACCGAAAAGAAAAAAAAAATACTACATCACTCAAATAAACATTATAACTAAGGATTTAACGAATACCGATACCGATATATCGGCTACACTTCAGATTTTCCGATACATCGGTATCGGCGATATTTTACTGTCGATACGACGATACTTTTAAAAAAATTTTCACAGCTTTTTTTAACAAATAATTTATTTTTGTCCGATTTTACCATGAATTCACTTCATTAATTAAATTCACTTCGTTATTTTTTAAATCTTATTAATATCAATTTTAAAAATTAATAATATTTTATGCTGTTATTTTGTAAAAAATAATTTATTTTTGTTAATTTTACTATGAATTCAAGTTCAAGTCGTTGTTTTATAAATCTTATTCCAGCAAAAAAAAGATACTCCAAAGAAGTCATGAAAATGTAGAATTCGCGATCTGGAAGTATTGCAAATTTGGATAATTTCTAATTAGTTTTACATATCCTTGCCATTGCAAGAAGTTCTGTTTTTCGATTACCAATTCGGTGGAAGCGATGCTAGGACAAATTTCTTTTTCGGTATTCTATAATGATTTTTCCTCAAGGAAAAAGGATAAAAAATTAACCATTTTCATAATTTTTTTATGCGAATTTAAACTCAGAGCTGTATTTTCATGTAAAGTTAAGTGAATAAATATAAACTTAGAAGTCTTTTAATAATTAAGCTATATAGTTATTTAGAAGAATATTAGTTGATAAATGTCCTTTAAAAAAATAAATTTTTTAAAAAGCATGGCGAATACTTTTTAAAATTATAAAGGAATTAAACATATTTTCTTGCTTTTCTACTAATTATCTGCATATTTTTAATATAGATTTTTTGGAAGCAAAGAAAATGTAGCTCCTTAAAAATTACTTCCAATGTTTTATCAATTTTAAATATTCTCTCTTATAATGTAATTTTGTATAATAAAAAAATTGCGCTTGAGTTTTGTTAATCTAAACTGGAACTCAATTTCAATATTCGTATCGGAATCGGTATCGGCGATATTTATTTTTAAATATCGGTATCGGTATCGGATCGGCAAAACGGCATATCGTTACTTCCCTAATTATAACAGATTGAAATGTGTACATACTATACTATAACCCGAGTATAAAATTATTTGAATGTTTTCTCAAATAAGTGGGTTAATTCAACTGCTACTAATAATTTCTGTATTCATTTTTGTTTTTAGTTTTCCAAATGAACACAACAATTTCGTGCTTTTTAGTATATGTAAATTACACTTATATATATACCCTGCCAACATTTGGAAGTTCGATTTCTGATACATTTTCTAAAAAGTGGCTTCTTTAACACATCCAAATGTTATTTGGCAAATTCTAAGATTATGCAAAAGTGTAACAAAAGCGACACGCTAATTTGTTAAGCAACACAAAAACAAAATGTAAAGAACACTTCCACTAAATAGTTTCGTCTGGTAGGTATAACCGTAGTTGCTCGTTTCTTCGCGAGCGGTGACACTTCTATGAAAAGAAAGGTTTATCATAATGATAGTTTTCCACTTCTTGCTGTTCATTGATTCAAACACTCAAATAATATTAGAGCGACCGAACATTGCTATGGTTTATTATTTCCAAATGAATTTTATCCATATACGAAGCAGACATGCTTTACAGGCATTCCATTCATTCTTGTGTTTTGCTTTCTTTGTGTGCAGCCAAACAAATGAATGTACTCTTGCTAGGCTTTAGTATTTACATGTCGACGGCTTATATTCAAAAGCCTCTATATTAAAAATCACAACTTTGCAGCAGAGCATAAAAACTGTTTAATTCGTTTATTGATAGGATTGGTTAACGTGGCTGCTTGTTACGCACAAGCATTCAAGTAGAATCAATAAGATTCTGTTTTGACGTTATTGATTGGATATTTTAAAATCGTTCTTCTATAATCTTCTTTCCCACATCTTAATTACATAAAAAAACAAATTTTAAACATTCCGAAAGTAAAACTTTGTAAGACAGTGCTATTTAATTACCCTGCAAAAAGTGGGACGAAAATACAACACAGGGCAACCACTCTAAAATTTGCAAGACTTCTGTTTATAGTTTTTGGTTAAATTAAGAGTTATGATTACGATGGCAGTTTAGCTTTTTTCTAGCGGCTCTAGTTTTTAAGATATATTGGCATTTAACATTTGCATAATTTACACTATTTTTTGTATTATTCGCTTAATATTTCACGAAGGGTCCTTCAAAACTTAAGAAAAAGTTTTGGGTTATTAATCTACACAAGAATCTCTTTCCTATGAGTAGAGGCATATTGGTGAGTATATCAGGATATTTTGCTGATATATTGCAAGGATTTTAAAAATCGTATGCTTTTGTTTTAGTTCTTCCAATTTCCAAATTCAAATAGCTTAGTCTTATGTATTTTCATCTGCTGATTACGATGGCATCATTAATTTATTCGAACACCTCTTTTCGAGATATCGTGCGTTTAAAAAACTGCTTTTAATTTTCCTTAAGTGAAAAAAATTTTATTTTTGTGTCACATATGGCAGTTTGTTAGTCCTTAATGCAATTGTTACGTATAAAAGCCGTTATATGAACACTTCAGACCATTTTTGCGCTATTTGTGGTGATTATATCGTAAGCCTGCCCTAAGTAAAGTCTGGAATTCTACCCAAATCTCGAAGCGGCACAAAGTGAATATCTTCAACTCTAGTGTAAAGTCAGTTCTTCTGTACGGATGTGAAACGTGGAAAGTAACTGAGTCGATAACAACAAAGCTACAGGTGTTTGTTAACAAATGTGTGCGCAAAATAAACAAAATATTTTGGCCTCACCGCATCACAGACCTCCTGTCAGTCAGCAATCAAGCTCCTATCGCCCATGAAATCCGTCGTCGAAAATGGACTTGGATTGGCTACACGCTACGTAAAGCCATCTCAAACATAGCAAAGGCCAGCTTACAGTGGAACCCTCAAGGAAAACGGAATGTTGGACGTCAAAGAATAACATGGAGAAGATCCGTAGAAGCAGAACACCGACAACGATGATTCACGTGGCCACAAATTCGCCATATGGCACAAGACAGACGCAGATGGAGAGCCTTCGTAAACATGTTTCCATAAACAAAAAAAAAACCATCAGAACTATTTTCTTTTCTTTTCCTTACTTCTCTTTCTTTCTTTACTTATATTGTTAAACTTATTCAATGTACATAACTAGTTTACTTTTATGTTTTTATCGCTAGGAGTTTCTTCTTATACGTGCTAACTAGATTAAAAATAAAATAAAGAATATCGTAAGTTTATTTCGGGCTTTGTAAAAGCTGCATATATCAAATATGTCATGTAAATATACGATATAATCACTACATAATACACAAACAGTATTTCCAAAAAACAGTGTATGTCAAAATCATAGAGGAGGACCTAACATTTACAAATTGTGTCCGATTTTAATAAATTTAAACGTGGTGTAAATTTTATAAACAGATAAAGAAATTACAACGCATTTCATTAGGATGTCTTTAATATTTTCAAAGATATTTGGCTTTGAATTTGAAAATTTTGGATTTTGACCTCGCCTCTGTTTTCTATTTTGCCCATATCTAATAATATTTGAAAAAAAGTGTTTAGTTATCTCAATTCATCTAGTCATGAAAAGGAACCAAAGTCAAGACTTTGAAATGAGTGTGAAAAATTGCTAAATTTTGACAAAAATAGAGCTGTTTTTCTCAAAAAATTTGTTTAACCAAAATTTATATTTTCAATATTTCAAAAGAATAGACTTCAAAAACGGCTGCAGTCGAAATTTTAAGTCGATTATTAATCTGGCTTTTAATTGTTACCCGCCCGCCCAAAAATGTGGCCACGAGAGAGAAGCATTTTATTTACCTGCGTCAAAAGTAAACTAAACTTAAATTTTGAATTTTTATATCTTTACTGTTTATTAAAAAACATAGCAATCAACTAAAAAATTTTAACGATATATTAAATGGTAGGTTAGGTTAGGTTAGGTTGAACAGGCTGTCGGTTTCTAACAACCGGCCCACTTCGGTCCTTTGGTCCCTTTGTGATGCCTGGGATGGAAATTCAGAGAGGTGCCCCTCCTATCCCAGAGGTTGGGTCGGTGTTAAACCAACCCGAGTATCGTATGAATGAATTTATTCCCCTAATGTCGCATTCCCCAGGTCTGCTAGTTCGGGTAGTGACGGATTTCCCAAGTATGACGCCCTATTTCTATATAGTGCTGGACATCGATAGAGGAGGTGTTTGATAGTTTCTTTCTCCTCCTCGTTCTGACAACTTCTACAGAAATCGTTAAAAGGAAGATTTAATCTTCTGGCATGGACACCAATGAGACAGTGCCCTGTTATGACCGCTACGAGTATACGCAGCTGTTGACGAGGGAGCCCCAGTATGGTTGCAGATCTTGCGAAGTTATACTGGGGCCAGATAGATCTGGAAACCTCACAAGTGATTTCATTTGTCCATCTGGTTTGCGCTTCTCTAAATAGTTGGTGCTGAATTTGTATTTTACAGCTGGTAAATGGTAAATTTTTTAAATGGTAAATTTATATGAATTTTTTAATGAAAAGAATATATAATAGTGTATTTACATCTGAGCGAAGTCTAGCACTTATGAGATTTGGGGTTAAATCTAGTTGGTTTTTACTAGATTTCCCATACAAAACGAAATCTACTTCGCCAATAGATTTTTACAAATCTACTGAAATCTAGTAGTACTTAGTTATACAACCATGCTTTTGCTCATATAGTACTAGAAAATACTACGCTGATACAGAACACATACTTTATAGGGGGTGCGCATGAGTTGGCTCTTTTTTCTATGTAGTTTGACATCACAAAATAAAAAGGTTCAATCAACTGTCTTTGGTCTGAAAATTTTTATTATTTCGTCTTTCTAGTTCAATATTTTTGAATTAATGTAAATTCAAATTATGTCTTTGGTATGGAAACGAAATATTAATAAATGTAAAAAAGCTTGATGTAAACGGTATAGATTTCGATAAAGACAATTGAAAACTACTAGATTTCGCTCTGATGTAAATGTAGTATAATGAAAATGTGAATATGCAATATTTTTAGGGCAGATGTGTACGTATGAGTAATATTATGGTGCCATCATATTACTCATACGCGCTACATTAAAAATATTGAATATCCATATTTCATATATTTCTTTTAAATTAACAATTAATAAAAAATTCCCGTTTAATATATCGCTAACATTTTTTTACATACGAGGACTGCTATGTTTTTTAATAAATAGTAAAGAAATAAAAATTTTAAAATGAAGTTTAGAACAGTTTTCATGCAGGTAAATAAAATGATAATATTGTTTTCAATATCGGAAAAGAAAGCGGGACAATTTGCTAAATAAATATTATGAGGTTAGTTTGCAATAAAATAAAATGAGGTAGATATACAGTTATTTTGTAGGCGGGGCGTGAAGCTAACAGACTATTTAATAATATTGCAAAACAAAAAAATCAGAACAATCTAACAATATAAATGGTCTAAGAACAATATTTTGCGTTGCATCATTATAGGGAGATGCGGCATATATTCCCAAGTTATTTCGGAATCCTCTATTTAAGCCTCATCGACAACAGTTAGGAAAATATGGCTCTTCACATTTATAAATTTTTTAATTAAGTAAAAAGGAAGTCTTTGGGATGCACTATGGGACATTTTGCATAAAACTACTAAAAATTTGCATAAAACTACTACAAATTACACGTTAGGAAAGCAAAAGCAATTAAAAAAAGTAATTACAATTTTTTTCTTCCGTATATAACTTTTTCTTTTATTTGAAGTGTACAAGTTTTTTTTTTGCATAAGAAAGTGATGTTTTTTCAACAAACACAACCCGCGAAGCGATTTAGCTTGTCTGCGGAAAAACACCCAGGGGGGTATGGCGGAATCGAACCCACGATCTCTGGACTGATAGGATAGCATTGCTACCATTCAGCCACAGCAGCACCCGTAGCTGAATGGTAACGATGTGTGAATTAATAACATTTTTCCAAGAGAGTTCTAAAATAATTTTCATGTCTTCAAAGTCTATGGAGTCTACCCTTTACTTTGTATATGGTTATTCGAGCTTTATTTAATATTGCATCTATGAGAGATCGAACTATTTTAATAAAGAAAGTGTAAAAGTTTTTTCTACGAACTGTATATGTAAACATATACATACATACAATGACTCGTTACATTTAATTATAATTGATAGTACTGCAATTGCAATTACATGTAATGGGTCACTGGCTGAAGTGCAAGCACGATTACATGTAATTGTATTATTTATTTATTTACAATATTTAAAGACATAATAAATTATGAAATTAAATTTTTAAAGAAAGGTACTATTTTTAAAGAAAGGTACTAACATCAACTGTCATTACATTTAATTGATGATAAGTAATTGTGATTGCAAACAAAAGGTAATAATTACTTTTACGATATGTAATTCATATAAAATGTATACATCTTTTGTATACATAATTTTGTGTCGTACACTTTTAAATATCTTATTGTCCACCAATATTGATGAACCGTATATGGTTTGAAAGGTATTTTTCTCTAGATATGGAGAATATATTTTTTTGCCTAAAAAATCGATTACGAACAATCCCGGTTACGGATCAATTGGGCGAATTTCTACAAACAAATATGTGTGCTATAAATTTTTATTGCTGCGCCAACTACAATTACAATTAATTCGTATTCCAACTACAATTACAAGTAATTGTAATTACTAGTGGTGAAATTACAAGCTACTAGTGTATATCAGATATTTTTCACAATTTTCATACATTTATGCACCGTGGCTAAATGTACACAAAATTATTCATTCTCATTATAGTAAACTTGATGTTTGTGTGACGTCAAATGCCTACATATCCATACATATATACTGCCAATTGTTAACATTTGTATAAGCACACACCCTCATTTGTATATTATTCATTATTTGGTTTCTGGCAAAGGCAGGGCTGCCAGTAGAGGAGATTTGTCACCAAACGCGGGTATTTTATGATGAGTACTTTGAGGACAAAATATTTCGTTTGGGGAGAAGGGATTTTTCTGAGTACGATTAAAGCTGACCATAACACTTCTTTAATTAGACTTGGTTCCAACTTTTTTCAAGTAAAACACTTCAAATTTGTGCCAACAATTGCTAAATTAATTTTCAAACTATTATTAATGGATTCTTTAGGCTTATTTGTGGTCGAAAGGGACACATGAAGGATTACTTGAAGGGTTACTTGAATGATGCAAGCAATTGTGCTGTAAAATTCTTAAATCGTTTATTGTAAAAGAAACAAATAGAATGAATAATTTGGAATACAATGAAATTTCAAAACAACAAAAGTAAAAAAAAACTGCAAACTAGAAGACAATGGAATAATGATTTCAAATAAAATAAGTAAAAAAAATTAAGTTAAAGGGTTTTAATTAGGGATGTAACGAATACCGATACCGATACCGATATATCGGCGATACTTCAGATTTTCCGATACATCGGTATCGGCGATATTTTACTGTCGATACGACGATACTTTAAACATTTTTTTCAGAGTTTTTTTTAACAAATAATTTATTTTTATTCAATTTTACCATGAATAAAATTCAGTTCGTTATTTTTAAAATCTTATTAATATCAATTTTAAAAACTAATAATATTTTATGCTGTTATTTTGTAAAAAAATTAATTATTTTTTGTTAATTTTACCATGAATTCAAATTCAAGTCGTTGTTTTTTAAATCTTATTTCAGCAAAAAGACACTTCAAAGAAGTCATGAAAATGTAGAATTCGCGATCCGTAAGTTTTGCGAATTTGGACAATTTCTAATTAGTTTTACATATCCTTGCCATTGCAAGAAGTTCTGTTTTTCGATTAACAATCACCGAATTGGAAGCGATGCTAGGACAAATTTCTTTTTCGGTGTTCTATAATGATTTTTCCTCAAGGAAAAAGGATAAAAGTTACCCATTTTTACAATTTTTTTTATGCGAAGTTAAACTCAAAACTTTATTTTCATGTAAATTTAGGTGAATAAAGGAATTAAAAATTTTTTCTTGCTTTTCTACTAATTATCCGCATATTTTAAATATAGATTTTTTGGAAGCAAAGAAAATGTAGCTCCTTAAGAATTACTTCCAATTTTTTATACTGGGTTAAAATCAATTTTAAATATTCTCTCTTACAATGTAATTTTGTATAATAAAAAAATTGCACTTGAGTTTTGTTGATCTAAATATGTTGATCGAATATTGAACTCAATTTCAATATTCGTATCGGTATCGGAATCGGTATCGGCGATATTTATTTTTAAATATCGGTATCGGTATCGGATCGGCAAAACGGCGTATCGTTACATCCCTAGTTTTAATGCAATGAAGCATAATAATGATGAAGATAATGAACTAGAAGCTAAAAACTAATTACGTAGTACCAGGTACCAGCTACTACACCACTCTACTCACCAACATAGGCCATTGATCAGACTAAAATAAAATCCTGGGGCGTTGTTGACTATAGATAATGGAAACCCTACGCACCCCACGGCTTTACTTTAGTCTGATTATTTTTTAGCTTTTAGTTCATTATCTTCATCATTATAATGTTTAAATTTTTAACGTACGTTTTAAAGCACGTCAAAAATTAAAATTAATGCAATTTAATAATTCCCAAAAAAATTACTATACTGTTTCATTGCAATAAAACCATTTAACTTGAATATTTTTTACTTGTTTTATTTTTAAGCCTTGTACTCTATGTCCTATCTGAACTCTATGATCTGTCATTTTGTTTCGGACTGTACCTTGGATTATACTTTTGTTCGTGGTGTACTGCATTCTAGTAGCCAAGCGCTTTTGTACTGGCCGCCATTTCCTACTTGTCACCCCTTTCATTTGATAACCATACTGAGGTTTTTGTAAACAAATAACTAATTATCCATTTTGTGGCGGCGGCTATCTGTGATTTACAATAATGCTGAATACACATAATTGTAACATCATGAGATCAATCAGTCATGAAAATCAAATATGTTAACCAAATTTCAGATCAATCGGTCAACAGGAAGGGGGTAAAACTAAATACTACTTTTTATTGGAGAGGGAAAGGCCATTTTATTAACACTAAATTGTATTGCCATGAAACGTAAAGTTGTTTACCGAATTTCAGATCAATCGTTCAAGAGGAAGGGGGTGAAAGTCTTATATATTACTTTTTATTGGCGTGGCAAAGCCCAATTTTTTTTTATCTTAAAATTATATAGTAATGAAAAGTAAAGGTGTGTACCAAATTTTGGATCAATCGGTTAACAGTAAGGGCTTAAAACTTAGTATTACTTCTTATAGGCGTGGCGCCGCCCACTTTTGTAACTCCAAAATTGTGAAGTCATCATAAGCACAGGTGTCCATCAAATCTCAGATCAATCGGTTAACAGAAAGGGGCTAAAGCTAAGTATTACTTTTTATGGGGGTAGCGCAACCAACTTCTTTAAATGAAAATTTGTGAAGTCATCGCTATTAAAGGTGTTTAGCAAATATAAAATCAATTAGTTAAGAGGAAGTGGCTATAATTAAATATTACTTTTTATGGGCATGGCGCATCCCACTTTTCTAAACACAATATTAAATTGTCATCAAGATTAAAGGCGCTTACTAAATTTCCGATCAATCGGTCAACAGGAAACGGGGAAAATTTTCAATTACTAAATTTGACCCGAGTACACAAACTCCACAAACAGGGTAAGTTAAATAAAACCATTTGAAAACAGTCGATTTCAATATATTACAGAAAATAATGTCAGAAATAGTAAAGCGTTTGCCAGAAAGTATGAATTTTTCGAAAGTATAAACAGTTATCTATTAAAAATGCTAGTCACGGAAGATTTTTAGAGTTCAATTGAACGAATACGAGCTTCAATAAAATAAACTTCCTTTCACTAATTGGGATAACTGTTTTGGAAACGAATATCCAACATATCTATATGAATTTTGGTCAAAGGTCTACAATTTCATAGATACTGACGGAACACTTCACTACAAAGAAAAACAGAAGCATAATTGCTTGGTGTCGCACGTGACAAAAAATGGACTTTCCTGCGGAAATGCCCATATAATAATTTTATGTAAAATATGAGTACAAAGTAAAACAAACAAGTTTATGTTATTTTTAATAAATATCATAAATAGATATTTATGGGGATTTTTTCGAATTTGCTTGGGGACAGCAACAAATATAACCGGGCAGCCATAGGCAAAGGTACAAAATACAAAATAATACCACTGATATCGAATATTCTAGCACGATACTAAAAAAAACGTGGGATATGGTGGGAATGTTAAGTAAGTAAACTATTGAGAGTAATTTTTCAATAGCCAAATAGAAACGGAAATGGGAGAGAGTAATATTATTAATGTATTTCGGATTGTTGTTAGTACAAATTTACTAGCGTGTCTGCATTTATTTTCAGTTTTACTTGTTTGTTATTTATATATTTTTTTGTCGGTGCTTGTTCTTAAAAGGCAAATAAAGAGGCTCGATATACAATGAATGTCATAGAAAAACGAAACAATAAAGAAGAAGGGGGGAAAAACTAGCACCAATAAAATTTATTTATGGGGGCTTGTGTGTCTGTTATCAAATGTGTCTACCAAGGCGATGATGATGAAACTTTAAATGGAAATGCATAAATCGAGAAGAGTACGAGCTAGAGAGCAACCAAGAAATCTGAATGAGCGTAATAAACTATATATTTTGGGGGATTGTTCGATATAACGGAGTTGCATGGAACGAGAGAGGATTTGATTTTTTATTAAGGAAAAAAATGTTGAGTAAAATATATTTTTATTTGGCGCGTAAGGTATTCAACGAGACATTAACAATCAAGTCGTGGCAGTGTTAAGAAATACACAAAATAAGTATCCGATAAGTTTTATACATACAACACAAAAAAGATACGCTACTAGTTATTTTAAAAATATACAAGAGACTTTAATCATAAAAGTTTGTTATGAAAACGAAAAGTTAAAGAAAATTAAAATACTCACAATTTATTATTATTTAGAATAAATTAACCTTCAATACTCGAATAGTGTTAAAATATTCCATAGACAGAACAATACTAAGAAGTAAAAAAAGTAACTAAATAAAGCAAAATAAAAAAGTGTGAAGAGGAAAATAAAACAAACAAATTGTCTATTTAAATTTACTTAACTTCAACGATTATAAAGAACAAGTAACATACTGTTACAGAGTTAAGTTTAACGGTTAACCTTCGAAAGAGTGTTGGAAAGAATATTTGAGAAACGCAGGCGCATCAATGCCCACATTTTTTGCAAATGTGTAGGCGTTAATAAAAATAATGAACATTTGTTTTCTAACCTTAGCGTTAAAGGACACATTCAAAAGGACATTACCTCCACTATCATCAACCTGTTATAACGTAACAAATAAATTACTGAAAAAATTATCATTTATATATTTTAATGTAATACAAAGTACTGGGTGAAAATATACAAAATATTTATTTTAACGATAAATTTGCAGTAACAATTATAAAATACAAAAAGTTTATACTCAAAACATATCCCGAAATTAGTATTCAATTGTTGAAAGCAAAAACGTTTAACTATAAAAATAATACTAAAGAAATCTCATATATATTAACAATAGTTTAAGTATTTTTATACAAGAAACAAAAAAGTGTTTATTAAATATCTACTTGTACAAAACAAAAAATAATACAAATTCAAAATGTCATCGACCTCATCGGAATCAAATCTTAAACACAATAACGCCTTACTGGCCACCGAAGAAAGTTCCCATTTATTAGAAAAGGCTGTCAATGGCACTGAAAAATATGGCTCACAACAAGCGGTAATTTACTGTTCATTTTTTATCCTCTTTTCATTTCCATTTCTACTTAATTTTAATCTAACATCATGTACATTAATTTATATTTTATATTGCTTTATGAAGACATCTTTTTGCAAAAGCTTGCATTGAAAGAAGTGTTAAGAAAATTTTATCGTTTAATAATTCAAAAAATTATCGGGAGCAATGGTTGGAATCGACTTCAGACACTGACTTAGCTGCAGTAATTTAAGTTATTAAATAAGCCCATATTCACTAAGAGGAATAATTTTGAACTATGATAATAAACATAAATAGATCATATTATTGTGAATTAGTTTAAGATACGAATATTAGAAATCAAAAAAGAAAAAAAACTGTAATATTAAAATAAAAGAAACTAAAGTGTTTGACGCATTAGCCTTATTTACGTCATTTCAGAAAAACCTATTCGCTTGATATTCATATAGATTAGCACAGTCAGCAAATTTAATACAAATGCAGCCTATTAACAGATTAAAATGCACCTATAATTGGCTTATAAATGAGTCGTTATTTTTCCAAAACAAAAATCTATTCCGAAAATCTATTTGTCTTGTTTACAAAGAGCAGCTGTTTTCTACAGGCCGCCACGGAAATGGTTAAAATTTTTTTGAGAAAAAGAATAATATTGTTTGACACAGTGATTTACAGTGATCGACTCGGTTTTTCAACCATTTTTTCCGCATAGGGCTACCAGTTTTTTCAAAATGTTATTGTCGAATAGTCCATTTTTTTATTAAAAACCGGCTCAGTCGAATATTTTTCGATTTGTAAATTTTGCTAATAAAATTAGTTTTGACTATAATAAAAATACGACGATATTTGTCTGTTGATTTTCCTAAGTATATTTTTTCAGTGTAAAGTGCTGGAAGTTTTTTCGGAATGGCAACATTTACAGCAACATGCAATTAAAGCGAATTAATTTTATACGGCCATGTCACAGAGTTCAATTCCGTTCGGAAACGGAATTCAATCCACCCTAATATGTCAAGCCCTATCTAGAGCATACCGCAGCATAGTATCCAACAGTCTGGATACACCTGACAAATTTGCGTATTTTAGTTTTCTTTTATAGACACTGGCTGCTACAAAAATGCGGTAGGTTGAATTCCGTTTCCGAACGGAATTGACCTCTGCGACATGGCCGATAAAATGGTAGCTGGGCTAATTTTATTAAATAGGGTATATTCGTAAATCCAGTAATTGCGCAATAATCAAAGTCCTGCGTTCGAAAACCATCATTTGGCAATACTATTTTCGGAAAAAGTTTCTTTACGCAAGCTATTGATAGTGCTGCAATTGAGATTGCTGCAACTACGGCAGCATTTTTATTAGTGTTGCAAAAGTTTGCATACGTTGCACATATTTGCTGCATTTACGAGTTCACCCATACTCTTCCATAAATGACAGAAAGGAATTCGCTTCTCAGTTACATGATCGCCTGTTCTATAACGAGGATAGTTACCTTTAGATACCGATCAAAAGCTAGACTCTGAGGACTCGCATAATAATTTGGAGGATGAATTAACAAATAGAATTAAAAATATTCAAAACCAAAAAAGCAACATAAAATGTTATGAAACTATTTTAAATGATTTCATATACATGCATATATACATATTTAGACAAATACTAAAAAAGAACTGAAAGACTTAATAGATTATATAATGAATTCTTTGCTACTATATGCAAAATATATGTACTATACATATGTATATGAAGTAAATTTTTATGTTTTAAGTTTTATATTATTTTATCAAAACTTTTGTATAATAATTTTCTCACTAAAAAACCGGCTAACCGTTTTTTCTGAATTTTAAAAACAGTAAAAAAATTAAAATATTTCAAATAGTCGAACTATTCGAAAACCGGTTTCTGGAAAATGTCGAATAATCGATCACTCTAATTGATATAGTACATATGTATATACTTATGTCATACGTATGTATGCCAAACTACGTAAGTCACACGAAATGCAAGGAACGCGTACTGCAAATGCAAATTATTACGTAATCGTGCATGTGTCATTCGAATATGGCTTGATTGCGACGCATTCTGAAAGCAGGTTATTAATATGATACATAGCACCATCATACAAATTTGAATTCGATCAACAACCCACTTGACCACAACTTTCGTTTATGATACTGGCTTCGAACGTATCTCATACACGTTTCGTGCAAAACGTTCAATATCAATGCGCAAAAATGAATTGAAATGAGCTCACCTGTCGCTCAGCTTTTGAGCAACCTATCGACTTCGTAGGCTGGCTCGTGTAAATCTCTAGCATTATAATTTATATTTTATGTAAATGGAATATGGTACTATTGTTTCTATTTTATATATATTTTTAATGTTATAATACAAATTATAACTCAATTAACCGAAACTCTCTTATGCTGTAGTGAGTCAAACATGAACTTTTGCTGAGCATCGAGACTGCTACCTCCAGTCTAATAGCCTAGCACACTATCAGAGCAGCTGCTCTCTACCCACTTGACCAAGATTTTCATTTACGATATTGTCCGAGAACATATTTCGAAATTTTTTCGTGTAAACAATCGGGATCGATAATAAAAACAAAATCGAAAAAGTTCATCTGTCTCTCAGTTTACTTTCAAAAACCTATCGATTTCGGAAGTTCGATCGTAGTAACAATGGCGAATCTTTATATCAAAAGCGAACGGAAACCTAATACATTTCGATATCGTTAAAGAATGGTTAAGTTCAATAAAGATGTCGGATAAACCATATATTTTATTTAATAGCATTTCCCTTTTAAGAAAAGATTTAGGTTTTACTTAAAAAGCAGCCACAACTTAAAGCTTTAATAGTTAATTAAAGAATGCAATGAAAAAATAAATAAGCTTTTGGTCCGTCTCGTAACATTTTACAATAAATTGAAAGCTGACAAAATAAGTTTAATATTTCTTAATATTAGTACTTATTATCCAATCATTTATATTTATAACCTCCGCCAGTATCCAAAGCATTTATTCCACCGATTTGTTTCCAAGAAGCCGAGAGAAGACAAAAATCTATAGTTGGCATTGTAATACAAAGACGTTTTTCAGATTTTTAGACATTGTGAAACCAAAGCTCGAAAATAAGCCAAACACAAATAGTTTTTAGCTGTTTCCTTTCTCAGATGAGTGCTGTACTGTAGGCAAACTAAGATAATAAGTGCTCCAAAGTTGACAATAGCCTTTAAAAATAATTAAATATACACTGCTGTCCTCAATATATAAGAAGAATCTTGGAAATCATGGTTTTCAATGAAAAGTTGCACGAAAGGCAAATAATGTGAATGGAATGGTTTCAACGTTATTTATTGATGACAGTAAATTTAGTATATTCCGATCAGAAAGGTATAGTTGTGCCTGGAGAATAGCCGATGAATGAGCCAAAGGAACAGAATCTACGACTAACTGTAAAGCATGTTGGCGGTTCTACTTTTGTTTGGAGCTGCATGTATGGTGCTGGACCAGGAATAGCAGTTGTATTTGGTGTTATTATAGACCACAGCAGATATTTAACCATTCAAAAAGAAAATTTTGTGAAAAAAGAAAACGATCCGAAAGATAAAGCTCTAAATTTCCGCTCCCCTATAACTATTCGTAAGTGTCGAAAATTCTGTTATTTTCGATCCTTATGTCAAGTGGTAACATTCTCAATAAACATTGAATTTTAGCTTTGATGGAAGGGATGGAAACTCCATACTATTGTACTTTTCTTATTCTATGATATAAAATGTACTTTTTGCCAAACTGAAACTTTGAAGCAACCAACTACTCCTCAAAATTGCATTAAAATCAAATTGCAGAATTACATATAAAAAAGAGACAAATGAATTTCTTCTACTAGTTCATTAGCTTTAACCCTTTTTATTTGATTTTTTTTTTAATTCACAATTTCTTAATGTACATGAAATATGTATGTATTCCAAGCAGTACGGGAAAAATTAAATTGAATTTTTCCCTTGTTTCTTGGAATATTAATCATGCCCGATTCTTTTTGAATGTAACGTTACGAATTAATTTTAACCGATCTACAGATCACATCAGATCATAACAACGTAATTTCCAATGGCCGCAAAACAGAACTTAAACAACAAGATTAATGAAAGACTATAATCGAAAAGTAAATACATATTAAAATAATTTAATTTCTTGAAAATAACTAAATAAATAAAAAACAAGTTAAACTCCTGCGTGTACAAACTATATATTTTCATTGAGGTCTCTTGACTAATGTTAAAGAAAGATTATCATCTTCAATAATGTATTTTTTTTTTTCTTTTCCATTATTTTGTACAGACATTTTCTTTCTTTAAGTTGACTTTATACGACTTGTTTTTATGTAAGCCACACACTTTGCGACCGTTGGTAAGACTCAGCTAGTAATCAAGTTCTATGTTTGTCGCACAAACGATAGAATTTAGTGTGCGATCTCATGCACAACTTCATTTTGCAATCAACTTTTGAGCAACATTTTATGTTGTCCGCAAATAATACATTCAATGATTACTGTAAGGTGGTCACAACAAGAATAAACACGTATACTACATAAAATAGTTTGCGACAGACACACAAACGTTGCGAAAAGACATAACTTAATACAACGAGCCCACAAACGTTGCAATTTCGTGTACAACCTACTCAACTTCTACCAACGGTTGTAACGTGTATGGCTTGCTTTACATATGACTTCTCAGGTGTGTGCGACATATGTAACTTCGAATGTTTGTCAAAATTGTCAATGTAACAGACGATTTCTAATTTTTGCTTTCACACGTATGTACATGTGCAATCACATCTGACATAACCTCCGAGTGTTAAAAACAGCTGAGTTTGTGCACAATTTTCATAAATATAAAAAGCTTTTTAATGTTTTTTCAGCAAAACTGTACCTTTGTTAATTCAAAACAGATGTCATATGCTTTGTCAGATGAAAATAGATCACGCTCTAATTGAAAATGTTTCATATGGGTTTGGTTCTGTAAATGTCATATGACAATGTTGCATGTGTTTCACACGGCATGTATAAGTTTTGCAGTGGGAAACTTGACAAGCCATATATAAAAAAAATTTCGTATAATATAGCTATTTTTCCTACACACTCTGATAGATTTATTTACACAAACATCCCTGAAGGAAGCATATGGTGAAGCGTCTCCAAGTCAGTACTTTTGTCCACTAAATTGGTGGTATTATCGACAAAACTTCTGCACTTTTTACTCTGCCGTTTATGGGTAGAGAAATGTTTGACATCTGAAAAACATGCTTCTTCATTTTATTTTTTCGTTTTGTTTTGTTGAAAATATGTAAATGTGGTACGCACAAAATCAAAGCTTTTTTTTATAAAAAAAAGTAGTAAAAAGAGTGAAATTAAAAGGTGAATAACAGTAATTATATTATAAAAATATTTTTGCAATTATATAAATAAATACATCATGAGCAAATTAAACTTGTAAAAAACAATAAATTTTGTATAAAAATACAAATAGTGAGAATGATGAAAATAATGTTAGTGAAAGTTCAAACATTAGAGATTTTGTGGAGTCCGTTGAAGATTTTGTGTAGCCTTTCGAAGATTTGTCTTCAACAAAATTGTCTTTGCAGGAAAAACTAAAAATTGGAATGTATATTGAAACAGCGCCCTCCAGAATTTCTTTGGAGAAGCTGCTGGCTATATCACTGGAGGAAGGTCTGTACGTACTGCTTTCAGCAGCAGCTTTGTTGTGCAAAAAGCAACAAGTAATAACCAGAAAAGTTTTTGCCGGGAATTATTGCCACATAGGAATTAAATGTCAGCTAAGGAAAGTAGAAAACATTCTAAAATACCATGACGAAATTGAGTTGGATATAGGCATCGACGGAATCCCATTGTTTAAAAGTTCGCGAATACAGTTGAGCCCAAAATAAGTACCTACATATGTCCCCAAATGGAATATCTAGTCAGTAGTACTTATAACACTAGTGCACTCTCAATGACACCCACATGTTAAATGTCTATAGAACAGAACATTGCAAAGGGTACAGTAAGTCAGTAGTTCCAATGTCACTACATTGTCTACATATGTCCCCAAAAGAAGTACCTAGTCAGTAGTACCAGTATCTATAGTAAATATCAGGTTCCAATGTCTACATTTGTCCCCAAAGTCGATTGCCTAGTCAGTAGTACTTATAGTACTAGTGTATTCTCAATGACACGCACGTGTTAAATGTCTATAGCGCAGAACATTGTAAAGGGTATAGTAAGTCTGTAGTGCTGGTGACAATGTCAGTAGTGAGTTTCACTATTGATATTTCCTATAGGGATATTACTCTCATATGGTTGTTTTGTACAGTCAATGGTATGCATTTGCATGGTAGTGGAAAAAAACATTGAAATTAATATACGACTCTGAATATTTTCTTACATTCAATTTCACACTGATCATCAGCATGGAAAATGCATTTTTTTCCTGTTTTTGTTTCAGATGCTATTTTAGTTTTAATCTTCTTAAATTATTTCTCATGCGTTCATGTGGCAATCCAGTTGAATTTTTACTTTACGCTTTTACAATTAATAGCACATGTCCAGTTTTGAGATGTAACATGGCATTGTTGTTTTATTGGTTTCTACATGTGGATAAAAACGGTAAATTTGTTTACAAGAAATTTTAATAAAAGCCAACTAGATACATACTTCCCAGCAAAAACTTTGCTTACTGGGAGGCAAAGTATAGGAGAATTTAAGTCTTAACTACTTACAATTTGACTCGGTAACTACTTATTTTTGTCTGAGGAGTCTAGAGGAGTCTAAAAAATAAGTGGTACCCCTTACAAATGTATATACATTGTTACAGCAATTAACTAGTTATTATTTGGCTTACTTGAACCAAAAAAATAAGTAGTCAAATAAACAAATTAAAATTTAAAAAAATATTAATACACATTATAGTTTTTATAGTTTATTCATATATTTTTCTTTTTCTTGTTGGCCCAGCTGTTAAACGAACCTGTGCTCATTCAGATGTAAAGTAGATAACATTTTGAAATACCATGACGAAATTGAGTTGGATATAGGCATCGCCGGAATCCCTCAGCTATTGTTAACTTATAAGTTTAAGCGACAAAAATTAGTTTTCGTATACAAACACATGTTGATTTAAAAAGTGGTTGTCTACTTATTTTATTAATACATATGTATCAATAAATTTTCAGATAATGATAAAAATGCTTACTAATTTTACTTGGTAGTAGTTCTAATTTGAAGCATAGTAATAAGATAAATAAGTACCACTCATTACTTTGTAACACATTAATAAAGTACTACCGATTACAAAAATGGCAAAAGTTTTTGATGGGTTACGTGTGTTGCGAAAAAATATATTATTGATCGTTCGCTGGGTTATTCACACTTTCTAAGGGCCATTCACATATTACGTAACGCTCCAGGGTGGGGGATTAGATTTTTTACGGACTAGATAATTTATACTGAAAATATTGCAAAAAGCTTTACGAAGGGGGGGCGGTTTATACCTTCAAAAATAGCGTTACGTAATATGTGAATAGGCCCTTACTGAGCTAACCACCCTGAAGGAAATGTCGATAGCAGAACTGTACTGATTCACTATTGAATTTGTCCCCAGTACTACTGACTAATTGTACACCAGGCAAGGTTTTGTGCTATAGACTAGAGATGGGCACGTATCGAAATTTTCCAACACGATACGACCCGAACACGAATAACGGGATGTCCAACACGTACGAAACACTCACGGCAAAAAGTTTGAAAACACGACACGACACAACTCGCACGAAATCAAATCCAAAAACATGCAAAAATACATTTTTTATATTCAAAGACATATTTTGTTCCTATGTTGAGAGAGAGTACAATATCAAAATTTTTTGATTTTCAACATACCAAACTGACATACACGAATTTTTCGCTATTACACTAGTATAATGGTATGATGACATATCATTCTGACATGCCAAGTATGACCGTCTAATAGCCGCTTAAGCCGCACAAGATCATTGAGCGAAAATCTTGATAAGTTACTGTTTCTCAACACAAATATATAAATAAAAATACAAATAGAACA
This sequence comes from Panzeria rudis, assembly GCA_956483635.1. Lineage (NCBI taxonomy): Eukaryota > Metazoa > Arthropoda > Insecta > Diptera > Tachinidae > Panzeria > Panzeria rudis. Next base: position 42,994,800 of record OY101451.1, on the reverse strand, counting down.
TGAAACTTAAAGCGTAAAGGCTATTAGACGGTTATACTTGTTATGTCAGAATGGTATGTCATCATACCATCATACTAGTGTAATAGCGAAAAATTCGTGTATGTCAATTTGGTATGTCGAAAATAAAAAAATTTTGATATTGTACTCTCTCTCAACATAGGAACAAAATATGTCTTTGAATATAAAAAATGTATTTTTGCATGTTTTTGGATTTGATTTCGTGCGAGTTGTGTCGTTTCGTGCTTTCAAACTTTTTGCCGTGACTTGAGACATTGGCACCAGAGACTCACTAGTACATTTTAATGATTCTAGCCAACACATATGAAACTTTTTACTAGTTAAGCTAATTAAATTAAATTTTTTATGAAAATTTTTACTTTAGCGTGCAGCCGCATTTATTTTCAACACAACAAAATGAGACAATCCTGCCTGTTCTGTAAATCGAGTCGATTTGAAAACGCTTGATTTGGACTTTTTTGGATTTTTTAAGTTTTCTATTCTTTAGAGATCAAAATACCATATCTGAAATTAATTTACTATATATTATTTGAAATACATAAATGGGGGCATTATTTATTTTTGGAAAACGAGAAATTTACTCGGATTCGGTTTACAGAACATGGCAGAATAAAAATTAGTTTTATAGCTTTAAAAAACTTATCTTCCCATTAAAGGCAAAATAAAAAGTGTAGACGATGCGTCGACAATGCTACCAAAAAGTCACGAAACTTGTCGGCTGTTGGCCCCTTCCTTCAGGGCACTGTTGACTAGTGTAAATTAACAATAATAATATTATAAACAAATAAATGACAACTGATTAGAATACATCTTTCTTTTTCATAATATTGCTCATTTTGTTTTAAAAATAGTGTTTTTTGGGAGCTACTAAAACTGGTTCAATGAATATCTTTGATTTAAGCCATCGATTGTGTTTCATTTCTTATTTTTGCAAACAAAAATTAAAGTTTACTTAATTTTTTTAATATTCAAACATAAATAAATTATAAATTGATTACTTTTTCAAGGTTAATTATGTCATATGAATCACAGACATAAGCAAAAGTAAATTTTTGCTAAAAACTTTTTGTTTAAACAAAAAATAAATAAAAATATTTAAATAAAAATGATAAAAAGAAGCGTTTAGACAAATATTTATAAAAGCCAAACAAGTGATGAGCAAAACTGAATCCAATAAAAAGTAACGAAAAATTAGTTTAACACCACAATTAACTCCGAAAAGTTCATTGACGTTTAAGTCTGCTGAAAATTAAATTCAAATTCAATTAATAAAAATTTAATAAAAGCAATTTAAAAAAAATTACACATGTTTACAAATTTCGAAAAACTTTTTCGTTCACTAGAAATGAAAGTTGTTTCTTAAGTTATTTGGAACGGTGAGCGTGAATCCGCACTCCAATTTTTTCATCAGCTCTAGTTTTCGTGATATGTATAGCGTTATGTAAAAAATAAAGGCACTTTCGCCACATATACTAGCATAACTTGAGAAGGGGTTTCCCTATTCAGTAAAGAAAAAAAAAACTAAATTCGACAACAATATAATCTTGAAGCCGTGCAAACATTGTTTCTAAATTTGCTCAGTACTTTGAGAGATATCATAAAAGTTTAACCCAAAAAAATAAAATTTTATAAAAAATTTTGAATTTTACTTTTAAGAACGCATAAAAAAATAAAAATACAACAAGGATCTAGTTTTTGGTGCAGCAGCATGTCGCTAAATATATTTCAAAGTAAGAAAGCCCTTTTTCATTGAAACTGGTGCACAACTTTTGATTTTATTCAGAATTTAGCGAGAGAACTGAATTGATAAAAATTTAAATTTTCATACAACAGTAGCAAATACTAACACAAAGTCAAAACTTGCTGTAGTATGAAAACTTAATTTTTTATCAATCAATTATGTCACTAAATTGTGAATAAAATCAACATTTTTGCACCAATTTCAATAAAAAATTGCTCATTTCTTTAGTATTATATTTAGCCACATGCTTATGAAACAAAACTGGTTCGTTGTTGTATTTTTATTTTTTTATGGAGTTTTAAAAACAAAAATTTTATAAAATTAAATTTTTTGTGGCTCAAACTTTTACGATATCGCCAAAACCATCGAGCAGATTTAGAAATAATGTTTGCCCGGATTAAATATTATTTTGTTGTCGAATTTGGGATTTTTTACTTAACTGAAGAGAGCCTGGCCTTCTCAAATTATGCTAATATATGCATGTCCGGCAAGTGGCTTCGTTTTTGACATAACGGTATATCTCGAAAACTAGAGCTGATAAAAAAATTCTAATTATATATTTGAAATCTGCAGAATATATGTAGTCGGTAACGGCTTAAATTTTTGCGGAGCGCGATGTACTGTAAACATGTGTTATCTGATAAAAGTATATTTATTTTAGAATCACTATTTCTATAACGCTTAAAATAAAAAGGTCTTTAAAGTCAGGAATAACATTTTTGGATCTAGTGAAATCTTAATTACATACAAAGGTGCTATATGCATTACGAAAACTTGCCATGAAGTTAGCATGAGTGACGAAATTTAACTGGATCTTGCTGAGTTTTTCCATATATTTTGAAATTAGAAATCATCACAGAATATAGCCATGAATCTCGGCTACAACTTACAGTGACTTTTAAATTAAAATTTGATATTAAAACTCGTTAAACTCCAGCTCAATTTCGTCATTTAGGCTAACTCCATGCCAAGTATTCGTTATGCTTACGGCCGAAACTGTTTAAAACTATTCTGTATAAAAATGTTAAGGCTCTAAGTTTTATATTTGAAGTTATCGTTGAACTAAGGGGCTATTCACATATTACGTAACGCTATTTTCGAAGTTTTAGTATCCACCAAATGAGCTAGTGTTGGTAAATAATGATTAAGTTCCTAGCCCTCAAAATTATAAACGTAGGACTGACTGCTCTGTGAAACGAACTTCGAAAGACCAAACTAATAAACTGATAACAATTAAATATATATAAAAATTCTTTTTAGATAAAACTGAAATAATGTACGAATATTACTTTTATGTAATTATTAGGGATGTAACGATACGCCGTTTTGCCGATCCGATACCGATATTTAAAAATAATTATCGCCGATACCGATTCCGATACCGATACGAATATTGAAATTGAGTTCAAGTTTAGATCAACAAAACTCAAGTGCAATTTTTTTATTATACAAAATTACATTGTAAGAGAGAATATTTAAAATTGATTGTAACTCAGTATAAAAAATTGGAAGTAATTGTTAAGGAGCTAAATTTTCTTGCTTCAAAAAATCTATATTAAAAATATGCGGATAACTAGTAGAAAAGCAAGAAAAAATTTTTAATTCCTTTGTAATTTTAAAAAATACTCGCCATGCTTTTTAAAAAATCGATTTTTTAAAGAACATTTATCAACTAATATTCTTCTAAATAACTTAATAGGTTAATTATTAAAAGTTTTCTAATAGTTTATATTTATTCACTTAAATTTACATGAAAATAAAGTTTTGAGCTTAAATTCGCATAAAAAAAATTGTGAAAATGGGTAATTTTGTATCCTTTTTTCTTGAGGAAAAACCATTATAGAACACCGAAAAAGAAATTTGTCTTAGCATCGCTTCCAATTCGGTGATTGGTAATCGAAAAACAGAACTTCTTGCAATGGCAAGGATATGTAAAACTAATTAGAAATTATCCAAATTTGCAATACTTCCGGATCGCGAATTCTACATTTTCATGACTTCTTTGGAGGGTCTTCTTTTGCTGGAATAAGATTTAAAATACAACGACTTGAATTTGAATTCATGGTAGGTTAGGTTAGGTTGTGCAGGTTGCCAGTTTTAACGATTTAAAAAAACCAGCCCACTTGGGTCCCTATAGGTCCCGTTGTGTTACCTGAAGCGGGAACATGAAAAATAAGTAGAAACCCTCTTACTACGTTTCCCTATTCGGATCAGTGTTGAACCAACCCGACGATCGAAAGAAAGAGTTTATCCGTCTGATGTCGCAGTTTGATAAGGCTGCTAGATCCTGAAGCAGCGGGCTGCCCAGTGAAACCACCCTTTGATCGGAAAGGGCGGGGCATAAACAGAGGAGGTGCTCCACATTTTCTTCCTCCTCCTCATTATGACAACTTCTACAGAAATCATTATACGGAAGATTCAATCTCCCAGCGTGCGCACCAATAAAACAGTGCCTCGTAATTACCGCCACAAGTGTGCGTATTTGCCCCCGAGGGATCCCCTCCAGGATTGCAGATCTACTACAATCATATTGGGGCCATATTAACCTCGAAATCGAGCAGGTGACCTCGTTTGACCATCTGGTCTGCGCGATCCCAAAATATTCCTGCTGAATATGAGATTTGCAGCACTTTCTATGATCCGACAATAGGTGATCTTGTCTAATGCAGTCCACCATACTAGTGCGCCATATATGAGTATGGGCTTTATTACCATGCTGAAGATCCATTTTGAGTTCTTTGGATTTATTCCCCAGTTTCTCCCAATGGATCTTCTACATGTATATTTGGCCTGAATTCATGGTAAAATTAACAAAAAATAAATAATTTTTTTTACAAAATAACAGCATAAAATGTTATTCATTTTTAAAATTGATATTAATAAGATTTAAAAAATAACGAAGTGAATTTAATTCATGGTAAAATTGAACAAAAATAATTTATTTGTTAAAAAAACTCTGAAAAAAATTTTTAAAGTATCGTCGTATCGACAGTAAAATATCGCCGATACCGATCTATCGGAAAATCAGAAGTATCGCCGATATATCGGTATCGGTATTCGTTACTTCCCTAGTAATTATACACATATACAAACAACTTTATCTGAGATTTTTTATCTAAGCAATTATTTATGTACAAAACACAATAAAGAAAACAAAACAAATACCAGGAAGGAAATTAAAAATGAAACAGTTACGTTTTGATATATAAAATTTTTTATTTATTTATTTTTAACTGCAGATAAATTTAGAAAAAAATCACATGTATGTTTGTATTTATTTCATATAATTTTTAGTCAGAAACATTGTTATCAAATTACCAAGGCTAACAAGTATTTTATTTAGTATAATCATGTGCAATAAGTACCATAAAAGTCAAACAAGTATGCAACATAATTAACATCAATCATTTTCTTGAAGGTTTCAAACTCTCATAAATAACTACCAAAAAATAAAAAAAATTCTAAAAACTTTAAGTGTCGGCGTCAATAAAATGTAGTATAATTTAATCGGTAACGAGCAATTACTATGTTCACGGGCGTTATTTCCACATTGAAAAGGAAATAATGTCCATCATCCTGAACGACTTTTGGGCCCATTATGAAACTTGGAAAGAATTATCCATCCATAAACAATAAGCTATTTGTTTTTGAAGCAAGTGCACTCAAATGAAAAATTAAGTCCTCACTTAAATCAATCCAAAACTGGACCAAAAGTACGGCAATTTAAGAAAGAATTCGTCAATCGCCAAAATTCACGATCTTAGCCATTATTAGCCCTGATTGGGATAAACTTTAAGCCAAATTGAAGGCACAAATGAGACTGCTGTGGTCTAGTTCATTGGTGGACGTGGATGTTACCATATATTTAATTAACGTCTACCATGACCCAATCCAAGGACATTCCAATTTATTATCTTAAATCAAGCGCTTCATTCTTGAACTAAGATTTCTTGTCTTATAATTCTAAAACCGACTTGATTTAATATTTTTAATACATAGTTAATCATTTAATTTTTTCTTTTATTTACTTCTTTCTATTTATTTAAATTTTCTTTTTTGTTAACTTTTTTGTAATTTTTTGTTCTCAGGTTTCTTATAGTTTATAAGACAATACTAAATCAGCCACATCGATAGCACAAAGTAAATACATATGTACATGCATAAAATAACTTTGAAATTTTTCGTTATTGATTTACGAATTCCAGTGCTCTGTAACTTGTGAGAAGTTTTCGCATCGCGAAAAATTTTATAATTATATTAGTCATCCTGTTTTTTGCAGGGTGACTTTTAAATTGGATACAAAATAAACAAAGAAAATTTAAGTTTTTTGTTACTAACTCTGTGTTCAACACGATGATAACAACTTATTCGCATTGGAAATTTCTCACATTAGGTACAGAACATGGGTACAGGATTGATTTTCTCGCAATATGATAACACACGTACTTAAATTTTTAAGCACGACTTCTACTAAAAGTAAAAAGAAAAACTTAAATATAGAACGAGTTCTTACTTTTGTGTACTTTTTGTGTTCGACTGTAATGATAAAAAATATAGAATAAATCAAGAATTTTATAATTTTTGTATTAAAGCTACGAACTTTTTTATAGTACTTCGGCGTTTTTTGTAATTGACTCTCTGATTCGTAATTCAAACCCTAAACACATACGAAACTACGACCTTCGTCATACAAAATTTTTAGAGCGAATTGCCATAATTGTGGGTGTTTCAATTGGAAACCGCGATATTTTAAAAACTGCATATAATAAAATTATTAGAATTATTAGATATGTGTTAAGCGTGTCTAAGGGCCATTATTACAACTTGGCAATAGTTAAAGGCAGGACTTTGTTGGACGAATAAACGGTTTACCTTTATTAAAACTTTACTTTAAATGAAAGTGAGCGATAAGTTAAAGTCAGGTGCATCCTACCTGGTAGGTTAAAGTAAATTTGTAATAATGATAAACTGTTTATCTGTCCGACAAAAGCCTTCTTTTAGCTATTGTCAAGTTGTAATAAGGGCCCTAAGTCTGTTAGAATATAGATTCCGCACTCAAAATATTGGTAAATTTAACCAATTTTATAGGTTAAAATTAAGCCAACCCATAAAATACAGTAAAACTCAACCGATGGAATTGTAGTTTAGTTGATAGTGTGTAATACTACTAAGCGGAAGGTCGCAGGTTCGATGCCTGCCAAGGCTTAAGCAGTAAGTGCAAAATTTTTTTAAGCAAAAATTTTTTTGTGTGTTTGTAATTTCTTGGGCTTGAACTTATGTTCTCATGTTTATAAACCAGCTAAGTCATCTTGTTCAGTAAGGATAGCACAAAGTATACATAGACATGTGGTGACTTCTTTGACTTAAATACAGTAATATTTGTGAAATAACTATTTTCGCTGTTATTATTTTAAATTGGTAATTTTAACAATTAATATTGGTCATTTTAACCACGAAAATTGCTAAAAATTAAATTAATAATTTTAACCATAAAAAATTATTTTATTTTTAAAACGTCGTTTTCCTCAAATTCATACAGGGTGTCACGTAAATAATGGTGTTGATAAACGAGATCATACTCTATCAGAATAACCCAACATAGGTCTGTAAAAGTGTTACGGCTTTCGAGATATTCGCAGAAAGTCGCAATTGAGATCCTACATAATTTTTAAGTTTAAGACCACGACTTAAGTGTCCATTAACTTTAAAACTTCCGTATTTAATGCGGATTTGGAAACAAAAAGAATTATGTAAAAATATTTTATGAAAAAAAGTTATTGCTATTTCAATACTTTAAGGGCAAATTCATAAAAATAAAATGGTATCACAATAACGGATATGTTGGGTTATTCTGATAGGGTATGATTCCGTCTATCGAGACAATTCGTTTGGACCACTGTTTACGGGACACCCTGTATACTACAATTCAGTAAAATGTAATATTTCGGCCTTGAACTTAGCTTCTCATGCTTATGAACCGGACGCCTTTACCATCTCAGCTAAGTCATCTTGTTGAATAACGATAGCACAAAGTAACCATAGACATGAAATGACTTACAACTTTAAATTTCATTAGAATTGCAACAACAATTTACATTAACAGTAGGTTAACTATTTATATTGGTTAGATATACCTATCATTTTATTTTGAGTGCGGAAGAAGTTAAAATTTGTCGAGTAGTGCTATAGCTAAAATACAAAAAAAAAGTTTATTGACAATATGAGAAGTCTTTGTCATTTCGAATATATTAAATTTATAAAAACGCCCCCATATTAAAAATATCTGCATTTTTACTTTGTTCACTGTCTTACAACTGGCCAACGCATTGTCTTAGTATTATCAATGGTAAAAAGTCATTCAAAACATTTTGGCCAAAGGCCAATTAAAAATTAAAAATAAATAAAAAACGAACATATTATATTTTCTGTTTAATGTGTTTTTATAGTAGCTTTAACTTATATTTATACATATTGGAAATTTTAATGATGAAAGAAAGGCCATTCATTGTCTTGGAGCTGTTGCAAAAGTCATGAACGGAGAGAAAATATTTTTTCTTTCTTTCATCTGTAATATGGGCACGATCATGAATCGATGAGTGTTGATTGCAATTTATATGTAGAAGTATTAAAATTAACGTGACTTTTAAAAGTAGATTTCAGGTAATAATGAGTACACGCTGTTACAAAATAGCATGTTTTTCTCGTGAAAAACGAATTAGAGAGGCGTCTAGTTGAATAGACCATTTTGCCGTTTTCAAAAATGTTAATACACCCTCAAACTTCGTTTTTACACTGATATTTTTTTATTTTTAAACGGTGTCGAATAGAGGAGGATTTAAGCTTTCCGTATATACTAGGGCATTCATTTTAATCGACTTTGCAATTGTTCGATTAATCAATTAATCGAAATTAAGGTTTTTAAATTACTTTAGTAAAACTTTTATTTCGTTCGAGTTATTCGAGTAAGCTTTACTGCTAAAAATTTTTCGAGTTAATCGGAAAATATTTGAAATTTTTGTGGAAAAAAACAAAAAAAGTTTTTTCGCGTTTTTATATATTTTAATAATAAAAACAAAAGAAAACACAACATTTCTACATAAATAAGATCATAAACTGATCCTTTAAAATAGTTTATTTTTCACTATTCAAATGCCGCGCTTTGAGAAAATTTTGCGCCAGGAAATATTTAATACCATTCCGACCTGTCCTGTATTCAATGCAGAATAAAAATAGCCGGAATTGGCATTACATTATTGTTGTTATAAATATAAATACTGTTACACTTAGGAAATATTTCCCAAAAAAAAACGTAACTTTTACTTTTGCTCAGAGTTAGTTTGATTTAACTTGTTTTTTTTTTATCACAAAATAAGTTATGCTGCAAAAAGCTATTTTTATATTATTTTTAATTTATTTTTATATTATTTTTAATTCGAACCCATATTCAAAAAAATATTGTAATTAAAGGCAATACAAATTGCAAATATTTGCCAAGTGTCACCGTACCTTAAGGCTTTTATAATTCCGAACATTACATTCGATATTTTACGAAACATCTAGTTAAATAGTTGCTCTCGAAATATCTTCTTTATTTCAAATAATTTTTGTTTGATGTTTATATTTTCGAATTTTTTTTTAAAGACATTTGAAGTTGGTTTATTTCTGCCTATTATTGTTACTACATTATTTACTTAATTTTTTGATCATGCGGACTGTTAGTATGAAATAACGGTAAATTGCAATGGCAAATTTGATGGCAAATTTGATGGCAAATTTTATATAAATTAAAAAAATTTTTCACTTTTTATTAAGAAATCTGCAAAAACTCATTAAAAAAAAGAAAATTTACATAAAATTTTTTAATCGATTTATTCGATTAATCGACCTAAATTACTCGAATAAATTTTTACTCGTAATTAAAATTTTTTGTTTGATCGAACATTATATGACTTTAATTATTCGATTAATCAAGCAAGTATTATTCGAGTGAATACCCTTTATTTTGACTTATATTTGGTGGAAATATTACCAAAAGAAACTTAAAATTTGTTATTTTCTTCATATTTTTTGAAATTTTGCGTTTTTTTTCAACAATTTCCTTGTTAAGCTACACATTTTTTATTTTCTTAAAAAGTGTATCGTATAACGATTACAATAAGCCCTAGATTATTAAAATCGGTTGTGAATTTTAAACAAAATTTCAATATAAAATAGTATTTACATGCAACAAATTTCCTGTATATTATCGAGTTTCTCACAAAATAAATATGTAGTAGGAAATGTAAAACTGCTAAATAAATAACGTGTGTGAAGATAAATATGCCGAGTTAAATATGTTTTTACGTAAATGCTTACGTTATAACATATTTAGGTGTGAAGATAAATATGTTATGACGTAACGAAATTGGAGTTAATAAGCTAATTATGTGGGAAAAAACATATTTAGGAAGTTTTTATAGATTTTTTATTCGATTCTATTGGAATATAATTATATTTAATATAATTACAATTCTGACAATGATTTTCTGAAAAGTTTTATGAAAACTCATCTTTGGTCATACGTATGTATAATCTCTGAGAGATTTTGGCCAAAGTGGCCAAATGAAGGGTTGGCATGCAATCCCACTATATAGGAAATGACTACTAGGATACTTTCTACAACCAATTTCATTGGAATCCCTGAATTGAGTTTGTGAACAATTTTACAGCTCATTTAAACTCATTTTTTGTCATACGTATGATCTCTGAGGGATTTTGGCCAAAGTGGCCAAATGAAGGGTTGGCATGCAATCCCACTATATAGGAAATTACTACTAGGATACTTTCTACAACCAATTTCATTGGAATCCCTGAACTGAGTTTGTGAACAATTTTACAGCTCATTTAAATAATTTTTGTTCATACGTATGATCTCTGAGGGATTTTGGCCAAAGTGGCCAAATGAAGGGTTGGCATGCAATCCCACTATATAGGAAATGACTACTAGGATACTTTCTACATCCAATTTCATTGGAATCCCTGAATTGAGTTTGTGAACAATTTTACAGCTCATTTAAACTCATTTTTTGTCATACGTATGATCTCTGAGGGATTTTGGCCAAAGTGCCTAAATGAAGGGTTGGCATGCAATCCCACTATATAGGAAATTACTACTAGGATACTTTCTACAACCAATTTCATTGGAATCCCTGAATTGAGTTTGTGAACAATTTTACAGCTCATTTAAATAATTTTTGTTCATACGTATGATCTCTGAGGGATTTTGGCCAAAGTGGCCAAATGAAGGGTTGGCATGCAATCCCACTATATAGGAAATGACTACTAGGATATTTTCTGCAACCCATTTCATTGGAATCCCTGAATTGAGTTTGTGAACAATTTTACAGCTCATTTAAATTAATTTTTGTTCATACGTATGATCTCTGAGGGATTTTGGCCAAAGTGGCCAAATGAAGGGTTGGCATGCAATCCCACTATATAGGAAATGACTACTAGGATACTTTCTACAACCAATTTCATTGGAATCCCTGAATTGAGTTTGTGAACAATTTTACAGCTCATTTAAACTCATTTGAACTCATTTAAACTCATTGTTCACAAACTCAATTCAGGGATTCCAATGAAATTGGTTGTAGAAAGTATCCTAGTAGTCATTTCCTATATAGTGGGATTGCATGCCAACCCTTCATTTAGGCACTTTGGCCAAAATCCCTCAGAGATCATACGTATGACAAAAAATGAGTTTAAATGAGCTGTAAAATTGTTCACAAACTCAATTCAGGGATTCCAATGAAATTGGTTGTAGAAAGTATACTAGTAGTCATTTCCTATATAGTGGGATTGCATGCCAACTCTTCATTTGGCCACTTTGGCCAAAATCCCTCAGAGATCATACGTATGACAAAAAATGAGTTTAAATGAGCTGTAAAATTGTTCACAAACTCAATTCAGGGATTCCAATGAAATGGGTTGCAGAAAATATCCTAGTAGTCATTTCCTATATAGTGGGATTGCATGCCAACCCTTCATTTGGCCACTTTGGCCAAAATCCCTCAGAGATCATACGTATGAACAAAAATTATTTAAATGAGCTGTAAAATTGTTCACAAACTCAGTTCAGGGATTCCAATGAAATTGGTTGTAGAAAGTATCCTAGTAGTAATTTCCTATATAGTGGGATTGCATGCCAACCCTTCATTTAGGCACTTTGGCCAAAATCCCTCAGAGATCATACGTATGACAAAAAATGAGTTTAAATGAGCTGTAAAATTGTTCACAAACTCAATTCAGGGATTCCAATGAAATTGGATGTAGAAAGTATCCTAGTAGTCATTTCCTATATAGTGGGATTGCATGCCAACCCTTCATTTGGCCACTTTGGCCAAAATTCCTCAGAGATCATATGTATGAACAAAAATTATTTAAATGAGCTGTAAAATTGTTCACAAACTCAATTCAGGGATTCCAATGAAATTGGTTGTAGAAAGTATCCTACTAGTCATTTCCTATATAGTGGGATTGCATGCCAACCCTTCATTTGGCCACTTTGGCCAAAATCCCTCAGAGATCATACGTATGAACAAAAATTATTTAAATGAGCTGTAAAATTGTTCACAAACTCAATTCAGGGATTCCAATGAAATGGGTTGCAGAAAATATCCTAGTAGTCATTTCCTATATAGTGGGATTGCATGCCAACCCTTCATTTGGCCACTTTGGCCAAAATCCCTCAGAGATCATACGTATGAACAAAAATTATTTAAATGAGCTGTAAAATTGTTCACAAACTCAGTTCAGGGATTCCAATGAAATTGGTTGTAGAAAGTATCCTAGTAGTAATTTCCTATATAGTGGGATTGCATGCCAACCCTTCATTTAGGCACTTTGGCCAAAATCCCTCAGAGATCATACGTATGACAAAAAATGAGTTTAAATGAGCTGTAAAATTGTTCACAAACTCAATTCAGGGATTCCAATGAAATTGGATGTAGAAAGTATCCTAGTAGTCATTTCCTATATAGTGGGATTGCATGCCAACCCTTCATTTGGCCACTTTGGCCAAAATTCCTCAGAGATCATATGTATGAACAAAAATTATTTAAATGAGCTGTAAAATTGTTCACAAACTCAATTCAGGGATTCCAATGAAATTGGTTGTAGAAAGTATCCTACTAGTCATTTCCTATATAGTGGGATTGCATGCCAACCCTTCATTTGGCCACTTTGGCCAAAATCCCTCAGAGATCATACGTATGAACAAAAATTATTTAAATGAGCTGTAAAATTGTTCACAAACTCAGTTCAGGGATTCCAATGAAATTGGTTGTAGAAAGTATCCTAGTAGTAATTTCCTATATAGTGGGATTGCATGCCAACCCTTCATTTGGCCACTTTGGCCAAAATCCCTCAGAGATCATACGTATGAACAAAAATTATTTAAATGAGCTGTAAAATTGTTCACAAACTCAGTTCAGGGATTCCAATGAAATTGGTTGTAGAAAGTATCCTAGTAGTAATTTCCTATATAGTGGGATTGCATGCCAACCCTTCATTTGGCCACTTTGGCCAAAATCCCTCAGAGATCATACGTATGACAAAAAATGAGTTTAAATGAGCTGTAAAATTGTTCACAAACTGAATTCAGGGATTCCAATGAAATTGGTTGTAGAAAGTATCCTAGTAGTCATTTCCTATATAGTGGGATTGCATGCCAACCCTACATTTGGCCACTTTGGCCAAAATCCCTCAGAGATCACACGTATGAACAAAAATTAATTTAAATGAGCTGTAAAATTGTTCACAAACTCAATTCAGGGATTCCAATGAAATTGGTTGTAGAAAGTATCCTACTAGTCATTTCCTATATAGTGGGATTGCATGCCAACCCTTCATTTGGCCACTTTGGCCAAAATCCCTCAGAGATCATACGTATGAACAAAAATTAATTTAAATGAGCTGTAAAATTTTTCACAAACTCAATTCAGGGATTCCAATGAAATTGGTTGTAGAAAGTATCCTACTAGTCATTTCCTATATAGTGGGATTGCATGCCAACCCTTCATTTGGCCACTTTGGCCAAAATCTCTCAGAGATTATACATACGTATGACCAAAGATGAGTTTTCATAAAACTTTTCAGAAAATCATTGTCAGAATTGTAATTATATTAAATATAATTATATTCCAATAGAATCGAATAAAAAAATCTATAAAAACTTCCTAAATATGTTTTTTCCCACATAATTAGCTTATTAACTCCAATTTCGTTACGTCATAACATATTTATCTTCACACCTAAATATGTTGTAACGTAAGCATTTACGTAAAAACATATTTAACTCGGCATATTTATCTTCACACACATAAATAAATAGTGTTTTCACGTTGATTTATAATTTGAGAATAACATCACATCAAATTGATAAAATATTGATTGTCAAATGTTTATATTCAAATCATTATAAACTTGAAGTCAAGTGGTAAACAGAAACCGTTGAAAAATGTTTAAGAATTGTAATTGATATCAACTGATAAAGTCTTCTTATTTCAAAGGTTTGACTTCGTGTTTGCTGGGTTGCATTAAATCTTTGTTTTAAAACGCAAAACTTACTTAGGCGCAGATTCAAAGTACTTATTTATAGGTGGTTTACCCAATGATTTTGTTAGAGAAACTATTTGTTAAGCCACCGGCCTTAGTTAACTACAGACTGTGAATTTGACCCTTAGTGGGGCTTATATTAAGCACTTTTTAACTTTGAGGCTTCAAAGTTTGTTTTTAATATTTCTCGAAATGTGAAAAAGTGGAACGTCATCTTTTTCCCCTGTGCCCTTCAAATATTGAAAATGTGTACACTTTTGAAATAATACAGCCAGAAAGCTTTATTTTTTTTATCATTTAAATATCAAATTTTAGTTTTGCGATCGCAAAAATTACTAAAATGTCGTCAATATTAATTAATATAATTGCATATTTATACAATTGAAATATCCATTCATTATTATTGATTTTTTCCAAATGTCAAAAATATTTGAGGTATTTGAATTTAATTTAAATAAACTGACTGCATTTATATATTTCCGATTGAATAAATTTATTAATATAAAATTTATATTATGAATTGTCACGACACTTCGAATTGTAGTACATATAGAAGATATACTACATATGTATATACAGTGCCGAACTAAAGTATTCGCATAATAAGTATTTTTAAGTTTTCGCCCAATTTTTTCACTTTAGAGAGGTGAAGTGATATTTTAAGTACAAATAGGTTCGAAGGATTTTTATCAAATAGTACGAAATTGGTTTCAAAGTCTCTCACAGAAAAAAACTAAATTTCATTTTCAGTAAAGGAATTCAATGAAATAGTAAATATTTTGTCTAGAAACGAGCCTACAAACAAATTTGTAAATACACCCAATTCTGTTGTTACACGGTCTTTTTTACACGAATTTGATATAACACGGTTGGCGGAAATATACTAATATTGGTTTTGTACCATACACTTTGTTGTTGAAAATTATAAAACTAAATTTTACAGCAAAAGATGGTATGGGAATGACGTGTGAACTGAGCTATTGTTAGAACTAAATTTACACGGCATGCTCTGGAACGTATCTACCATGTAAAAACAGGATTAGGTGTATAGACAAAAATATCTCAACAAAAAACACGAGTTTTTCAGTGAACAAATTGCTTAAATCTATAAAACAGTTTGTCTAAAAATATTTACAAATTGTAAAAAAAATTACTAAATCAAACAAAAATATTTACTGGATTTTCTAAAAAATATCAAACAATATTTTAGTCTGAATTTATAAAACAATACTGACAAACATTAAACGAAATAGTTTACCTAATCAAACAAAAATATTTACTGAATTTTTAGTAATATATCAAACAAAATGTTTGTCTGGGTCATCATCATCATCCATTAAGCATTTATGAAAGTTAACTATTTTAAATGTTTTCAAGTCTGAAGGTTTATCTAAAGACTCTAAAAAATAAATGAGAATTAACGCAACGACATTAACGAATTGATTCACTCAAAATTTTTCAGTAAACAAACTTGGTACAATCCCATCCATTTTGCTATCATGTTGTTGTTTTTTGTGTGTATGTCGTCATCGGGGCTGTTTATTTTTTACGACGCAGAAAACCAGGGTTTCTTGTTGTTTTTGGTGTTTGCGTCCTAAATAAAAATCAAACAAAAAATTCATTGATTCAGTAAAGAACATTTATTGAAAATGAAATTTATTTTGAAACAATTTTTTTTTAATTTCTTGCTAATAATTTTTTCTGTGTATTTAATTATACTACACACAGCGTTGCCATATATATATTTTTTAAAACTTTTTATTTCTGGAAAAAAACTTTTTTTTTTTATAAAAAAAAAATTTTTTCTGCAAAAGTGCCAAAATTTTAAAGAAATACACAAAAATGAATTTGAAATTCATTTTGTTTAAAAAAAAATTAAATTAAAAGCACATCGTCTTTCCTTTTTAACCCAAAAATTACTTATTTAAATAAACATAACATACATATCGTCATAAAATGTAAAAGGACCTATCTACATTAAAAAAAAAATTCAGTAGAGATAAAAATCTATTTATTTATTAATGATACTATGCTGAAAAAATAGTTCTTATAATAACAATAGTTTGCTTTTTATTCAGTTTCTTACCTTTTCTGAAAATGTTTAAAAATGTAGATTGGCCCTTTTGCATTTTATATGACGATATAACAAAAACATAAAATAAAATTCATATTAGATCTTGAAAAATATCACATTTGTAAGCCTATTTCTCTGATAAAGCAAATTTGACATTTGGGATATATACTCACAACTACCGCTGCGCTGAGAGTTTTACTTTGTATTATTGTATCATGGCCCCTTGTACATTTTTCAGTAAATTTGTTGACATCCCAAGAAGGCATTTTTAAGGCAAACTCTTTTGCGACCACCTGGTATGAATTCGCCTCGATTGTCAATGTACAAAACCGGCATAGTTGTACTTAAGACGGAGTAAACACAATTAAACACTGTTTATAGTAATAAGGGAGTGAGAAAATACAAGGTCGTTTCATTGCATATCATCCAATATACCGCAAATTTTAAATTATGCATGTATTTATAAAAAACTTGAAAAAACTTTTTATAAATTTAAAACTTTTTGGCACCCCAAAAAACTTGGAAAAAAGGGAAAACTTGACAAATGGCAACGCTGACTACACAACAGTAAAAAAGTAATAGCCTATGTAATTATTATTCATCACCATAAATATAGTAGAACTTCATAACTAAAATGTTAACATCACGTCACAGTTACTAGTATATGTACTTTTAATTCATTCATTTATGCCTTTTCTTTGCATTTTCCATATATTTTCAAGAACTGGACCTTAAAATCATAAAATATTTTTGAATATTCGTAATCTACACAAAGCCACCTTTCTTTTGAGCATAATGATCGAATTTGTTTCGGAATAACTAAGTTACATTTTAAGGAATTCAAAACTTTATTTTGTAGCTATATCCCCACTAATTTAATATCAACACACTTTTTTAGCCATATCAGCATCACGGGTACAATAAACATACCACTGCACATATTTTTTTGTAAAAAATATTCAGAAAACAGCTTTGACTTTCCCATCCTAACGACACCCAAAAAGTGTGTGGTCATATTTTTATAATGTTAATACCATTACTTTTTACACATCTTATATTTAGTTAACTGGGCTCAAATTTGCCATCATGCGAAAATGAAATCTTTGCTATAGCTGTTAATTTAAGCTCAGCCAAAAAATGATTAAACCAACATGTTTTAAAAACATATTTGTATGTGAACATATTCAGTTGGAGTACAATTTTAAACATGTAGTACATTAAATGGAAAGTCAAGTTTTTTCTAGATATTTCTGGAATCTTTCATTCGATTTAAAATTTTTTACAGCACTATGCTTATTGGAATGTATAGTTTACGCGTTTTGTTGAAATTGCACTTACTTACAATGTCATTTAGCTATGCAAAAACATATTCCAACAAAATTATATGCACAAGAAAGCTACATTTGTATAGATTATGATTCTTTTAAAAGATTTCATTCATTTAAGGTCGAGATTTGAAAAATGTAGTGAAGAATTTAAAATAAAGTGGTAAAGCGCGTAAAAAATAAATGCATATTAATAGCAAATGTGATGTGATGCAGAAAAAAAATAAGACTTTCACAGTCTACAGTCAGATACATTCAAAAGGTGCGAATTTTTTTTGTGTAGTGTTATTTAACGAAAATTTTGACATTTTCTGTGAACAAAAGTGTTGGCACAGTTGATCCTGAAACTAAAAAAATATATTTAAATGCAATGGTCAATATTTTTCGGTAAAAAGTTTTGTTAAGTTAATGTTTTCTGTGCTTTTCTCACTGCTTCCGTTAAAATATTCACGCAAATCGCTCTGTCAATTATTCCAATAATAAGAATAATAACGGATATGCTTTCAGATATCATGTAGCCTCAAACCATTAACCTTCAGAGAACACGTTTCTTTGCTAGTGCTTCTGCAATTTTTTAAATACGTAATTTGCTTTGTGCCACACGATATTGCGGGCATCCAATTTAAGTACAGAAAATTGGGCAAAAACTTAAAAATATTTATTGTGCCAATACTTTAGTTTGGATTTAAGTACTAAATACCATGTAAAATTAAGATTTTCTCTTGGAATCTCAGAATTCTTAGAAAAATTTCAAAAGTGCAATTTTGAACAGTTTTGCCCATAGTGTTAATACTTCCTCTAAAGGCGATTTAAGACTTTGGCAAACAAATGTGTACACATCGTCGAATCGTCGAATATTCGCCTCGAATACGTTCCAAAAAATAATACATAAAAAAATACTGAAAATTAAACAAAAAATATTAATTTTTAATAAGTTTTAAAATACCTATAGTATTGCGACAGTTTTTCTCAATTTATTGTTATTGACGCAAAGGATAGAATTTTTTCAATTAAACTTCAGGTGGCACTAACTAACACCGCGGCATACTTTTTTCAAGCATTTTTTAACTGATCTTTTAAAGTTGCCTTTACTTTTAAACATTCTCAATGTATATTCTGATTGCTTCAAATTTGTTTTTATTTAAATTTAAGGATGACAAAATAAAACGAACTTCGAGCAAAGATAATCAATATAT
The DNA here is from genome assembly GCA_956483635.1 of Panzeria rudis. Classification (NCBI taxonomy): domain Eukaryota; kingdom Metazoa; phylum Arthropoda; class Insecta; order Diptera; family Tachinidae; genus Panzeria; species Panzeria rudis. Next base: position 42,975,849 of record OY101451.1, on the reverse strand, counting down.
TTAGATATGTATATATATATATATATATATATATATATATATATATATATATACATACTCATCAGTATATATATATATATATATATATATATATATATATATATATATATATATATATATATATATATATATATATATATATATATATATATATATATATATATATATATATATACATACTCATCAGTCGTAAAATAATCATGCTAATGTGCACTACCGTGACTAAAGAAAAAAATTACTAACGATCATGCGTGATTCTTACTAATCACATTAGTCTTGGTCATCTCTAATTACAACTAGAAGTTGTCTTGTTTATTAAAACATCCCAGTGGAATTTCTATCATACATCTTCGATATGAGATAAATGATAATGTAGGTGCGACCCATCCAAAGTCTGTATACAATTCCTACTTACATTTACACACACAGGTCCAAGACAACCGACACTGTAAGCTAAGGTTGGATGAGTTCAGTTGTTTGGTAACGACTCGTGCGGTGGCTAAATTTTATTCGTGTTTGTTTTGCTCTTCACTTCTAATGTACATTTAATTTTTTAATTGGAGAGAAAAAATACTGTTCATAATCGGATGACAGTTGTATGCGCTTAACTATTTTGTTTTTATTTTTCATATTGACTGAATAGTATACAATCGGATGCTTTTCAATTTATAATAACTTGTAGACTGCTGCGATGTAGCTAGATGAAGATTTTTATATTTTTCTTGAACTCAATTACAAGATCCAATGAAAAACGTAATGATGTTAAATAATAATTAGACTAGAGTTTAATGTTCACTGATTTATTACACAGACTCACAAAATTTAATACGACTTTTATCTGTCACTCTGCACATTGACTGCTTTCAGTTCTCGTAACGTGTAACATTTTAAACGTAAATGATTTCTGATGAGCTGCATGACTCAAGAACAGTCAGATAATTTGTTGATGTGTGAAGTCGAAATATTTTTCGACAATTCCTTCAGAGTACGTACCGAATCAGGTTTGGGGAAAGTTCTGGGAGTTTGTTCAGACAAAAATCTTAATTTTCTTGCCACATAATTTTAGGAACGTTTTCTTAGCGTCTTCGAATACCAGTTCGGCATTTTGGTTCAGACTTTCAGACCAAATTCGGTTCGCTGGGAAGATATATATGCATATAGAATCATATCGCTAATTCAATGCAATATAGCTGTGCCTCATATAAAGACTTACAACTGAGAATATTTATTACATCATTTAACATATATATTAACTGTATTTAAGTAACTGATTTTATCCATTCACTTACGACTACTAAGAGTGTAGAATATCATGCTGTTTTCCTTGGATGAATTTTGTTTTAAATGCAAAAAATCGAACTACTCATAAATCGAACTACTCGCTATTCGAAAAATCGACATTTAAAACAATCGACTGCTGTAAAAAATCGGGTTTAAATCGACTCGATCACTCTAATATATATTAAGGCAGGTCGAAAAAAAGTGGCACCAATCACCCCCCAGAATCAAAGATATGTCAATGACATTTCCAAAAAATAAAAAAATAAATTTTTGCCACGCCCCATAATACAGCACTTTTATTTTTTATATATAGCCCCGCCATTTAAAGTCCGATCTCATCATATCGCATGTCGTTCTTTATGTCTTGACTGTGGCTAAATTTTTTCCTCGGCTGGATTCTTAATTTTGGATCATTCCCTTCTAATACTCAATTTTTTAAACATGACAAGAAAGCCATTCTAAAGCTTTTTATATCTGGCTTTTAATATACTCACTTTTATGATTCATTATATTCATAGAGCGCACCATCCTCATTTACAAGGTTTAGGTTTCTTCTACGCAAATATATGTATATCTAATACAAAACAACGTATATTTCCTTTGCAATGAATGAAAAAGTATCCTTTATTCTTGTGTGCCCTGAAAATATTATTTTAGTTTTTCTTATTTTTTCACAGCAAAGACTTAAAAATTATATTAAAATATCTGTAAAAGTTATAGACGTTTTGCAATGATAACTAAGGAATTATTTGATATGAAAAACTTATAAACCACAATAAAACAGCCAGAACTATTGAGCCTTTTAAAATACCAATTTTTAATTTTTAAACAACAAAGAGTTAATTTACACTATGAAGTTTTCACTGATTTTGTTCAATTCTCTTTCAAAGTTGCAATTTAATGCGACAGTTATACTATACAAAAATGACAATGATTGAAATATGTACAAAAATTACATTAACTTGAAGTACTGGTACAAAATCTGGAAATATACCCGTTCATGTGAAATAAAATGTTTCAACTTCGATCTGTAGATGGAGCATTTAGAACTGAACAAACGTACAAAAATACAAACGAATTGATTGATAGCCTCCTCCGTTTTTTGAAGTAAAATACCAACAAAGCAACAATAAATTTTGGAAAATTCATATTGCTTTATAGGTACTTTACTTGTAAGTTTGTAACTTGTACTTTCGCTCCGAAGTCTTTCAGAAAGTCTGCACAAGATACCGAATTCGTATGTCAGATGTCGGTCAGAGAACGTACCAAACATCATAGACTGGTTGACAAGAAAGCTGACCTCTTTGTCTGAGGAAGCCCAGCAAACTTTGCAGAAATGTTCGAGAGAATTCCTTACGAATGCTGAAGGAATTTCCTGAGGAAATTCTATAGGAATTTACAACATGCCTGAACAATATCTGAGAAAGGATCAGAAAATTTTCAGATTTTTCTGATATTTTTACATACTGTCGCACTAATATCGAAGAAAAGTCGGACCTAAAATTAGAAAATCATCAGATATGTCGTATAAAATTGGCACATCAACAGATTGTAATTCTTCTGTGTCTCTTCTTGTGCCATAAATCTTTATTTTTAGTTTTTAAGTTTGAAAAATTTGACATTTATGAACAAACTCCCAAGAGATAAATGAGAATTAAAATGAAAACTAAAATCAGATGTTTGTAGTTCGGAAAATGTGCAGACTAGTTTGATATTAATCGAATAATGGGCCTTATTGCGGTTCTCGAATCGACTCTAGAGTTTGTAGTAGATTAAAGAAAAATGTTGTATATTTCCTTAATCTAGTACAACAGTCGAATTCGCTTCGGGAACCGTAATAAGGCCCAATATTTCAGAAAATGTGCAGAAACATTGTACCAGCACACTTCCGAATATTCATTCTGCTATGTATATACAAGGTGGCGCAAAATTAATCATCCAATTTTGTTTTTGAATAACTGTTTTACTAAATAAACAAAAATTAATTTGAGTGGTGGAAATCTTTATTTGGACCTTTAAATTTTTCTGTTAAGTGGAAAAGATAGTATCGGCCAAGTGGCTGCCGCCCGTGGTGATACACATTTGTGCCTCTTTTATCGCATTTTCCATGACTTCCGCAAAATCGTTTTTTTTTATTTAGTAGAAAAGTTATTCAAAAACAAAATTGGATGATTAATTTTGCGCTACCTCCAAGGGAATATCAGATAATTCGGTTTATTGTCTGGTAAAGTTTCAGATTTTTTCTGACATCGGATATGTCGGCAAAAAAAATGTTCACTGGGTATGTACATAAGCAGCAGTAATAATAAACAACACAGAATTAAAAATATTTAATTTTCTTGCCTTGGATTTTTTTTGCATGTAACTGAGTAACATCATCCTACATATGTACATATTAAGGCGTAGTCTAATCTGAAGAACCAGTTAATACTCAGCAGAATTTAAATTCATCTTAATTATCGTGTATCCCGGCTGTCCAGGAATAAAACAGAAAGTGGGCGATTTTATAAAGACAAGCATGTAAAGAAGAATTGAGAAAATATACGACTCCAAGGGCATTACAAAGTGACCTTAAATTGTCTTTGCTAAGAACACCCAAAAATAAATGTCTGCAAAATAAAAATACACAAGCAACACAAATGCCATCATAGTTATAATGATATTTTATTAACATTTGTAAACTATCGTATGTTCAATGAAATGTTTTGATTAAAAAGTTTTGAATAAAATTGAAATTAATGATAGATGGACGTTAGAAGAAATTAGTGATAGGAGTTTATCACGTAGTGGAGTGTATTATCATACATAAATAGGTGGTGGTATCTAATAGTCATGGAATGTGCGTTATATGGTATACGTGTGGTCTGTACTTTTGAGAACACAACTGGTCATTGGCGTAGCGAGAAATTGCTTAAAAAAATTCGGGGGCTAAAGCCATCATTAGCCCCTCATATTATCAAAATTAATTTAATATTTTGAATTTCTGGGAGGATGCTAGAGCGGTTCTAGGAGGGCTCATCCCCAAAAAAGGCCTTCTCTATTCCAATGCAAGTGGTGCTAAAAATTTAACGCCATTATTGCTTTTATTACATATGTACTAATCTTTTATTTTTCCTCTATATTTCGTAACAAAAGTAACTATAAACTCAATATAAGCGGTGATAAGTATTATTATCACTGGTGAATTAGTTTTTCTACACACAGAAATAGGGATTTTCCAAATAAATGTACCTGCATAGATATATACATACATAAGTATAAAGATGTGTATCTGAGATCCCTGAAGGAAGGCAGGGCCAAGTGTCTCCAAGTCACCACTTTTGTCGACCAGTTTGGTGACAATATCAACGCATCGTCTACACTTTTTGTTTTACCTGTAATGGGCTGAGAAGTTATTGATAGCTACAAAACTGTTTTTTATTGTCTCATTTTGAATACAAGCGGCTGAACGCAAAAATAAAAGTTTTCATAAAAATCAAATTTAACTGCCTTATCTAGTAAAAAGAGTCATAGTTGTTGACTAGATTCTTTAAAATGCACTATTGAATCTCTGGTGACAATGTCTTAATGTGGTCTCATAAGAACCACCTAGTTCATAGTAATTCAGTAGTTGCGAGCCCAGCAAAAACTACTGCTTAGGCCGAAGCAGGTTTATAAGCGAAAGGAGCTAGTTTTTGTTGTTTCTACTGCTTCGAAAAGCGCTTCGAACATGCATGATTTTTTTTCGCGATTTCCCACTTTGGTGCTCTTGTTTTTTATTTAAAACAGCGCTTCTTTCGAAGCATTGAAAATGCTCTAAAATCATGTCTCATCTTATCATCGTTAAACTACAGACAAAACAAATCGTGTTTTATTATAGTATAGTTTAAATGGGTTTTGCGTTTTCAAATGTGTTAGTGTTTATTTGAAACAATGCGTGCGACAATTCTTCAGAACCTATATTGTTGAAAGCTACAATGCTACTGAATATGATTTTGTTTATTTTGGAGTTTGTGTAATATGCTGACTAACTTCGTAATTTAAACATTATTAACACTGAGAGATGTCTGTATTCTTTTTGAGCATCCTCGGAAGCGCTTCAAAAGATCAAAATGTGGGTACTTTTTTCTATAATCTGCAACTCTTCGTTCGCATTATTAATTGCTTGTCTTCCTCATCACGTGGCAATACTTGATTAAATTCTTCCATCAACTTTACCGTCCGTTCTGCAGTGTCATTAACTACTTTTAGGTTACTTACAATATCCAAGCCTGCATTGTAACCACTGTCGGTATGCCATTCTTCTGGATCTTTTTTTAAAAAATCCGTTGATATAGAATATCTTCTGAAGGAATTTAAAATTTTTTCAGTAACAAAATCCTCAATACTTTTACAAATGCACTGGCTAATGTTAGGATGGGGAATGTTAAACTTTTTGATGTCAGGGTTATTTGGGCGTGAGTGTCTACGAGTAAACGAATAATGCAGTACTTTCTAATATACAAAAAATCCAACTTGTAAAAAAATAATTTGATGTGTTAGAATAATCTAATCATATGCGAACTCAGCTTAACTTTCGGAGGGGGCATTGGAATTAGTTGGGGGAGTAATGGGTTAATAGCTTATTAAATCAAGTTTCAAATTGTTCTTTCGGGAATTCTGAAAACAACAATAAAGATTACTTTTTGGTGCGAGGGGTACATAAAAAAGACTCATCCCTCCTTTGGGACGCGTCTGATCAATTTGAGGAGTTCGGATTCCTATATTATTATGATTTACTTTCAAAAAGTAAAGTGTATTGCGTTAGTTTAACTCAAAATTACACATGTGAAAATTGATTATAGGTTGTAATTTTATCGCAACTTAAGGGCGGATGAGCAACGCTTTCCCGATATGTGATCTGCGTAATTTTTTATGGGACATATTTTTTTTTTGATGGGAAGAACATTTCTGGGGGGAGTAACGGTACAATTTCGCAAGTTGAAAAATAAGCGCACCCTAATGGATATGTAGATAAGCCCCGTAGGCCATGTCTTCGAGACATCATCGACGCATTTCCTAAACAAGTATCTATAACCGACGACGAATTGACGACAGTCCAAGCCAACTATTGACGATATTTTCGAACAAATGGCACAGAAGTCGATGATGACAACATTGGTAACATGCTACGAAAATTGTCGTCAATGAATTTAAAATATGATTTAAAAATGTAATAATCGAACCCACAACCTACACACTAATAGGTTAGTACGCTACCTAATAGCCTACCGAGGTTCTCAAAAACTTAAATACTTTAATGGACATAAATGGAAGCACGATAACTTCGATGCATTGTTACTCTTGTTGTCGTCATTAAAACTGTACTGACGTCATATTACATGCAGTTGTTTTTCCTCTTGTCGTCAATAAGGATTTGGTCCACAAATTTTCACAATCTTGTCAGAACAAATTCTGTATGCACGACAACTTATACGAACTTGTCGCCATACTTAGATTTAAGTGTGTTTTATACGCGATTAACCGTTCGATTAACTGAAACGACAAATTAATAATTGAAATTTCTTGCAAATAATTAATCGGCTAATAATTTCATTGTAATTCGATCTTGTATCGTTGTAGTTTATATTGAGGACTTTTAGCTCGTGATTATCCTTTCAATTTCGTTTCGCTGAAATTCGACATCAATGAAAGAAGTGTCGCTTCGCTCCCAACCTTTAAGATATCAACAACACAAAGTAAACATAGACATAAGATGACTTTGAAACTTTTTGTACTTGATTTAAGAACTCCTGGATTGATTTTTTAAGTAATCCCCTTTTTTCTTGACTTACATAAGTGAAAATTAGTGTTATTCGAACTTAAAATTTTAAGCACGTTTTCTAGTAGAAGTAAAAACATAAATTTATAACAACTTACTCCTTTCTGTATATTAAAGGCGTTGGCTTTTTTTATTAGGAAAACTGAGCACAAGATCGAAAAATTAAATATAAATATTTATTATGTACACTGAAAAATTTTAATGCAACATATGCACGAAAACGCTCGTACATATTACGAAATATTTCGTAATTTCGCACCACGAAATTCTTTCGTAAAATATACGAATTGTACGAAAATAATCAAAAAATAAAAGTAAAAAAAGTATGGCTCAACCGGGGCACGAACTCGCAATCTTCATATTTCAAGTCATGTACTCTACCCACTGAGCTACTTTCTACTTATTTTATAAGTGCTAAAAATTAGTTTTATTTACTTACATCTGAAAAATACGTCAATTTATAAAAAAATTATTTTAATTTATTTTATTATTTCAAATATATTTTTTAACAAGAAAAATAGTTTACGAAAGGTATTCGTTACTTTCGTAAATTCAAAAAATATTGGATTAATGTTTCTTCGTAATATATACGAAAGTTTCGTATATTTTACGAAAAAAGTGACTACGAAAGTTTTTTTCGTAAAATGTTGCATGGATTATTTTCAGTGTACTACAATATGTCAAATATTAAATTTCTTAAATATTTATTATTTATTTTCGGGTCAAAGTTTTGTTAAAATAAAACTCTTTTAAATATGTTTTATTAAATATCATTAATGCGATTATTTATTTATTTTCTCGATATTTCGAACATCATTCGGTGCTTTCGTCGTGAAAATTTTAAAGAGTTAAAAGTTTTCTGGTAAACTTGTAAATATTAACGTTTAAGTATTCAAAATAAGCCAAAGAATCGCAGTTGCAGAGTGACAGGTTTGTTTTAAGGCAGAAACTTGGACGGCCTTGTATTGAATGCATGAAAGCCGTACAATTTCTATCTTAAATCGAGCATTTTTTAAATCAGAGTCGATCCCAGTCTCAATAATGCCTGAAATTAAGAATTTAGCGCTTGACGAATCCGTTCTTCCATCAGGCCTACTGTACTTAGTTTTAAGAATTCCGCTCTTTTGACGCCACTGTGGCTTGATTTAAGTAGGGGTGACTTTTCTTTTGAGTGTACTTCTTGATTTTCAAATAAAAGTAACAAAATATACATAATTTGCTCTGTTTTTCTATCGGAAAATATTACATTTGTATGGTGATATTATTGATAGCTCTACAACCACACGTAAATGAATCTGGCAGCCCTACAAATATATTTGTACATATATACATATATTAATTTCAAGTGCATTTAAAGGTTATACAAATGGGGTGTGTCTAGTCACAGGCTGCATTTAGGTACTTAAGCTTAAAATCGGAAGGTATGGAAAAATGAATAAATATAGAATCGTCATTTGGCTAATGTTAATAAAGTTGATGACGATGAAAGCTTTTTTCTTTTACCATTTAGATTGTTCGATTCTCATATAGAAGCAATAGATAGACAACACCAATCCATGCAAAAGTTTATTGTTATTTAACAGAGGACAAAAAGGGCATTTGTTTTTATATTCTGTCTTTTCATACTCATACATAAATACATATGTATGTAATTATTCAATAATTTTGGAATGCACATAAGGGTATAACTTTTTTTTCTCAACAAGCTGCCATACTAGACGTTAGGAGCCATATTGTTTTAATAAGCGAAATTAAGTGACCCGAGTCCATTTTCTGGTTAAATTCTCCGGATATATTTAATCAAAATTATTAAATAGTCGGCTAACTTTATGTCAACCGCTCCAAAAAATAAAAAATGACGAGGATATTTTATGTGCAGTTTTTTTCAAATGAAAAACAGTTTTTTCTTCTAAATTTACATTTTTTTTCAAAAATATTATGGCAACGCTGCGCTTAACTGCAAACTCCTGTTTTCTAATGGCATGGCTCATGAATGCATTACTTGGGACCATGTTGTAACTAGCCCATTTCAACTAAAATAGAACACGTGGTCCAACAATTTTTGCAGGCTGATTAAACGGAAAGTACTGCATTTGCTCACATTTAACTGTTATTTGCAGTAAAAACAGCAAAAAAGCTTTATTTTCGAAATCTCCCAGCGGTAAAACTTACGAGGCATTCACTAAACAGGCCTTTTTAAAGTCCTTCCAAGACCTGAATTTAAGATCCAAAAGTAATTCTTTTCTGCCTTCTCAGGCAGGCCTTCTAGAAGGCCTCTACACTGGCTTCTTTTGGAAGGAGTATTCTATTTTTAGATTTTTCGTTTTGTTTAATAAAAAATGTTCTTTAGAAATAACAGCCATTCTCGTATTCTTTTTTCGCAAATAATTTGTATATAAGACTGAAATTTAGGTACAAGAGGCATCATACATACTGCTATTATGCCGTTTATGTTGTAGCTACTACATCATGTTCAATTCGTTCCAAATAAATACATGAAATTTAGCCTCCCTCATATGGTTAAAAAATTACTTAGGATGAAAAGGAGTTCAAAATAAATAAAACATCACGATAATCAAAAATATAGAAGCCGCTATAAAAATACCCAGATTAAAAAATGTACCTCATATCATTTTTAACAGACCTTACCAGACCCATTACTCAACAGGCCTGATAGAAGGCCGAGGAAGGCCTTGGTGCGCAATGACATCGCGTGTAAAAAAGAAAGGAGTATGTAATGGTAGTGGAAGTACTACAGACTGCTAAATAAGGCCTTATAGAAGGCCTCTTTACTCCTTCTATTTACCGCTGGGCTACTTTACCACCTAAACCACCATTACTGTAGCTTTTTTGCTGTTACAGCTAAAAACAACAAGAAAGTTTTATAACTGCCGTTAGAATAAAGCTTTTTTACGAAATACATTTGTATTGCTGCAATGATTTCAATGACTACAATGGCCGCGTTCATAAGACGTAACAGCTGTGCAACTGTTGTGTGTCTGCCTTAGAAACGCACAGTTGAGTAGTTCCGCTACACACAACAGTTGTGTATTTCCTGCCATTTTTTCCCATCATAAGATTTGTTCGCTACCCTGCAAAAAATGTGACTACTCTATGCACGCATGTATAGAGTACTCCACAAGGGACCAGGAGTAGTTACAAAGTGGTCCAAATGTATGCAATAAATATGGTCCATTTAACATTGCGATGTCCTAGGACTGGACTATGTGGTCCAGCTTTGAATTACATCGGGCTACCCCAAAAACTAACCCTATGTAACTACTCCATGGAGCACCTACATGAGGCTAGTTTTGAAACTAGTCCATGTCACTACTTGGTGGAGCACTAAAGTGTTCATGTTTTAATGATTGGTTATGTTATTTGCAATCGTTAAAACGCGAACACTTGTCACTTAACTACAAACTCTTGTTTGCAAATGACTTGGTCCATGACTGCATTACATAGGACCATGTTGTAACTACTCCATTTCAACTAAAATGGACCACGTGGTCCAATAATTTTTGCAGGGTACCTATGGTCAACATGTTGTACTTAACATGCACAGCTGATCAAAAGAGTTATGCCGTTTATATTCTAACACAACGCCGCTTTATTATGTGGCCGCTGCAAACCAGTTGAACAAATTTTGCATTAAAAATTTGATAAAGTAAACATATAAAGGAATAAAATAAAAATAAGATAACTAAATAAATATATGTTTATTTTGTTGTCTACTTACTATATTACATAGTATTTGATATACTATAATGTTGAAAAATATTTTTAACACGGTGGCGGCAAAGCCTTAAATTAAAAAATTTATCAGCGCAGCATGCTTATTTTAATGCAGTGTTTTTGCTTTGTGGTGAAAATTTTAAAATAAAATGAAAATGGACAATTCCTATGGTGCTGACTATCGCATTGGATACCATGTTTATAGGATTTTTTATGGAACCAAAATGCACTCAAAACTGAGTGCTAAATTAATTAATTTAGTTAATTTCAACAATGTCTTTTGTGCCTGTTTTTAATCGTTTACATTTATCAGCTGTTGATATTGCAGTATATCCATCAAGCCATTTCTAAGACGTAACTGTTGGGCGGAACAGCTGCCAACAGTTTTACAACAGTTGAGCTCAACAGCTACGTCTTATGAACGCGACCATTTATTTCAATGACAAAATTTTCGATATTTTAAACACATCCAGAGGGCGAAGCCGATGTAAAATGGTGATCGGCGGCGGCTAAGAACAAATATAGTCGGCGGCGGCTATTAGCCGGCTAAGAGCCGAAAAATTTTCGCCGTCGGCGGCTACCCAAATTTATCGGCTAACGGTCGGCTAACAGAGTATTTCTTGCTTACTTACATACAAGGCATATTTACAACAGGTATACTCGGCCCAATTATAAATAAACTTGCCTTTCCTGCCTTATATATAAAAATAATTTTCATAAGAAATTTTTTGCATATGTTCCAAAACCGAATTAAATATTTTTAAATGCGCATGTTAGTAAATATACCCCTTTTTATTATAAAAAATCGGCTTAGCCGCTAGCCGATATTAGCCGCAGTAATCGGCGGCGGCTAAGTGATTGTGAAAATCACCGGCGGCGGCTAATAGCCGGCTATTAGCCGACCGGCTTCGTGCTCTGAACACATCTTTTAGATAACTTCCTTTTCCCATTTATGAATGTTGCCACTAGGAGCGAAGTAGGAAAGCTACCATATTTTGCACTGAATACATACATACATACGCACATAAAATTAACAACAGAAAGCCGGCAGTATAAAAAGCAGCAGGCTGTTGATTTTTTTTTTTCTAATATTATTCATGTTATTGAAGGCTGTTGCTTTTTTACTATATTTGCATTATTATTTACGACTTTTAATATCTTTTACATTGTTATCACATTATTTTTTAAATCCTGGGTTACTTTGAGGGTTATTATTAACAATCTTAAGCAAATAGTTCTTGTTATTGAAAATTAACAACAAATAGTTATTTAGATATCAATATGTTCCCATATGGGTCAATTGCAATCAAAACCTACAAACATTTTTTTAAATTTACTCGATATACTTACTACTCGATTCACGAGAAAATTCATGAATAATACGAAGGCCTTTAGACTCGCCAAAAAATAAATTTTTATTAAGTTTTGATAAGGAATACCAAATTTCTGTCTTGGCCGCCATTAGGCATGAACGCTTTTCGCATTTTTGGGCAACATATTGTTGATATTAAAAAAATTTTTTTGGAGTTACATAAAACAATTCTATGTTTGTGCTAGTAGAGATGGGCAAGTGCAAATATATCGACATTAGAGCTTTTCATTTCCCGGACTTTTTCATTTCCTGGGAAAGCCGTTTTGAATTTTAAATTTTCATGGAATTCCCTGGAACTCCCTCCCAATACAAAATGGGTAAAATATGTAATTTAATTTATTTCAACAAAAAACGAATACCAATTCATGAGATCTATTAATAACTTTTTTAATGCATTAAAAGTTAGTTTAAAAATATAATTTCAATTCTTTGCTGAGTAATTCCAAGTGAAATTAACAAATATGCACATGTGCCGCATGCTTTTTAATTTTAATAAAGTAAACATTTTAAAATTTTAATTTTAAAGTAAAATTTTAATGAAGTAAAAATGTTTACCAATTTCAGAGTTTTATAATTGCTTTAACTTTTTAAGCAGAAAATATATTGAAACGATTTACGCTTTATTTTATAGGGTAGTAATGAACATTTCATAATGCTAAGCAAAACTGAAATGAAATATTTAAGTGGCCGAAAAGTGGTCACTTAAAAATTACACGGTTTTTATAGATTTTCAATTGATTGGTACCATGACATAACTTTCATTGTCTTATAATAATATATTCTGCGAAAAAAAATTTGCGAAGATTTATAATTTTTGAAAACTGCACAGTTATGAGCTTCAAAAACCCCAAAAAAAATCGTTTAAAAAAAAATTTTGAAAATCGTTCACAAATAACGAAGTTAAGGAATGGGGGGGGGGGGTTCCCCATCGATTTTCGAAAAAAATATGGGACCAAACTGCAAGCAAAACCTTACAAACAAAAAAGAATTTTGAAAATTAGTTCAAATATGACAGCGCTAATCATGCGGGGGGTTAAAAAATCTCCCCACCAATTTTTGGAAAAAAATTATGGGACTAAGCCGCAAGGAAACCCTTTCAAATCAAAAAAGAATTTTAAAAATTAGGTGAAGCGTGGGCGACCACACTTCCCCACCTCCTTCGCCACTTTTTCGAAAATCGGTTCATAAATGACAGAGTTAAGCATTGGGCGTGGGTGAGGGGCGACGGGGTCATATCGTCGCTCGCATGACCAACTAACGGAACTGACATTTTTTCCGACTGAAAATATCATGCATACCTTTCGACAGGGACAATGGAATAAAGGGTCAAAAATATTAAAACTGCTCTCCTGTAAAATTTTGTAAATGTCAGTTCCGTTAGTTGGTCATGCGAGCGACGATATATCCCCACCTATTTTGAAACAAAAAAATTACGGGACCTTTCGAAAAAATAAAGAATAAATGTTTACTGATCCATAAATGTTTACTGATACATATTATACTGGCACTGAAATAAATTGCAGTTACCAGTGAAACATTCATTGCCATTAAATTTTTTACTGATTACTGAAAAAATTGTAGTAAATAGTAAAACATTTTCCAGTAACCAATAAATTTTTACTGGTTACTTAAATTTTTTTCAGCAATCCGTAAATTTTTACTGGTTTTTACTGGAACTTTTTTCAGTAATCGGTAAATTTTTACTAATTACTGAAATTTTTTCAGTAATTAGTAAATTTTTACTGGTTATTGAATTTTTTTCAGTAATCATTAAAAATTTATTTTTACAGCAATTTTACTTTTGCTGCAGTATTCCCATGTATGAATATTAGGAATTTTAGGTGACATACATATTTTATAAGCAAAATACTTTTGTGAGAATTAGTTTAAGGATTAAAACTCGTTTAATCTTTACAAATGCAATGAGATTTCAGGCGTTTGTAACTTTATTTTCGTATTTACGTTATTAAACGATCTGTCTGTACAATAAGCAGGGAATTTTCGCAAATTTTAAATCAGTTATGTATACTTTATTTTGCCGAATGTGTAACAACTTCATGGTGTAAAAGAAATGCAAAATATTTACAAGACTCCGTCTAATAAATCTTTCTTAAATCGACTTAATTTTTTTTCTCTAACAGCCCTTTTCACAATGTATGATTAGGAGTTAACGAGAACTTTAACGACAAGTTTTGTATGCCGAACTTGCCGTTAAAGTCCACACGCAAAGAAAAAACATGGTTGAGGCGAACATAATCGAAGAGCAACATACTATGATTGAATATATAGTTGAAAACAACCATATATGTACATGGTTCAAGCAACCATATGTATGTTTCAAAACAACGATATATATGGTTCAAAATTACAATAAATGGTTTGATATAACCATATATATGGTTAAAAATAACCATATGCATGGTTCCAGCAACCATGTATATGGTTCAAAACAACCATATATATTGTTAAAAATTACAAAATATGGCCTGAAATAACCATATGTATGGTTTAAACTAACCATATAAATGGTTCTAAATAACATATATATTATTCTATATAATCATATATTTATTGTTTTCTTAACCACAAGTTGATTAAAAAATTGACAGGAGCTAAACAATTTTATTATTTCAATTTAAATCAAAAACAAAATTTTTTAACTGGTCAGTGTGCTGAATCTGAAATAAAAATTATTATCTATTTTCACATAGATACATACATATTTGTTGACACATGTTATATTTACAACCGGGCATGTTCTGAAAAACATTTCGGTGTGAAATCGGCAACGTTCAGGATAGAGTCCAACTAAAAAGCTCACTTATTGGAGGTTTTCAGTTGGTTTTTGTGTTTCAGATATTTCACATATTTTATCAGAACAAAGCTACGAATAAATTAAATTAAATTGTCCGATTAAAGATCACTTTTCTTCGCTTTTGAAATTTCGCTATTTCAAAACTAAATGGTCTTCAGAACATGGCCGAACATTAATCGCCGGAATATATCACTTTTTGTTATTTTAATTTTTATTTTTTCACACCAACCGCTTACAAAAATAAACCAAACGCTGTCAGGTAAAACACAAAACTAACAAAAAGCATTCAACAAAGGGATCGAACAAAAAGTTTTTTTGGAAGCAGAGAGCCATGTCTGATTTATAACCATAGCTTTATTGCAAACAAAATAGTATAGATAAGAACGATATTTTATTATTATAGAACCATTCTGTTGTTGAATTTTTAAATAAACCATGATTGTAGTCAGAATTTTTTTAACAATATATATTGTTCAAGCCAACCATGTGTAAATTTTCATGAAATCTAATAATTTCATGATTAAATGCTAACGTTCGTTTTTTTTTTCCTTAAACTAATTAAGGTTCACAGTCATTTAATACAATAATAAGTTATTTGCCACATTCAAAAACTGTGTCGGGAAACATGTCATTGCTGACGCAACCATGCCACAACCATATCTTTTCTTTGCGTGCACGTTAACTTTTAATCGTATATTGTGAAAATGGCCGTAAATCCCGAAAATCTTGTAGTAGGTAAGTAGAGTGCATTTTGTGTACCGCCATTTACGTCATCAGCACCCGTTGCTATCAATTCATTTAAGCTGTGTCAATTGTATAAATTATAAAACTTAGGATTGATTTTGTTTCTTTGAAATTTTTTAAGATTTAGCAAATATTTCTAATTGAAATTTATATTATTCATTTGCTTATGAAATATTAATAAATGCAATAAATTAAAGCGTTTGATAACAAAAAAATCATTCAGCCTTTTTGCATGTGACTTTAAAAAGACAATGCATTTCGGGCGACGATCTAAATGAATTGATTATTTTGACGAAATTCGCAACCTGATACACACTGTTTCATCAGAAAAATTTTTATTTTTAATTAATATTTTAATTGAATCAACGTTTATTTTAATTAGGTTTTTCATTCAAAACAATTCTATCAATAGATTTTAAATAAATTTGTTATAAAATAGAAAACGTTTCTACTTGCCACTTGGGTAAGTATAAATAATCAGGGTTGTCAGATATGGCGATTTCCTGCTAAATTTTTATACGATTATTTTATAAAAATTTATATTAAAAAAAGTATCATATAAAAATAAATTTATTATCAAATATATATTAAGAAAAACTACATAAAATTGATTTTGGCGACTTTTAAAACCAATTTGGCGAAATAGGTCGGAAAAAATCTGACAACCCTGTAAATAATACAATTTTAGATTAGACGTGCGAGACTTGTCTAATATCTTTTAAGTATGCGACACTATTTTATGCAAATTAATTGATATATTTTTTTATTTCAATTAATTTTTTAATTAATATAATATATTTTTAATTGAAAAAATCGAAAAATATTTTGAATTAATTTAGTTGAACTAATACTACAATTTTCATTATTTATTTATGTAATTTTTTAATTGAGCCTTCATTTTTCTTAACAGAAACTTGTTTTTACTTTTTTCTGTGTACTGAGCAAGTAAAACTTATAATATTGCAAGTAACTTTTCGTTTGGGACTTTAAAAGTCCACTATTATTTAAACTTTAATTGTAGGGTAACATATTCTAAGTGGTTAAATAAATAATAAACACATTTTTATATTCTTCCTGAGTTAATTATATCTATACTGATTAAGAAGTAAATAAAATAAAAATATTTCACTCCTCTTTAAATTTCTAATTACAAAAGTGGTTATTTTTGTTATTCATTTATTTAGTTCATTTGTTGTAATATGTACCGAGCAGTACATGTGATTTTGTTAGGCCCCTATTATGATTTACAACTAAATTGTTAGTTGTCAAAGTGAGACAATTGCTTTACATGGATTGTGTTTTTATTTTTATTTCAACCATTGTTTTACTTTCGTTTACTTTAAAAATTCCGATTTCAAAAAATATTAAGGCCAAAATTAAAAATATCTAAAATATTCTGTGATGGCAACTATGGTTTAAAAAAATATAGACCATAGATAAGAACTTCATATCGAACACAACTAAAATTGGTTGTGAATCATAATACCAAAAATAAGTGAGTTGAGTTGTAACATTGACAACTTATCTTAGTTGAGTTGTGAATCACAATAGGGGCCTTAAATTATCCAAACCAGAATCTAGTCAGAGTGAATTGTCGCCGAAATAGATGCCGTTGTCGCAAAAATTTTTGAAATCTGGTTCCTAAATAAAATAGTTTAATTCAGAAATGCACGAGTTCTTGAAATCTTGGGGCCAAAAATACAACCACCATATGTTTGTGGTTGCCCTGCCGGCAAATCAGTAGTCGACTACAAAAATAATCAATTACACTCAAAATATTTCGAACTTAAAATTAACTGAAATTGCAATATAAAATAAATTGAAACTCAATTAAAAGCCGGTCTACTTATTTTTCATTTAAGTTTAATAAAAAGTTTATTCAACTTTCAATGTTAATAAGTTAACAGACTTAGGGCCATTATTACAACTCGGCTTTAGTTATAATTAGCATTTTATCGGACGGATAAACAGTTTTTCATTATTACAACTTTAATTTAACCTAAAAGTGTGGGATAACTTACTGGGAAGTTCATTCTTCCGCTAACTTTTATCGGCACACATTTTCATAGGCTGCCATACTTGCTTCTTTATCAAGTAAACACCAAGACGTATCTAACAGGTGAACTCACTAGAACACATGACCTTACTCCGGCAAACTTAGTGGAATGATGAAATTATCACAATTTCGTCACAATATGGAGTTTCCCTTCTTTAAGGTATTGGACATTTCATTATAGAGCTACCTGCGCTGATAATTCCATCCATCTTTCAACACTTTTTGACAATTGTAGTATAGTTTCTACAACAAATTTATACTTGTTGTAGACTTGTGTGTACCTGTTATCTGTGCCATTGTAAATACATATGTATGACGTTGCCACTTGTGCTCTGGTATAGCCATACTTTGAAAAAGATAATTTTTATTTTACAGGCAAGTTGTAATAATGAAAAATTGTTGCAGGTCAGTTTACCGATCACTTCTGCTTATCATGCCGGTAACTATCTTCCACTTTACTGTTGAGTTGTAATAATGGCCCTTAACACCATAAAAAATTAATGATTCATTATTTGTTTGAATCAATTTCACTGTCAAAGGAACTAATAGCAGCTTCTGTAAAAATAAAAGACGTTTCCTTGTTTCTGCTCTTGTCACTGTCAAATAATCAACTCCAAGTTCCGTAAAAATAAATGATATTTGCTTTATTTTTAAATGTTGAGAGGGGCTTATTATTTCGTATCTTTAACTATTATTTCATTAAATTTATATTTTTACTCACTGTTTGTTATGTTAACTTCTACTGGGATCGAACGAAGCTCGTTCGGGTTTGAAATCCAACGTATCAACCATCTGGCGAAAGCAAAATACGTGAATTAGCTGCACGAAGACAACATAAACTTACTCAATTTTATGCATTTAACATTACAAACAGCGTGACCGTTTTGCGACTAAAGTGGCAATTTGCCACTTTTTCAACTGCCTTGCCACTTTTAGTGCCCCTTTTTTAAAATGACCCAATTTTGCCACCTTTTGATATATTGTGCCCCTTTTTGCCCCTTTTTATGAAGTGATACTTTTTGTTTTAATATGAGTTTTTTACAGTACGAAACTGTTTATATAAAAAAATATCATATAAAAATATGTTTTTGAGTCCATAATTTATAAACTCTTATGAAAAAGTAAACAATTTTGAAATAGTTTAGGAGTTGAGATCTATAGATATTCATTATTGAACTAAAATGATTGGAAACTAGCACGAAGAAGAATTTCCTGTTAAAAATGTTTAAATACTAATTAACAGGCATGTTCTGAAAATCACATGTGATGTTAAAATCTATAATGATTATGCAGCTACTTTTTCAACCTTTTTAATTTTTCTATTGTATAGAGCATCAAATATCATTTCTGAAAGAAAATTATTGTACATATATGATTTGAAAAATGGTCGTGCATTATTGATTTTAAAATCACATGAATTTAGTCGAACTGTATGGTTTTTATCCAAATTTGGATAAAAACCAAAACGCTGGCAGTGTCGTCTAGGTGGAAAAGAGCTCTGATGAGAAGACTGTGGTGGTCTCGAAACATCTGATGTCAGTTCAACCTTTCGTACAGCCTAATTTTTCTATGAATGTTCAACTGTTACATGCTTTAGAATTTCTTCGTAAAATTGAAAACGAACTTAAGCCAAACTAATTAAATAACTTTGGATTTTCATGCAAATTTATGATTGAACGTTTGATTTATTTTTACTGAATCAGGTCTTAGGACAAAAGTAATAATAAAGTTTTGAAATGAAATACGTTCGTAATTTGAAAAATTGGTTCAACGAATATTTGTAAGGAAACTAATAAACTGTTTCGTAACATATCTTTGGTTTTCGGAAACAACTCATCGTACAAAATAAAAATTATATTGTTTACCAAAAATACGGGAATTTTTTACATTAATTAACTAAAGTCAAAGATATACTGGCCTATAAAAAATACTAAAAAAATCTGATACCAGAACAAGTTCATTCTAAATAGGATGTACATATTAAACATCGAGATCAAAGTTGCCACTTAAGTCTTGTGATAAAATTGAAATAACGTTTACTTAAGCGTATCCATTTCAACTATTGAATCAAAACTTTCGTACGCATTATTTTCAACACCATTATTGTTGTATATTTCACTTTGGGATACATTTGTTTCGAATTCATAAATCTGATTAACATATGTATCTGCAGTTGGAATGAATGTTTTACAATATATGTTATTTACATTCATACACACATATATGATATTATTATATACAAAGAATTTAGAAGTTCGTATTGCAATTAATTGTTTAATTAAGTTTTAATAATATTCATAATAGAAAATATTCTTTCAATACAAGGGTTAATTATGGAAACAGACAGTAGGTGCTAAAAAGGCGATTTTATGAAGCGTTTACCTCAACTAGTTTATGGCGTAGAAAAAGTTCCGTGCATAAATAATAGCTATATTTTTAACATTATTCTATCTTATTGAAATCGAAAAAAATATCGCCAAGGAGTTGAAATATCGGCAAGTACATAAATCTCCAACCGCCACTTCAAATTTTCATCGCCAGAAACTATTTTTTATCGCCATGTTTGGCAACAATTCGCTATATCTAACAACACTGTTGGGGCTGAAACTCTGTCTATTTTAGATAGAAAAAACATCAAAATTTATTAATTTTACTCCAAACCCATTATATGTATGCCCTGCAAATTCATTAAATACAAGAATTTGTTTCAATTATTTCCTTTTTAAAAAAGTTGCCCCTTTTTTTCGCAGAATCCCCTTTTTAGTGCCACTTTTTTCATAAAAATCCCCTTTTTGTGCCACTTTTTGAAATTTTTCAACGGTCACCCTGATTACAAATTAAAAAAACACACGCATGGTCTTGCCTGAAATTGAACATTTGACCTCTCGTTTAATAGTCTAACGTACTAACCACTAACCACTACACCACTGATTTTAAATGTGTATTTATATAATTTCAATTGCAATTTCCGTTAATTTTACGTACAGAATATTTTGAGTACTTGTGTATGTGTTATTTCCATGCATGTACTATTTTGGTACTTATAACATAAACAACGGAATATATTGAAAGCAACAGAAAATCCGTATAATGTGTATTTAGTTTTTTTCATTGAATGTTATAGTGCGTTTCCATATACGTGTTTTTGGCCAAAATATGAGTTTTGTGCAAAATACGTGTTTTCCTACATGTTTTCCAATATAATTGTCATGTGAGCAAAACACCTCAAATAGCGTGTTTTGCTCCAAATTATGTCGAAATTTGTCTATGCAACACTGCGTTGCCTCTATGACAGTGTCCACCACAAAGAGAGACACTAAAATAAGAATGTATTGCTGCTTTTGCAAGTTTCATAAAATAAAGCAACAAACGTTCATTGTTGTTGTTACTAAATGAGATGTTTGTGTGTTTTGATCTCTTAAGTACACACATGTAGTGTATACGTGTTTTTTTAGTGGTATAGGTGTTTTTCCCTTGGGGCAATGTTTGGTGATCGTTGCTCTATGATTACAAATGCAACTTTGGGTCATCCATTTACTGTGATTGACAAATGCGAAAAAGTTACACTGTTCTGCGGCCAAATAAGGTGGCGTGCATTTTATTTTGGAAGAAGAATTTAAACAAAACAATAAAAATGTCAAACTTATTGCGAAAATTCGAACTTAAAAACACTTACAGCATAATGGAAACATTTCGACATATTTTGCTCAAAACGGCCTGTTTTGCTCATAATGGAAACGTACTATTAGAATTGGTTAAAAATAAGACTGCTTAGAATTTTAAATGTTTACTCTTTTAAAAATGATTGTACGGAATACTTCTTGAACAAAATACATTCCGCTACTGTCATAATATTATGAGTGTATAACTAACTACAATGTAATCCAGAACTGACCAAAGATCAATTCTTAAGTTGAGTGTATAACAACTTTGAAACTCATTTCAAGTTTATATTAACTTTTTGCTGTCAAATTGATTTTCTGGTTTCAGATACTCTTTTGAACTTGAATACCGCAAATTAAATTTAAATCGTTTAGTGGTTCCATAGATAACGTTGCCGACAATTTTCGGATTGTTTTTTTAATTACTCTGAGATGGCAACATCAACATTAAAATCACTTATTTTTTAGTTCGATGGAGCATTCAAGTGTTCGTGTTTTAAAGATTACAGTTGTTAAAACGTTAACACATGTCGGTTAAAATCAATCTCTTGTTTGCAAATGACCTGGTAGATGACTGCATTACATAGGACCATGTTGTAACTACTCCATCTGGTAAAAAAAATCTGGTAAAAAAAATATAAAAATAAAAAAATTACAAAGTTACACAAATTTAATCTGGAAATCTCCTCGTCGAAACATAAACTCTGTGTAAAATTGTATGTCAATCAGACCAGTCGTTTAGAAATGCGCGATTTATTTCAAAAATATATTTTTAATCGGACCCAGTGTGCGAAGTTGATCATTGTGTATTACACTGCATGTGAACAAAAATGTCGAAACAAAAGGTTCTTGGAAAAACATTTACAACATTCTTAATTCATGTTATACAATATTTACCTAATTATCTAACAATTGTAGGGTATGTTTGCAATTCTCATCAATGAAACCGCACAAAATATCATTTTAAGAATGAAGAAAACAAATGTTATCAGGGATCATAAATTTAATATCGGTATTAAAATAAATGCAAAGAAATTCCTTAAGCAAATAAACAAAGATATAAAAACAGGGGCGGATAAAATTGTCCATGCATGTCCATGAAGAAAAAACTAAAAATTTTGCAAAATGTTATAACATTTTTTTTAATTATTTTGTAACATGTATCAGTAGTGTGTATGGATGTATTAAATAAATATTAATCAGCCCTATCGTGAATATTTTTTCCATCGAAATGTTTTCCCGTTCTCTTCTTTTGCGATCGTGAATAAAAAATCGAAAAATTCCCCTTATCATTAATGATTTTTTCACGTGAATTTTTTCCATTTTCCCCTGTTTTTGTTCACTTTATTTTAGCAGGCGAAATTGATAAATATATCATGTAATTGCTACTTTATCCTTCCAATAATTACTAAAGCTTATAAATATTTATTTTCAGGACAAATTCAGTAAATAGTGTTCACTTACCTTAATACTAACACATTTATCTTAACACTACCTCCATGCAACACCTTCCCGACACACATGAACTAAGTTTCGCTATGATGGAATAGCAAATAACTTTTCCGCGTCTGTAGAGAATTATTCATCGCATCCAAAATATATAACAACGCAGTTTTATTCACTATTGAGAAAATTTTATTTAAACCAAAGATTATTTGATTGAGACAGGCTGCTTGCAATGGAGGGAGGGTACTCAGAGGGATTGGATGCATCTAGCAAACCTGAGCATACAATTCGATGTTGTTTAGATTCTTCATAGAATGAAAAGATAATTCCAATTTTGAGCACTGTATTTTTTATTTCTAAACAAAAAATTCTTTGATTCTAAATTTATTTTATTAAGCATCTTTCCTTTTCTACATTCACTGAGAATTGATAGCGGGAAAAAATGTTCACGAGAACTTCACGATAGCAAATATCCCTCGAAGGGAAATGAAAATTTCATGGGAACATAATTTTCACTTGTTATTCGCGATAGGGGTGAATATGTGCATGTTTTGCGAGATTTTCAAATAATTTTTCAAATGCTTAAATTGAAAAACTCTATTTTGCAAAACAAAATATCCCTTAACGCCAGGTGATGTAATTTCAGTGTTCATTGGCTTTATGCTTGCAAAAGCTGTTTGTTATACGCCTCTGTAATTATTACCAATTTTATTAACGGTAAACAAAAGAACAAAAAATTAATATTAATAATAACTGTTTTCAATAATAACGAGTTACAGTTAGTTAGTCTTGTGAAAACAATGCATCAATGAACAACAGATTTTTTGAATCGTCAATTTTAAAGTCCTGAAAATTTCTACAATTTGAAATTAACTTGTAACTAAATTCCTTTTTTCTATTTCTTTGCAGGATCAAGATAACTTACTCGATAATATGGTTCATGCAACTGAATCGAATTCTAAATCCTTGCCACAGTATGTTGCAGCCTTATCAGCCGCTGGTGGAGCCTTTGCAGCTGGTACTCTGCTAGGTTGGACTTCACCAGCTCAAGTGCGTCTATTAAATGGTGAATATGGTTTTCCAATCGATGCGAGTGCTTTTTCATGGATTGGTTCTGCCATGACTTTGGGTGCCGCTTTCGTGTGCATACCCATTGGTTTCCTAATCAATCTTATTGGACGTAAACTAACTATGCTGTTGTTGGTGTTACCTTTCACTTTGGGTTGGTGTCTTTTAATATGGGCTCAAAATGTCGAAATGATGTATACGGCTCGTTTTATTTTGGGTATTTCGGGTGGCGCTTTCTGTGTCACAGCCCCAATGTATACTGGAGAAATAGCTGAAAAAGACATACGCGGCACCTTGGGAAGTTTCTTTCAATTAATGATAACAGCTGGTATTCTCTTCGTGTATGCAATTGGTGCCGGCTTAAATGTATTTTGGTTAAGTGTTGTTTGCGGTATTATACCTCTAGTATTTGGAGCAATATTTGTATTTATGCCAGAATCTCCTACTTATTTGGTAAGTTGGCCATTGTCTTAATTATTAAAAATAAAATGAAAATTTTTTTCATATACAATCAGGTAAGCAAAAATAAAAACGAAAGTGCTGTTAAGTCCATTCAATGGTTACGTGGCAAGGACTACGATTATAAAATGGAAATCGAAGAGCTTAAGGAAACCGAGAGAAAAATCAAGGAAACCCCCGTTTCTATTGGCAGTGCCCTCATGCGTCCCGTTACTATTAAGGCTTTGTGCATAAGCTTGGGTCTTATGTTTTTCCAACAATTGTCTGGTATAAATGCCTACATTTTCTATTCAACCGATATTTTCAAGGTGAGTTTTGAGTCGTGCCCTTAAATCATGTTAAATAAAATGTACTATCTACATTCGTACTCTTCAATAATATTAAATAATACGTATTATATACAATAAGTATTATTTTTTCAAAACATAGGAAAATATTATTGGATTAAAGTGTTTTGCTTTTAAAGTGGTATTGCTTTTGAAGTTTTATAACAATTCTTTTTCACAAGTACGCGGCTTATTAACTTTTTTTTTATAAATTTGTAAAATAATTTCTACTAAACTATTTATTTCGCAATCAACTTGCTATTTTAAGTTTATAAAAATTTTTCTTTCTTGAAATCGGATGAAGTGTTATAAATTTCAATGAAGTTAAAAAATAAATAAAAGATAAAAACGCTGGGAAATTTAATATTTTTTAAGAATGTCCCAACTTCAAGTACACAAAAGTGAACTAACTTGGAAAATCGACTTGAAACGAATTTTTGTAATTATTAAACAAATGTATCGAATTTGCTGCATTCGACGAAAAACTTTCGCCAACGATGTCTCTCGAACGGGTCAATCGATTTTGATGAAATAAGTTTTTTTGGCAGTGTTGCTTAAAATTGATTTTAAAAAAACATATGTATGTATGTATAATATACATTGTATATCTGTATGTGCGAGATAAACTACACCAAGTCACATTTTGAAAAATTTACAGGAGACCGCAAAAACATGTTTAAAATCGCAAGTAGTTCTATCTCTGTAGGATTAACAATTTGACTTACCCCAAATACTTTATATAACTCTAATATTATTTCTTTAAATCTAACATATCCGTAATAAAACTACGTCATATAATGTTAACGTTACTTATTAAAAAGGACTTGGTGTTGTTTACCTCGCAGATGGTTTTGAGCAGTACTGCTGTCCCTTAAAACATAGGACTCAGTTGATTTCACCTAACGATAGAGGAACAAAAATGGACTTGGTGTAGTTTACGTCGGCACGTACAGTTTACGTCGGCACGTACAGTTTACGTCGGCACGTACAGACATTGCACAATGTACATATATTACGTGTGTTTTTGTGCTTTTCCAGTAATAATTAGGTGGGTTTGAGTACTTTTCCAGTAATAATTATCCACTAACATAATAATAGAGAGTAAAATCAAATTTAGTGTCTATCCAAAAAATATTCAAAAAAGTTATCGAACAATATTTTGTAAAAACTTCAACTAATAAATAAACAATAAACAACATAACAAACTTAAATTTTTTTTAATATTTTCAACATTTTTTATTAAAATCTGAAAATGCTGTGTTTGAGTACTTGATAATTTGTACAAACTATTACCAAATTTTACTGAATTGTGTTCGTTTAATTTCATATATGTGACAGCGCATAGAGAAAGGGACCTAAGGGTAAAAAAAACAATTTTTACTTTTTTTTTTGATGTGGACAACATCTGAGCATCGAATGAGATCGATCCCATGCCCCAAAAGTTCCCAGAGATATGCGCGTTTTATGAAAGTCGACGATTCTAAGCGCAAATAGAAAGGGACCTAACGGTAAAATTTATTTATTTTCATGTATTTATTTATTTTTTTCCTTATGAACAATTTAAAAAAATAGAAAAATCATTTTAATCGACGGTTCTTGCGAATTGCTTCCTTAGGACTTGACGGTACCGGTCCTTTATTTATTTTCGATTTCTTCTTAACGACTGCTGCCTCCACTTCTTGAGGATTGTCTACTTCCACCGAATCTTCCTCTTCGTTTCCATTTCCAGAGACCAAAGGAAGAGGAGCAACCGAGTCTTTTTTTGAATCGTCAAAACATAAACCCCGGGTCTCTTTATACAAGTACCATTGACGCTTCATCGATAACCCTGGTGACGGAATTATAATTGGTTTGTCATCGAAACTGGCATTGTTACTCAGGTGTATGTTTTCATTTATGATGGCTGAATTCGCAAATAGTTTACATTGCACTGGTGACTGAGCAATAAATACAAAGTGATGATACTTCGATATTCCAATTAAAGTTTTATATTTAGTGGAGAAGTATTCGTCCCATTTTCTCCACTCAACAACAGGCTCACTTGAGTTTGGTAGTCGAATAGGTACAGGAACATTAAATCCATTACGAGATGATTTTCTAACACAATCAACTACATCCATGAAGCAGTCGACATTAGTTTGGACATATGTATTTCGATTTGAAAACTACGAATAAACGATCAGGTGAAAACTTTGTATGTCCGCTTAACAAAAAGTTCAACTCAACTGACTCACATCTGGAAGTATCGACAAGGTGTTGTAAAAATCGTATAATCGCATTGTTTTTATTTTGTGAAACACAGTTATCTGATTGTACCGTTTCTTCGTAGCTCGCGATCAATCACCAACTTTTGACCTGAGCATTGCATCGTCACGGTGAGCTGCCAGATGTGCGAGAATAATTAAATCTTGGGATTCCTTATCTAAATTCATGAAAGACGTACGAAAATCCACAGCCATCTTCTTAGGGATCACTTCATTGCATTGATTTGAACAACACGGAGGTATTTTTGAACCATACAGTCGAGCAACTACCTTTCTTCGCGTAAATCAAGATCAGATTTATCAAGGTACATATTATTGGTATCATCTTCAGAGTCACTATCCGATAATTCTGAGAACTGATCGTCATCATCCTCGTCATCAGGGAAGCGATAAAGTAAATCTACTTCTTCGAATTCGTCCACCATTTCATCCAAAAACAGTCAGTAAGAATGTTATTAGTTTTAATAACATAATAAGGTTATGTGAAAAAATTTTCGTACTAACAGAGTGATATTCACGATTTAAAAGAATTATAAATGAGTATTTATTATAATTCACAATTAATAATTTCAGAAAATAAACCTGTATTCGAAAAAACGCGAGCATAATTGATATCAAAATCATGGAAACAGCGCGCTAGGTAGAAAACAGTAAAAACCAACTACACAAAACAAGAGGTAGGGACGACCTACGCGCGTTTTCAAGGTTGACCAACACGTTCCTGACGTCATGAGATGTGTCGCTTTCAAATGAGACCAATACCAACACGCTCAGTGATTTCAAATGGCTCTCCTGAACAAAACCGGTTTTTACCCTTAGGCCCCCTTCTATTTTGCGCGTCACATATGTACAAACATTTTATCACTATGTATATATTCAAAAGTTACTGGATAATTATTACTAGAAAAGTACTATTAACACAACTAAAAACTTTATTTATTTATAAACATGTTTTTATGTTGCTAGTTTTTTGGCAAAAATTTCACCAGTAAAACAGGTCTGCCAGGTCGTTTTTATCGCACTCCCCAAATTTGGAAAACTATTTTCCCGAAAAATCTCTTGTTAAAAGGAAAAACCCACCAGAAAATCATCATAAAAAACGTATTTCATGAAATTTGCTGCATGAAACTTGAAAGTGGTATAATATTTAGATGGTTCTTATCAACAGGGCTCGGACTTTCATCAAAATTCATGTTTTTGTGGTGATACATAAAGTGGTATTAATTAATTATCTACACACAGAAAAAATTTCATGTAAAATCGTCGAAAACCAAGTTAATTTAACAGTTTTCGGTAGTGATTTTGCTTCATAGGCATTTCATTTTACTTCAACATGATTTGTAATAATTTTGAAGGAAAATTTATCCTTTTCAATTAACTATGCTTCATGTTGATTTAATATTGCAGTACAGTTAAATCAAAATGAAGTTAAAACTGAAATAATACGAAAAATCATATTGAATCCAAGTTATTTCGAGTTGAAACGACGTGAATTTGATATTGGAACAACACGAAGAATCATGTTTAATCAAAGTTATTTCAAGTTTAAACAACGTGAATTTAATATTGAAACAACACTAAGAATCATGTTGAATTATAGTTATATCAAGCTGAAACAACAAGACTTTAATGTAGCTATTATATTAATTATTTTACTTACGTGAGATAGGCATCAGGAAACTTTGTGTTGTAGCTGGCTGCCCTAGCCAAGATTTGAACTCGTACTACCTGCATGATAGTCCAAGCGCTAACCACTGCAGCCACAACAGCTTTAAACTTTTCGTTACCTATACACTAACAGCCAAATTCATAAAAAATTCTTATTTTTGGTTTAAGACTCACAATTGTTATTGAACAGTTTAACGCTAAAAACTGTTTAATATAAAATTGCATTCATAAACACTACAATAGACATTGTGTGTTTTAAGGAAATTTAGATTTCGATACTGGCAACACCACCATGTTTTGTAGTTAGTGTTGCAATAAAAAGAATATGATTTCATCCGGATATTGAAATAAACGAATAGCTTTTTATTGTTTTCGTGTAAGTTAAGATTTTTGAACTCTATAATATATTTCTCAACTTATTTAACACAAGTTGTCTATGAAGTAAAAGCAAAAAAGAGAAATGATTACAAAAGAGTTCACACGAATCTTTTAATCATGTATGAAAAAGGTACTCGAATAACAAGCCTATTTTCATTTGTGTTGATTGTTTCTACATCACTAACATTTCTTTTTGCTTTTATGTGTTTTGATGGTGTTTTTTTGCTAATTTTGTTGCGAATTTTGTTTAACTTAAATAATTAAGTGACATATTCTATAAAATTTAAAAAAACATATGTAAACGCTTATAGCCAAGACTTCAAGCTTTAATTTAAAGCATATCATGTATTCCTGTGTGCTAAATTTGCAAAGATATTTGAAGTTGAAATTGATATATCGTTGATATGAATTTATTGAAGGTTTATAGCAGGTGCATACCATCTTTAAACCTATTTTAAAATTTTCATGTAATATACATTTTTGAATGCAATTTTATGAAATTTTGCTTAAAAGTAGTCTGTTGCCCTGTTTTAAATATTTATGAATATGGCTGTAAATAAATACCATCGCACGTAAAATTAATTTCATTTTGATTCAACATGAAACTTATGTTATAAAAACTTATTTTATGAAAGTTATAGTCATGTTGATTTAATATGAAATGTAACGTTTATAACAAAGTTGTTTTAACAGTGAAAAATTTTAAATCAAAGAGATTTAAGGTTAGATTAATAACTTTTCATTTAAAACTAATATGAAACAATGGTAATTTTAAACCAGCAGCAGTAAATTTTCGCTGGTAATTCGGTTTTTTGTCGTCTACATAGCCGACACATGTAAGAATAAACAAAAACAAGTCACACAACTAAGCACAACAGTGCAGGGTTGTCAGATTGGGCGATTTCTCGCCAAACGTGGCGATTTTAAAACTTGTTTGGCGTCTCAATGTTCCATTTGGCGACATGGCGATATTTTGGCGATTTATGAAGTAGTTGGCGATTTGGTTGGCTATTTTTGATGACCAATGTATTTTTTTGAGAAACTTGAAAGTTAGTATGAACAAATAACATTATTTTTATTCTGGTATGTGTATATATGAATCTTTATACATTTACATGTATATATGCGAACAAAATGTATTGAAAGAATATTTTCAACAAGAATATTTCAACATGCAATTAACTCCACCCAAACTCATCTGCGAAATAGAATGCATAATGTACTTCTGGAACAGTTATTACGAGTTGTAAAATATATGAATGTAAATAATACTTTGTTGTACTTCTTTTGTTATCAAGAAATGCTCAACCAATTTAATTACCATAATCTTGAAGAAGAAACGTATATTGTTATTTATATGCTATAAAACTGCAATTATATGAAATTTTTTTTGCAGTTTGCATGAATCGATTTTGCGTTAGGAGTAAGGTCATGAATCCTAAAATTAAAAAATGTAATCAGAATTTGTTTATAGGCTAGGAATCGCATATAAAGCACGGACAAATTAAGAAAGCGGAAACGTTCCTCTTAACAGATTGAAATTTGGGCTATATGCTACAGATTGCATATTAGATACATAGGTAAAAAGGATGAATATGTACAAAAACTTTATATAAAAAGCGTACTTCCTAAAGTCTTGAAGACTGAAATTAAGTATGTAGGATAGAAACTGCATACTAAGTACGTAAAAATTAAGAAATCCGACCGCTCCAATACTCATATAAGGAGGTGCAAATTATCGCAAAATTTCTCCTCTTAAATATCGCTCATCTGATATCGAAATTTCCCTCACCAACCCTCGAGAAGGAGGGTATATTTATCTGTACATCTTTTTAGTATTACAGTCGTGCGTCATAGCTGACACGCTCAATTTGTTATTGCTTTAAATAAACTATAAGCTAGTTTATATAAAGGATTGTAAATTTTTTTGCTCACTACAAATTATTCAATATATACATATTGGCGACTTCTTTAAATTTTTGGCTAATTGCAGCTATTCGGACTAAATTTATTTTTTACTATTTAACCCTTTCAACCCGACTTTCGAATAGCAATGTTGAAATAAAATTTTTGATGTCAGTAGGTTATATAGGTAATGTGGAACTTATCGGTGAAAGAAAATCTAAAAAACATTGAAAGGGGAGCTCGGGGTGATGGTACACCTTTGTATGCGGGATGTTATGTGGTTCAAATAAGTACCAGCCGTCCAGTAAAATAAACAATATCAAACAAAAATTAAATAACCACTTCACTTTGCCTACGTTGTAACACATAAAAAACCAATATACAATACAAACAACAACAAAATGTGACGAAGCATATTAGAATGAATTCAGGAGAATTTAAAGACGATAGGTACATTTTACAACCTAGCAACATTGAATTTGAAGATTTTAGGGATGTTTAAACTTTAAGTGCTACACATGTGTACCATCCGGGTCGAAAGGGCTAAAAAAAAAATATTTTAAAAATTAAAAAAAAATTATATATCATTGGAAAAAACTAAGGAAACCCCAATTTGGCGATTTTTGACATTGAATTTGGCGAAAAATGTCAAAATAAATCTGACAACCCTGCAACAGTGAACTGTAGCAATGAACAAAGCAAATAAACACTAACACACTGAAACGACAAATTATTTCATGTAAATTTAATATGATATGATTTCATGTTAATTTTACATTCCATTTGTTTTTGTGTGTATGCGAGTCATTAAATTTTAAGTAGCTTGGCATCGATTTGTAGTTGCATATTTTGGTGGTAAGTGCATATTTTTGCATGTTTGGCAATAAATGAATATTTTTGGAGTTATAAGAACTTTTAATGCATATTTCTCACTTTTTGAAAAAATTATGCTACTGACGGCAACTGGCAACTGAGAGCAGTCCATTTCAGTTGCCATTTACTGCCTTTCTGGCAACTATTAATTTTCAGTTGCCGACTGGCAATGCAACTAAAGTTCGGTTGCATTAAATAATAGACCCACCTATGTTTGTTTTATGTTTCTTTTCTCTAATAATTTTTAAAAATTAAAAAAATATTTTCATATTATTTTAGTTTTGGTACTTTGTTCGTAGGTAAATGCATATTTTTGCGCATATTTATCGTTTTTAGGTGCAATTGTTAAGCGCTTAAAATCGATTTTTTGTTGCTTGAAAGTCTCAGCCCTCCTTATCAAGTTTATTTACCCCATTTGCATCTCCACAGTTGCAAGAACCAAATAAAAATGTTTCATGAAATATTTAACATGTAAATTTAATTTATATTATCAACGGACTTATTTATTATGTATCAGGAGAAAATTGTTATCACATGTAAAGTGCTACGAAAGTATATATACGGCTGAAAATTTTAAAGTTTTTAATAAATTACACTATGCAAGTCGCAAAATTTAACAAGTTGGGCTCCCTACTGGTAAAGTTAATTCGAGTACCCTGAAGTTAATGTTCGTATTCGCGATATTCGCGACTTAAATTTTTGGTAGTAAATTACCATAAAAATATTTTTTTTTACTTTTAGGATAGGTTTCAAATTTAAATTTAGCTAATTTGATTATGCGTGTACAACATCAAGAGATTCTGTGACTTCTTCGCTAAAATTAAATTTGTTTTAGGAAAAAATGTTTTTTTTTTTTTTGCTAAAAACGATTTTTGCGAGTGAACATTACAGTTCCATTTTGTTTTATGTAATTTAAGAAATTTAGACGACTAAAACTGGAAAATTGTAAGGTTTTCGTTATACAAACCTTTATGCGAAAAAAGTAAATTTTTTGAAAAAAAAAATTAAATTCAGTGTCGTGTTTTATTTGAAAATTTTCGCAAAATTACAAAAATATGGTTTTACAGTACTTAACACATAAATTGTAAATCGCGAATATCGCGAATACGAGCGCTAACTTAGATAAATTGAAATCAGCGTAAGGAGGTTACTCTGTAATGCGATGCGAAAGGAAAACTCTTCGCATTTGTATGTTATTTACATTGCAATGCGAAAACATTTCTTTCGCTTCGAATTACAGAGCAACCCCCCAGCCTGTAAAAGAAAAAAAGTTGAGAATTCATGTTACGTACATTTGACATAACCTATAAAGCGAAACAATCTTAAAACAGCTGAGTGGCTATACTTATTTTTTTTTTTGTTATATATACTTCTTTTATTTAGTGTTATACTTATTTTATTTAATTTAATATTTTATTACATTAATAATTATTTTATTTCATTTTCCCGTTCGAAAACAAATGCTTTATTAAAAACCAGCTGATGTCAGTTGCTTTGTCACTTGAAAATAGAACTCGTTCTAAATCATGTGTAATGTACACAGGGAAATAACACATGCTTATGTTTCAAGGGGTTCAGACTATATGTACAAATTAGCCCTGCGAAAATGCGACATTCCATATGGCAAATACACATAGTGAGAATATGCTTTAGTTGACTTCAATAAGCCTACGGCTTCTAACAAACTGTATTCTGTTAACAAGAAAAATATTAAAATATTAATCTGAAATCTGTAACTTTTCTGTTGGCTTCAAAAAATCGATTAAGCGTACAGACAGACGGATAGACTGTCAGACTTGTTAATTCGACTTCCCTATCTATGCATAAGGACCTAGAATAAATATATATATATATATATATATATATATATATATATATATATATATATATATATATATATATATATATATATATATATATATATATATATATATATATATATATATATATATATATATATATATATATATATATATATATATATATATATATATATATATATATATATATATACTTATATATATGTTTGCAAAAAATTGTTACACATACATATACGGAGGGGAAATATTGATGAATATCAAAATGCTTTTGATTTTCATACCAAACGCGCACAAGCACATATGTATATTGAAGCTAAAATATTGATCCGTCTAGCAGCCACTTTACAATGTGCTATTCTTAATTTAAAATTTCTTTTAAATTAACAAGATTTTCATTAAGTTCATAACATTATGTTGTCTTTTATCTTTACAGGATGCTGACACCGGCATTGATGAAAACCTCTCAACCATTGTTGTTGGCATAATGCAGGTCATTGCAACTTTTGTATCCGTTATGGTTGTCGATAAGTTGGGTCGACGTCTCTTGCTCTTGGCCTCAGCCAGTGTTATGGCCATATCTACTATTGCCATGGGTGTATATTTCTATATGAAAGAACACGATAAGGATTCGGTTACCAATCTCGGATGGTTGCCCGTTAGCAGTTTGTGTATATTTATTATTATGTTCTCCATTGGTTTTGGACCCGTGCCATGGTTGATGATGGGTGAATTGTTTGCTTCCGATATTAAGGGTGTGGCTGGCTCCATTGCTGGTACCTCCAATTGGGTATTGGCTTTTATTGTCACCAAGACTTTTGTGAACTTGAAAGAAGCTCTAGGTAGTGGAGAAACATTTTGGTTATTTGCTGGCATTACAATAGTAGGAGCTGTCTTTGTATTTGTGTTTGTGCCCGAAACCAAAGGCAAAAGTTTAAATGAAATTCAAGATATATTGGGCGGTAAAACAAACCGAAATCAAAGTAACGGTAATGCTATCTAAATAAACATTTGCAAGAGTCTCGCCGTATAAGCTGTTTCAAAGAATTTGATATTTAGAGAGCAGAAAAACCATGTTTGCGCATGCCCCTAAACATTTTATGTAATCACAAAAACATGTTTAAAATTTTCATCTCATTATTTCATGTGTTATTTAAAATTTTAGATTGGTAATTTTTTTAAGTTCTGATGTTTTCCTTTATTGTTAAATGCAAGGATTTTTTTATTTAAATATGTATATGTATTTGTATAATAAAAAGAGAATTTATTAAGAATAAAACACACATAAATATGTATGATTGTATGTAAACAATTAGAAATAAAACAAAAGAAACTACTTAAAAATGTATTTTACTAGTTAATGTTTCCCGGTTTTATTTTTTTTTGTGGCGTGTTTTAATATTTTCCTGTTTAAAAAAAGTTGTTTTAAGTTTTAAATTTTTGTTTTATTTATAAATAAATTATTATTATTATTATTATTATGTGTGCTTTATGTTACTCAATAAACAAAAAATATATTAATACATTTTTAATATTTTAAAAACCACTGTAAGAAATGTAAATATTTAAAATTCTTTTGTCTACTTTATTTTTTTCACACTATAAGACTGAAATAATATACAGAAATATAGTATTCTTATCAATATTTAAGCGAAAATAAAACCATATTTAAATAAAATTTTAAAAGCAGTTTTAGCTGAAACTATTTAACAGTTTTGTTTTACTATTAAATTATTTTATAAAAAATAGCAATATTATCTCAGTTCACACGTTATTCGGTAAATGTTTACTCCTTAAATTGGTAAAATTTCCTATACATTTTGTTGTTGACAATTAGAAAACTAAATTTTACAGCAACAAAAAGTATGAGAAATTTTACCAATTTAACATGTAAACAACACTTACCGAAGGACATGTGAACTGAGCTAATATATGTACATATGTATGTATTTGTTTTCTTTTACTTTTGAGTGAAAATTAATTAAAGCTCTCTTTTTGCAAAACAGACTGTTAAATAACATGATGTTAAACTGTAACCACTTAACATGCAATGTTTTATGACTTAATAGCAGAAAAAGTTCTAAGAATTTATGCAGACAGTGAAATCTACTGTTATTTCTTCTACACTTAACAAAATGTGTTTGATTTTCATTAATAATTCAATTCTTGTTCTAAAGTTTACTTACATTTTCAAAGAAAATTCAAAGCAACGAAATCGGAAGTTTTTCCATATGCAGAGAGGATTTTCATTGCATACCAAGAAGTTGAAGTACTGAATTTAATATTCTAAAAATGTTGTTTGTTAGCAAACATTTGTTCTAGACAACGTTTCAATCGCATGCCGTTCAGATCTTTGGATCACTTCCGATTTCCGACAACCATGTGTTAAATTCATTGATGAATAACCAGAAATGGTGCTACTTTGAGTTAAGTTCATCAATGACTTTAATAATGCTTTATATGTTATCTTTTGTATATTATTTACAAAACTTTAAAGAAACCACTCAGGAAATATATAGAAGAGAAGATGTTAAAAATATACTTCTGCATATTTCTTTTAACTTAAGAAGTTTATTTTAATTAATTATATTTTTTAAATCTTATTTATATAAAAATGAAACATTTTCTTTATAAATTAAGACTTTTAAAATATATCATAAAAAATTTTTTTGGAGAACAAACAAAGGCAACTAAAAGCACACATAAAATTTTGAATTCAACAAATTTAAGGCTTTTACACAATCTTATTTAAATGATGATTTTCTCTACGAAAAAAGCTATTGGAATAAAATTGTGTCTTACCTTAAAAAGTAAATTTCTCTACATTTAATTTTATAAAAGTTAATTGTTTTAACAAGTTTTTATTTTACATGAAAAACTTTTTTTTGCAAATCATATTAAAGACAAGCAATATTTTCAAAACACACTACATATTTTAACACAAATTATTACGAAGCATTTATTAAAATTCTAAACTAATTTATGTTTTTTTAATGTGTTGTTAATTACAAATTATGTTATTTAAATTCAGTTTCCACGTCATTCGTAAGTGTTTACACATTTTGTTGTTGAAAACTATAAAACAAAATTTTACAGCAACTAAATATATGGGTAATGTTACCAAATTAACAAGTAAACACTGACTAAATGACGTGTGAACTGAGTTATTATTTTCTTATGTAACAAAATATTTTTTATGTTAAATTTTATCTAAAGGAAAAATCAAAAATAAACATTACAATAATTTTTAGTTTAGTTTTTAAGTAAAAAATTGCATTTCGTTTACAAGTTGTTTTTATATTTATTATAATTTTTTTAACAAATCACATCATTTAATTAAAAAAAATGTTTTTATTGCAAATAGTATACATATATACAACATATTTTACTAAAACAATGTTTATTTAATAAATTTTATATTTTATACACTATTAATTAAAACATATTAAATATTTCTGATTTTTAGTTTTAGTTTCTTATAAATATGTATTTACATATCGCACCCAAAACGAAAAAAGTCATCTCGAAATTTTTCAAAATAGTTTTTTTTCATAAATCACTTCACAGAATAAATCTCTAACGACCGTTAAAATGTATTGCCCATCACAAGGCATATTTAACAGGTACGGACATTACTAAAACAATAGAAAATTTTTTGTAAAACTACCTTAACAGATGTCAAAAAACGTGTGGTATTATCAGCGCAGATATCTCTTGAAGTAAATGTCAAACACCACACAGAAGGTAGTCTGTATATGGTATTTGATAGTTTGAAGCAGTGTTGGCATTAATCGATTGATTTTTCAATCGATTGGTTAATCTGATTGATTGTCAATCGGAATAATTTAATCCTGATTAAAATAATCATGATTAACTATGGTAATCGTAATCGTGATTAAAAAAGTTAATCTTTAATCGTTAATTTGATTACTTGTAAACAAAGAATTAAATTAGTACAATTTACATATATATTTTCTCATCAATGTGTATATGGATATGTATAAAACAAATTATATGAAAAAAAACCAAAAAAATCGAGATCAAAGCCTGTAATTGATTAAAAGTCGCTTAAACTCTAATGAGCAGAACCATGGAGAAAATCACGTCTATGACGAAAATAGCGGAAATTCGCAAAAAAATGCAATACATATTGGAACACGGCTCTAAATCTTATTAGAACTCGCTAAAACTGTAAGGAATATCCAGAACTGGGGGAAAAATCGCGGACGCTACTAAAATTTGCAAAAACTTGGTAATATTGGAAGAATTTCAAACTTTAATATCGCCCCTAAAAATGTAGGAAAGCCAAAGCCTTGGAAAATCAGGCTTACCGCGAAATATCTAAGTGAAAATTCGCGAAAAATTGCAATATTTCATACAAGCCGTAAAATTGAAGAATATACGAAATTTTTGTTTAGTCCCAGTCCACACGAGTCAACTTTTGCTGCTGTAATTTTTTTTTTGTGTGAGAATGATGAAATAGAAAAATATACCTTATGTATTCCTCTCTCGCTCTTTAAAATAAAAGTTGCAGCAGCAAAAGTTGACACGTATGGACTAGGACTTACTAATATTTTGTTGTTTAATTTTAATGCTGCCTTTTTTATTCTGCTAAAAAAAGCTAATTTGGAAAAATTAACGCTAAAGTCGCTATATTTGAGTTTAAACTAGGGATGTAACCGATACCGATATATCGGCGATACTTCAGACTTTCCGATACATCGGTATCGGCGCTATTTTACTGTCAATACGGCGATGCTTTTTACATTTTTTTTAGAGTTTATTTTTGTTAATTTTACCATAAATTAAATTCAATTCATTATTTTTTAAATCTTATTAATATCAATTTTAAATATTAATAATATTTTACGCTGTTATTTTGTAAAAACATAATTTATTTCTTGTTCATGGTAAAATGAATTCGAATTCAATGCGTTGTTTTTTAAATCTTATTCCCAGAAAAAGAAGACACTCCAAAGAAGTCATGAAAATGTAGAATTCGCGATCCGGACGTATTGCAAATTTGGATAATTTCTAATTAATTTTACTTTCCTTGTCATTGCAAGAAGTTCTCTTTTGCGTTTACCAATTACCGAATTGGAAGCGATGTTAGGAAAAATTTCTTTTTTGGTGTTCTATAATGACTTTTATGTAAATTTAAGTGAATAAATATAAACTTTTAGAAGAATTTTAACAATTAAGTTATTTAGAAGAATATTAGCTGATAAATATCCTTTAAAAATCGATTTTTAAAAAGCATTTCGAATATATTTTTTTAAATTATAAAGGAATTAAAAATTTTTAAGAAATTTATTATATGAGATATTGTAATAATTTTATTTTAAATGAAGTTTATTTGCTGATAGTTAAGCATTGTCTATATGCATTTCATTGGCGCCTTACCAAATCGTCAGTAGCCTTCAACCACAACTTTGAACATGAAATGCGTATAGACAATACTTAACTATCAGCAAATAAACTTCATTTAAAATAAAATTATGGCAGTATGTCAAATAATAAATTTATTAAAGGTTTAATTTTGGTTTTTATTTCATTTTGCCTAATAAATACTTTTACTGTTATCATATCGAATACAAATTATTTCCTGGGTCTTGTATAAGTTTCTAAGCCTACTACGCTTATTATGTTCTTTTGTGATTTTGTGATTTGTAAATTCTCAAATGGTTTTTGAAAGTCTGTACATAAGATAAGAGGTTTGTAACTGTTCAAAGTTGTGGTTGAAGTCTACTGACGATTTGGTAAAGCGGGAATGAAATCCATATAGACAATGCTTAACTATCAGTAAATAAACTTCAGTTGGAACTACAAATTTTTATATAACTTAAAAAACTGTACTTGCTTTTCTACTAATTATCTACATATTTTTAATATAGATTTTTTTGAAGCAATGACAATGTAGTTCCTTAAAAATTATTTCCAATTTTTTATACTGGGTTAATTCAATTTTAAATATTAATAATCTCTTGCACTGTAATATTTTATAATAAAAAATTGCCCTGCTTGAGTTTTGTTAATCTAGACTTGAACTCAATTTTAATACGCGTACCGGGGTCGGTATCGGCGATATTTCTTTTTGAGTATCGGTATCGGATCAGCAAAACGGCGTATCGTTAGATCCCTAGTTTAAACGTAATGATTCGACAGCACTGTAACGTTTTAAGCTCGAAATGTCATTTTTCAGTTTAAAATGTTTAGATTTTTATGACAGTTTAGACATTTGTATCGATAACACATAGAAAAATTCTGACGTTTTGGGATTTTTTGAATATAGCCGAACTCTTGATAAAATTTTATATTTTAATATATTTGTACTATTTTCCAAAATCTTAAATCTTAAAATCGCAAAAAACGTATGCAATGTATGCAGAATTGTCATACCGGCTTACAGTGCCTTGTTGTCAAACAAATTTGGACAAAAATATAAGGAGAAAACTTTGTATCATCAAGTTATAAGAAAAGGAGTTGTAAAATATCTGCGAAAGGGTACGAGTACCTCCAATACGTCGTCTTTTGTAAAATAGAGATTTAAACTATTATAAACACTCAAGAACTATAAAAATTGGTCAATTCTTTTGAAATATACATAGCTTGTAATTAGTATACGAGATTTATGGGTCGATTATGTATGGCAACCGAACTTCAGTTGGGTTGCCAGTTGCTAAAAATCATATTACCGACGGCAACTGAGTGCTGTCAATTTCAGTGGCTTTTTAGTGCTTTTCTGGCAACCACAAATTTTCAGTTATGTACCATCGCAGGTGCATACTTGCTTGCACGAGATAGCCTTGTTTTTTCTTATACAGTGGAGTTCGGTTATAACGAATACCGGTTATATCACACAACAACTTCTCCAGTCCCAACAGTTTTGCATTAATATTTCAAAGAATTTGCGCTTAAAACGGACTATTTTTGAAGTACCATAAGGAAAACTACAGGAAACTTATACGCATATAACCAACAAAATAAAAATAATCAGTTGCTTTTGTGTGACATTTTTTGAAATGTTATAGGAAATATTTATCACAATTTGGTAACAATTTTGCAAAACATTGTCGGCTGTATTCATAATGAAAAGCTGTCCACTGCATATCTACTGGATTATGTATAATTATTTTTATAATATATGTAAAGATCTGCAAGAGTCATAAATAACGAGATAGGAGGCATTCGCAATAATTCAGAATCAAAACATGTTTTGAATCGAAGACGAATGAATGGGAGCGCACAACAACAACAAGACAACTAGATTACGAACAGGGTGACCGTTGAATAATTTTAAAAAGTGGCGCAAAAAAGGGATTTTGAGGAAAAAAAGTGGCACCAAAAAGGGGATTCTTCGAAAAAAAATGGGCAGCTTTTTTGAAAAGGGAATAATTGAACCAAATTCTAATATTTAATGAATTTCGAGGGCATATAATGCTTTTGAAATAAAATGAATCAATTTTGATGTTGTTTCGTTAAAAAAAACAGTGCTTTTATATAAATTTTAGATAAACAATGCAAACAAGTATTGTTTGTATAAAATTTATGTGAAAGGCACTCACTTTTTTAGCAATTTCCATAAAAGTTTTTACTCAAGTCGCTTGCTTGCATTATGAAACAGCACATTAGTAAAGTATATCGAAAAGAAACGCGGCGTTGAGTAAAGATTTTTGCATAGCCGGCCTTCGGTCGGCCTTAAGTCGTGCCAAAGGCCGTCTATGCAAAAATCTTTTCTCAGCGAAGCCGCTGAGTAGTTATACTGAGAGGAGAAAATCGTTAAGCGCGACCGACGGCCGGCTATGCAGAGATCTTTACTCAGCGAAGCCGCTTTTCAATGTACCGAGAAGAAAAAATACTTAAGCCCGTCCGAAGGCCACCTACCCAAAGAATCGTTTGTAGTAAAAGTTAAATTTCTTAACAATTTTAATTAATTTAATTTAATTGGACATTATGCCACTGAACATTATGACATGGCACCAAAATTTGTATGAAATCATTTTAAAAATATTTAAAAGTGCGTGCTTTTCATAAACGTTTTTAACAAGACGTTCTTATTCGTGTTAGTGAATTAGGGTGTTAGTTTCTAATAATTTTAGTACAATAATGAATATCTACAGATCTAAACCCTTAAGCTATTTCAAAATAGTTTTTTTATAAGACTTTACTCAAAAACACATTTTAGTCTTAAGATTTTTTTTATAAAAACAGTTTCGTGCCGTAAAAAACTTATATTAAAACGAGAAGCATCATTTCATAAAAAGGGGCATAATATTACAAAAGGTGGCAGACTAAACGTGGCAAGGCAGTTGAAAAAGCGGCAAATTCCCACTTTAAGCGTAGTATGCAGTTCTCACTGAAATTCAGGTTTGGAGTTTTGCATTTATTTCTACACGGAAAAATAATCGTGTAGAATTTTACACAGAATTTTGTTTGCATACACACAAATTTATATATTTTTTAATTTACAACACACAAAAACACTAAAAATTAATTACAATGTACGAAAAACTAGAAATGTCAAAAATTCCGTGACCAAACAATTGTCTGAACATTAATTTTTGTTTCAGTTGACGGAAAAAATTCTCCACTTATTGCTATAACATGCCTGTAATAGACAATAAATGCCAAAATTCCGTGTACTTTTCTTTTGGAACTGCGTACTAGTAAACGGAAATTTCTTTAAGAAATTTACCAACCTGAATTTCAGTTTGTTTTTTTTACACATACTTCTTATGGCAGCCTGAATTTCATTTAGAGCTGCATACTACGCTTTAGTCGCAAACTTTAGTCGGTCACGCTGATTACGAATCGAAACGAGACTGTATTTATGAGAGCAGAAGACAGTAAAAAAGGCAACGAAACATTTAAGTTGAAGATACATAGCATGCGTTCAGTGCGCTAATGCGTTACAGACTTCTGTCAAAAAAGTTAAAATAGTGTGTTTCGATAACACAAGTTACAAAGAGAAGTTTGCGACGTGCGTACCTCGCAAAAAGTTGAACATTCTTTAACTTTCACGCGTTTTATACAAAATGACAGGTAGTGTTGCCAGATTAATATGCTAAAATGTGTGTTCAATGGAAAAAAATTATTAGAAATTTATTTTTTCATTAAAAAATTTATAAAAAATGCATTAAATATATAAAGAAAAATAAAACGTAAAGGCAAGACGATAAATAGCCGTCAAAAGCTTAAAACTTTATAAGCAAAGAAGCATCAAAGGCGTGGTGTGTAACTTGTCATTTGTAAAGCGTTAAAAGTTCAAAAAGCAAGGAAAGCGTTGCCACGTAATGCACGGGATGTACCTCCAAATAACACTGATATTAAAAACCATAAAAATTAAAGGGTGTTCTATCAGTTAATGTAATTTTGACTATTGCTTAATTCACAAAACCTCCTGCATCTTTGTATCGAGTGTAATATTGTATTGAATACAATAGTGTAAAGTTGTTGTTGATAATTTTCATATAAAAATTAGTGTATTCAATACACTTTCATTTCATATGATGCAATTATAATAGATGTTCACAAACAAATAAAAAAAGTGTATTTGATACAAAAAAGGCGATACAAATTGTTTTGAATTAAGCATATGTAATTAAGACAATTTGCTCTATCTTGGAAACCGTAAGAGGCAAACTCTTGAAATTTTAAAAAACGCTAAAACTAAAAAATTCCAAATTAAAAAAATATCAAACGAAAAATCGCCAAAATGAAAAAAGCGCTTAAAGGAAAAAAACACCAAAATTAAACAAACAAGTGTTTGTCTCTGACGGTTTCCAAGATACAGCAAATTGTCTAAATTACATACTCAAAATTACATTAACTGATAGAACTTAAAGGGTGTTTTATTGTTTTAAATAGCAGTGTTAATTGGTGTAGTCTATTATACTTTGAAAATTTAAAGCGTCTATATATAAGTCTCTATATAAGTGTATATTACACTAGTATTTCAACATATTTCGTTGCTCGCTTTAGAAAACCCTATAATTTTTAACTGTCCTATATATCTTGTTGTAGCGCCCAAAGCTTTACATATTCTGTGAAAGTTTCAGGTCCGTATTTCTTACGGTTCTCCAGAGAACAATCTGTGACAGACAGACAAATGGAGGCCCGTGTAGCGAAAACAATAGGGTCCTTTACACTTTTGGAGTACGGAGCCCTAAAAATCAGAAACATAGCTTAATTTAAACCGAAGTTACGCCCTCTAAAATGCTAATACCGGTCATATACCTACTTGCCATCATTATTACAACATTGACTAATTCTACCAAGTTATAGTTTTATATTTAGTTTCATTTTGTAAAAATTTTTTATTTAGCTTCAATAATTAAATAAAGCTATTTTTTAACCGACTTTAAAAAAAGGAGAAAGGTTATCAATTCGTCGTGTATTTTTATGTATGTTCCCTCAAAACTCCGCCATTTATGAACCGATTTTGGATTTTTTTCTCTATTCAAAAGGATGTAGTTCCAGACTGGTCCCGTTGAAAAGTGGGCGGGGTC
Organism: Panzeria rudis; assembly: GCA_956483635.1. Taxonomy (NCBI): domain Eukaryota; kingdom Metazoa; phylum Arthropoda; class Insecta; order Diptera; family Tachinidae; genus Panzeria; species Panzeria rudis. Next base: position 42,931,672 of record OY101451.1, on the reverse strand, counting down.
ACGCCCATACAAAGTAAATACACATTCGTTTTCAAGTACTTCTATTCAACCGATTCTTATGAAACTGTACACACACATTTAGCTTCTGTTTAAATACTATACCAGGATCAAAAAAGTGCGATGTGCCACGCCCATGTAAAGTAAACATTCTTTTTCAACAACTTCTACTAAACCGATTCTTATAAAACTTTGCAGACACCCTTGGTTATCGTTACAATACAACATTATGTTTAGAAAAGTGAGCAGTGCCACGCCCATGAAAAGTAAATATACATTTTAACTACTTCTACTTAGCCGATTCTTGTGAAACTTTGCATACACATTTAGTTATCTTTACAATATATCATTGTGGAGAGAAAAGTTGGCAGTGCCACGCCCATGAAAAGTAAATATTAATTTTAACTACTTCTACTTATCCGATTCATATGAAACTTCGCATACAATTAGTTCTCGTAAAAGTACATGATGACAAAATATGGGGGCGGTGCCACGCCTATTTTGTCGACGGTTTTTTGCAAGAATTAAGATTATTTTAATTTTAAGATTATTTTAATTAAAATATATTATATCATACAAAAAGGAATTTTCTGATTAATGGTTGTTTTCTTATTTTCTTTTTTTTAATTTAAAAGAGCATAACGCAGTCTTGCCATAAGATGAAGGAGTAAAACTGCTAGAGTACAGAATAAAAAGTACAGAATAAAATGTTCTACAGCACATATAAAAAGGTGCTAAAATTATTTAAACTTTTTCTTTACGCTTTTTTCTTAGATGTGTATATATTTTTAAATTTTAAATCCAGGTATGAATGAAATGTTAACAAAAATAACATTAAATTAACAATTTTAAAAACCGCCGAAGAAAATGAATGATAACTTCAAAATGGCTGGACCGATTTTTCAAATATGGGTTAAAAGATTTTGGATCAAGTCACCTTTCAAACAAAATAAACTAAATTAAAATCGATGCAGCCGTTTGGGAGCTAGGGTCCCACAGACTAGTGATGTTACGAATATCAATTTTTAATATTCGCGAATACGAATACAAATATCTGAAACAATATTCGCCGAATTCGAACACGAATACGAATATTCAATCTAAATAGTTAGTACCACTTACGGCCAATTTTTAACTTGGATTTGCAAAGTCATTTATGTTTAAATTCGTTTTAAATACAAAATTCTGTTTTGCATTAAACACTTAAATCAAAATTAATTCACCAATCTTGGACATTTAAATTCGATTTAAGTTTTATAAATTACCATATGATTTTGACTCCTTGTTCTTCTTGTACAAACAAAAAATTTGTGGCCGCTGACAAATCAACTTTTGTTGGCGTGAAATTTGGGGTTTCTTTGTCTATATTTCGCTTCTATCATTTTGTAAGCTGTTTTTATTCTTTTAAAACATTGCAGCAACCCTTCATTATTATTATTTCCTAAATGTAGAAAAATATATTTTTTGGAATTTTTCTTTGTTTATGTTGAACAGCTGCTTATGCTGACTTTAGACGACATGTTTTTTACATATGGCTTGTTAGGTGTGTGAGACATATGTAACTTCGCATGTTTGTCAAAATTGTCAATTTACAGACGGTTTATAATATTTGCTTTTACACGTAGATGTGCAATTACATCTGACATAACCTCTGAGTGTTCACAACAGCTTAGTTTTTGCACAATTTTCGTAAATATATAAAGCGCTCTTTGCTTTTTAATGTTTTTTCAGCCAAACCACACTTTTGATAATTTAATACAGCTGATGTCAGATGCCTAGTCAGATGAAAATAGAACAGGCTCTAATTGAAAATTTTCCATCTGACTTTGCTTCTGTAAATGTCATCTGACAATGTTTTATATGTTTCACACGGCATGTATCACTTTTGCAGTGGGAAATTTGACAAGTCATATGTAAAATACATGTCGTCTAAAGTCAGCATTATTTGGGACATTTATGGGAAACTTAATATAATATTTTATGGTGCTACCATATTTTTTCCACAATTTAATACAAATAACTAAATACGACTGAAAAACGGAATTTGTATTTAATTACAATTTAAATTTATATGAAAATTAGCAAAATAAATATATAATTACTCGAGTCAAAAACTGGCGGTTAATAGTTCAAATTTAATTGAAAAAAATGTACCCATAATATTAATGTCCATAATAGGGTCTTTTTATTGCGGGACTTTTTTGTTTCCCGGGAGAGCGGGAAATTAAAATAAAATTCCCGGGATACCGAGAATTCCCGGGAAATGAAGAACGTACTAAAATATTTAACAAAAATTTTAATTTCCGGTATCCATTGATCTTTATATAAGCAAAATTAATCTTCAATCATTCTTTGTTTTAAACTGAGCTTTATTTTAAACATATTTCGCAAACAAACAGTGTCTAAAGAAAAGTGAGAAAAAAGCAGTAAACTTAACTGATCAGAAAAGCAAAAAGATTCAAAGTAAATTAGGTAAAAAAGAACAATATTTTTATCGAAATTTTAAGGAAACTTCGTATATAACTACTATTTTTAGACCGAACAACAAGAGAGAATACAAATCATTAGTAAAATTACAGATGGACTTAGTACTTTTATTTTGATCATTCATCATTTAACACTTGGTTGTCAGAGGGCGAAAGTGATTCAAAGGGCGATTAAATGGTTATCTAGGATAAATGTTGCTGACAAAGAGCAGTTTTTAAACAGTAAACTCAGTCCTTTACTCCTTGGTATGAAATGAAAATTCTCTGCCCTTAGAAAATTTGTTCTATATTATTTGTTGCAAATGGCATTTTAAAACAGTCAATTTTTTAAATTTTTGTTGGAAAGTAAATAAGGCAATATTTAATGACACCAGCGGCGAGTGTTCCGAGCGAGCGAATGTTTAGTGGTGCGAAGCTTATTTACACACCGCGCAACAGGCTTGAAGAAGAAAAGACTTCAAAACTTTTATTTTTGAAGTTCAACATTCCTCTACTGAGCTTTGAGTATTACTTTAACATGATTCATAAATTAATTTAACAGGATTTTACTTTTTAAATACCATGTCGTTGTGAAATATATTTTGTTTCTTTTTTCTTTACTAAAAGAAGATTATTCCCAGTAAAAAAATTTCATGTTTCTTGAAGCACTAAAGAAATAAAGCGCTTCATAATTCGCTTTAAAATATGAGCTTGTTCAGAAGCTGATTTCATAGCGTCACAACAATTCAGGTTTTGAAGCGAGAAAAGTATTTGCTTTTTACTTATACAAAAGCTTTGTACACAAGCTATACAAAAAAGCTGAGTTTATAGTGTCGATCCAAAGCAGGTTTTTAAGTGAGAATGAAGATTAAGTTTATTTGAGTTTCTTGGTGCCGTTTTGCAACAGTGTTTTTGGTCGAGTGATTGGTACGTTGGACTTCAAACCTGAAGGTTCTTAGTTCGATACTAGTTGAAGTTAAAATAACAAACAAAAATTCAAAATGGCGTTAACGACGCCAATCCACATCGAATCATTTTGTTTATATATTTTCAGTTCTAGTGCTGAAAATGCTGATGATTTTCAGCGCTTTTGTGAGCAAAAATGTAGTACACCAATCTGGGAACTCGCCATGCAAAAATCAGCAGCGATATCAGCTGGTTTGTCAGCGCTGCTTTTATTCCATAATAGTAGAAACCTGCTTTAAAGGAAGCAAGTTTTTTTTCGTGTTGTTTTGCGTTATAGACAACTCTTTTTTAGTAAAAATTAATATTTTTTGTTTAATTTTCAGTATTTTTTATGTATTCACAAAATATTCGTGAAATATTCGCTTGAATTTGGCGAATACGAATATCATGAAAGAGGCGAACATTCGGCGATTCGAATACGAATATTCGTAACATCACTACCACAGACAAACAGATTCAAGATGTTAACGCTAGAAAATAGGTGATATCTTCTTAACGGCTGAACCGATTTTCTTCAAACATAGCTAAGAACACTCTCGATCAAGGAAGGGACAGACACACAAATACACAGACACACACTACAAACTTATAACACCCCCTTTTTTGGTCGAAGGCTAAAAATATGCTTATACAAAAAGGTAAAAAGGCAAGTTCAGATGACCCGATTTCTTTGACACTGATGCCAGATATACCAATCGTATACATTGTATAGATCTACTAATAAATATAAACATATTCGTATAAGTGACAGCTAAAGCTTTGGGTTTCTTTTAGTTTTGAGTGTGTTTTTCATTAAACAGAGTAAACTAACTGGTATACTTTAACGCTATTGTAGTCCGTTGTATACCGCAGAGCTTTTGAGCTATATACCGCTAGTGACATTGCCCATTTTCTGTACAAAAATTTATTTAATCAATAACTTTATTAAAACCTTCGTTATTTGGTTTAAGGTAATATCTATGGAAAATAAATTGATTCAATAAAACAAAAAAGTGCCAAGTAATTTCGAAAAAGTGCTAAACTAGCACTTAGCACTTTTTTTGAAAACTTTTAATGCTAACTGAGATAAAAAAAGTTCTAAATCTAGCACTAAAAATGCTAAAATGGCAAGCCTGGCATAACGTCTTCTAATTTTCTCATTTCCTCATTGAGATAACAAATAGATCACACAAATCACTCCTTCGATTTATTGCTTTATTTTGTGAACAACTGCTTTTGTTTACAAATACTTTTAACACTAGTGATAAAAAAAATAATAACAAACGATTTGGGTTGATTCTCTCTTAATGAACTGGTGATCATGGTTGATTTTTAACCTTGTCTGGCGTCGAAATTTTTGTTTTGGCGACATGGCAATTTTTCTGGCGATAAATAAATGTGTTGGCGATTTTTATAGCTACTTTTTAACAAAAAAATTTGTTGACCTAACGTTTATCAAAATTGCTAAATATCTTAGCTTTTTTATAAAAAACAACAGCAAAACACAGAAAATTGTTGTTGGATTTTACAAAAAAGTTACGATATTTTACATTCTCACTTTTGCAAGCCCATTCGCATCAAAAACTGAACACCGCTAACATTATTTTTATGCTTTATTAAGCAATACAAAATTATCTGCATCAATTATATATATTGCAATTTTCGCACCTTGTTATGTTGAAAACTTGCAACGCTCATACAATGTTTTTGAAACAGGATGACTAATCTGATGACAATTTTAGATACATACCTATAATTTATTAGAACTCATTCCATTTTTCTTATATGAATTAATCGTAATCATTAATGGTTCTTGAATTTTGATCAAAAAATTTACAAGAAATAATTTTTGGCGATATTTTTTCTACTTTTGGCGATTTGCTTCCAATTTTTATGCGATTATTTTATAAACATTTCTATAAAAAAAACTGTTATATAAAAACAAATTTGTTATAAAATATATATTAAGAAATACTGCATAAATATATATTTTGGCGACTTTTGGCGATTTTTAAAATCAATTTGGCGAAATAGGCCAGAAAAGATCTGACAACCCAGCTGGTGATTGCCATTGCTCATTATTTGCTTATTAATCTCAACACATGTTTTGTCGCACAATTTAGCAATAGTGCATGATACAATAATACAGGTACATACATACATTAGCAAAAATTCTCATCAGCTGTATGTACGTGTTTAGTTGTGTATACAGCAAATTTTGTTGTTGCTCAGTATGTAATTTTTGACAACTCAAATGAATATTTGACAACCTAGATGAGAAAATTTTTCTAATGCATGTACTTTTATTATTGTATCATGCAGTAGTGTTAGTGATTTGTAAAACAAAGCAATACTGTGAATTGAAAAACGAATGTTTCATGCAGATATATACTGTTTACCCGGCAGCTAAATTTACAATTAAATACGCTTTGGGACAGTCATATACTAGTATCATTACAACTAGTATATGACTGTCCCAAAAATATTACTATTTGTAACAAGACTAGTAACGATACTAGTAAAAAAAGGACAATTATATTACCAGTTGTATCGAGACTAGTACCAATACTAGTAAAAAAAGGACACAATTTTCAGGTATGCGACTTATACATAAAACATATTTTTAGCTCTTAAAAAATAAGGAGAAAGTGGCTCAGTGGGTAGAGTATTTGCTTTGAAATATGACGAATGTGTGTTTGTACCCCGGTTGAGCCAAAATTTTTTAAGAAATACAAAACGATAAATAAAAAACTAGTAAAAGCACTACTTCACAACAACTAGTATTCCAACTGGGATATAACTGTATACAAATGAACTAGTTGTGCTCCTATGACAAACTAATGTTAAAATCGATAGTTAAATATATGAAAAAAGGACAGATATGCAACTAGTCTGAGTTAAAAAGCAACTAGTATATATATAAACAATTACTAGTCATTTTGTCTGCAGGGTATCTTTGCACACAAACATACTTAATGTTTTCAAGATTATTTTGCAACTTAAACAAATTACGTTGTTATCAAGTTCACATTTCTTACAGCTGTGGTTGTTTAAGTTTAATGTTATCGTTATCTACAATGGCGCATATTCATAGTCAAAACAAAGTATACTTTAAGAATTTAAAAGCAGTAATTTGTATGGCAATACTGGTTTTAAATTCCTAAAGTAAACTTTTTTATGACTATGAATATGCGCCAATGTCTTTTAACATTCTCGAATAATCTTGAATGTCCTCGGCACTATTTCCAGAAAGTTCTATTTCCGCTATTGAAATCATTCTAACGGCTATTTCAAAACTGTTGCCAGCGCTTTTATTTTGACATTGCATAGGCAGATTGGTCGCGTTCATAAGACGTAACAGTTGTGCAACTGTTGTGTGTTTGTCTTAGAAACGCATAGTTGAGTAGTTCCGCTACACACAAAAGTTCAGTAGCAGAATTCTGTAACTTTTAACGATCCGATAATCGTAACATTTTTCGACATATTGAGTCGCTTGCAGTAACGATAGTGCGATTGTGTAATTTTATTCGATATCATGTAGCATCTCTGTTAAAAAAAGCGAAAAGCGTAAAGAGGAATGGAAAATTAAATGAATTTGTCCATGCAAAACAGCGTACAGACAGTTTCTTATTCGGGTTGTTAATTTTGAGAATTATGTATATGTTAAAATAAATGTTGAAATAATAGAAATATTGTTTTTTATACATAAAATTGTTTATATGTTTCTATATTTTTGTATAACAATAATTTTTGTTGTTGGCATAAAGTACGTGCTACGTCAGCACAGCTGACTCTTGTCTATCCATTAACAACAGAAAAATTATTGTCGTTACTTAACCGATAGCGAATATCGTTATAAATGTTACTGAATAACAAATTCGATAAATTTTCGTTATATTTATTTTAACGATACGATTATCGTAATAAAAGTTACAGAATCGAGCTACAGTATTTGCTGCCATTTTTTCCATCATAAAATTTTTTCGCTACCTATGGTCAACATGTTGTGCTTAACATGCACAGCTGATCAAAAAAGTTATGCCGTTTATATTCTAATTCAACGCCGCTGCAAACTAGTTTAACAAATTTTGCATTACAAATTTGATCAAGTAAACATATAAAGGAATATAATTAAAATAAAACTAAGATAACGAAATACAGGTTTATTTTGTTGTTTTCTTACTATATTACATAGTATTTAATATACTAAAATTTTGAAACAAATTTTTAACACGGTGGCGGCTTAGCGTTGAATTAAAAAAATTATCGGCGCAGCCTTCTTATTTTATTGCAGTGTTTTTTGCTTTGTGGTGAAAATTTTAAAATAAAATGAAAATGGACAATTCCTATGGTGCTAACTATCGCATTGGATACCATGTTTATAGAATATTTTATGGAACCAAAATGCTTTCAAAACTGAGTGCTAAACTAATTAATTTAGCAAATTTCGACTATGTCTTTTGTGCCTGTTTTTAATTGTATACATTTATCAGCTGTTCATATTGCAGCGTATCCATCAAGCCGTTTTTAAGACGTAACTGTTGGGCGGAACAGCTGCCAGCAGTTTTACCACAGTTGAGCTCAACAGCTACGTCTTATGAACGCGCCCATTATCGTTACAGCTGTAATTTTTATGTCGTTATATTTGAATCAGTATTTTTCATTCGTAATTTCACTGTTGCCAATTCAGCTATTTTCTCGCTAAATCTAGCGATTTTTTTTCGATATATCTTTTATTTTTTCAAAGCGTTTTTTAGAATGAATATACGAGTATACATTTAGACAAAGTTCAATAAGGTGCGACTCGCCACAAGATGGCGACAGTGTGTTAATTGAGCTTACTAATTTAGTAGGATTTTCGCTACAGTGTTGTTGCCACTGTCAGTGGTAGTGTGGGTAAAGGACTCTGATGAGTAGACTTGGTGGTCACGAAACAGCTGTCAGTTCAACCTTCCGTACAGCCAAATTTTTCTTTGAATGTTCAATGTTTACATGCTTTAGAATTTCTTTCTTAAAAAAAATAATTTGATCGAATGATTAAATTAAAAATGAACTTAAGCCAAACTAATTTAATAACTTTGGATAAAACCATACAGTTCGACTAAAAATTCATAACTCAATTATTAAAACTGTAAAGGCACTTAGCTAAACATGAATGTGTACTGTTCAAAAAACTTTGGTCAAGTAAACATTCAATAAAATCCCAGCATTGAGAATATCCCGTTTCCCGGGAAGTGCAAAAATCCAGTAAATCGCATATTCAGCAACAAATGTTAAAATACATTACTGAGCAATAATCTTTTAACACAAGCTGAAAAATTCAATTGCCATTTGAGTTTTTTTTTTGTGAAAAGTGAAAAAAATTAACAATAAAGTTAATTTATAAAAGAACGTCGCTGGAAAATGTAAAAAATTATTATTTATGTAATTATAAATTACATACATAAAATAACACATAGTACGTTTATACGCACGATATATTTGAAAATAAAAACGAAGTGCTGCCAAGTATGTATTTTTATTGTAACTAATTAACTCACGAAAACAATTGCTGATTAACGCACTATTTGCAAATAAGAAGTTTGAGATACCACCTTTACAAATGTTTGTTAATAAAAAATAATAAATAGATAAATATATTAATAAATAGATAAATAATAGATAGTATTTGGCAGCATTTTACCTTCTTAATTGCAAATAAGCTCTGTGTATAAACGTAGTAACAGTGTAAATAACGCACAACCTTCTTCAGAAAAATTGTCAATTTAATGTTTTAAAATGTGTACGTGTTCGCTACCAAGAAATACAAGCAAGGACATTGGCAATTGAGGTCGCCGTTCTGCCTGCGTTATTGCTTGTATCAAGACACGAAATGTTGCTGGTGTGGTCGCAGAGTTAAAGATTTAATGTAATACCGAATGACTCTACACCTGGGTATTTTTCTACTGTTATATCAGTAAACTGTCATCAGCCAGTAATTTTTGAAAGTGGGTAGCCAAAACGGATTTAATGACAGCAATGCACTTTGTTCGGCCCAACGTTATTGCTATAGCTGTCTTGCTATCATTGAAAACATTTTTCTGCATTTGAACTAAGTGATCTGCATATCTAATCGAAGTATGCACTGCAACAAACAACGCCTCGGATAACTCTTTGGTTTTATATTGTTACGAAATGAAAAATGCAGATTCAAATATAACGACATAAAAATGAGAGCTGTGATTTTAATATATGACAATAGAAAATTATTTGGCAGCATTTTACGTTTTTATTTGCAAAAAGCGCTGCGTATAAACTAGTATGTATTTGCTACCACTAAATGCAACACTGCATATTTAATGGCAGCACTTTTGAAATAGCCGTTAGAGTAATTCAAATAGCGGAAATAGCACTCTCTGGAAATAGTGCTGAGAACATCCTAGATTATTCGAGAATGTTAAAAGACATTGTAGATAGCGATAACATTAAACTTAACAACCTCAGCTGTAAGAAATGTAAACTTGATAACAGCGTAATTTGTTTAAGTAGCAATCTTGAAAAAATTAGTATGTATATGTGTGTATGCAAAGTTAAACATGCACAAGAAAAATCTCATGCATACTACACACGCACATAAATTACACCATATCAAGACCAACTGATGTTGACGTACACTTAAAGGTGAAAAGAGACCTGCATTACAGTAGAGTTAAAGATAAAGATAGACTACTATTTTCCAGAAAGTTGGAGAAGTTACCAGAAGGGGTGAATTCGTAAATGCAGTAAATGTGTGCAGCCAGTATGCAAACTATTGCAACAGTAATAAAAATGTTGCCGTAGTTCCAGCAATCTGCGGCAACACCGTCAATAGCTAGCATAAAAAAAGTATTCCCAAATGATGGTTTTCGAGCGCAGGACTTTGTTTATTGCACAATTACTGAATTTACGAATGTACCCAAGGTTTCATAGTTGACTATAAAAGCAAGGCTGCCGGACGAACGTGATTGAGTGTGTTATGGAATTTAGACGAGTAAATATCGACAAGAATAGCTAGTGTGTACAATGCGTTTAGTTGTACGTGTTTTTAAAGTAATAAATAAAGTATTACCGATAATTTATTTGTAAAATAAATATCCGTGTTTTATTTTTATTGCAATTCAACGAATCCTGTGAAAATAATAAAACCGTTTTTATGTAAAGGACTAAAAACGTAACAATATTATCACTTAGTGGCCTTTCACTCTTGGGACATGTTTTGCCGGAAAGAAAAAATATATAGGCGAGGGGAAGAAAAGGTAGAGATTTGTAGTACACGACTATCTGTACTGGACATTTTTCGCTTTTCTTTTCTACTTTTCACAATACATAAGCAAATCAAGCAAACAAAGCCACAATACTAACACAAAACACTCACATAAAGTAAAAGAATCGGACATTTCATGACGAAGTGTGAATGCTTCAGGCAAGTTCAAAAGAGAATTGAAAAAATGTCCATCAAGAAATGTCTCAACTGTGAAAGTGCACTTAGCGGATGAAATCCTAAAGATGTTTGCTTCTTAAGCGCCCTTCAGACTATTAGATTTAGTATTAATACTTGTCAAAAACTCAAATCTTAAGTAAAAATCCAACAGTGTGAAAACAAATTGTTATGATCTATCAAATAATACGGAGAGAAATTTGACAGTAGTATGGTATTCGTCATTTTTTAGAACATTTTCCAAACAAATACATTTTTCATTTTATCAGGGTTGTCTTTTTTACAAACAAACGTAGCAATAACAAAAAGAGTTGTGTATTTCTTTGTCTTCATAAATATGGAAAAAGAAGAACGAACAAATTTGCTTTATTGCAAATTATTTGTGCTACATTTTATTTGGAATGTGATATTGTAGAAACAGAATGTAATGAAAAGGTTTTCTTTAAGATATTTTGAGTCAGACTGATTTTGATTTAATTTTCGTCTTACAAAAGCTAATAAAAATCTCAAAGCTTGTATTACAATGTGAAAAGACCTTTAGCAAAAAACATATGTAACTTGAATTTTATTAGACAATCATAATGTTTGCCTTTAACTTCATTGTTATTATTAAGTTGAATTATTCACTTCGAAATTCTTGGGTCATTAAATTCATAATCAATATGTTATTGACTTAATTAGTTTTAAATAAATAGATAATAAAAATTTAATAAAATAAAAGGAAGCTAAACAGAATGCCCCGATATACCGGAAATTATGAACTCCATAATAGCACTAAAGAACAACAAGTCTCCAGGTATAGAAAGCATCACCTCAAGCTAGCGCTCATCTCATCTCAAATACTATCGAAGAATTTTGGAGAACTAGCCAACTGTGCGATGAACAGAAAGAAAGGCGCATTATCAACATCCCAAGAATAGGGAATTTATCTCAATATAAGAATTGACATGGTATCACGCTCATCAACAGAGTGAACAAAGTTATAACGCAGATCATAAATAAGGCTCTCAGCTGCATTTAATCCCAAGCTTCGCAACGAGCAAGTTGGTTTTCGACCTCAGAAATCCTGCATAGACCACGTAAACAGTATCCGGATCATAATAGAACAGTCTAGTTTTCATAGATTTCGAGAAGGCTTTTGATAACCTATCACATTCTGCTATTTGGAACGCCCTTGCGTGTAAGGGCACACCGCGTAAGATAATATCGTTGATTCAAGCCCTCTATGATAATGTAAGCTGCAGAGTGATGCATGAAGGTTGTGTAAGTGACAGATTCGTTGTAACTAATGGCGTAAGGTAAGGTTGCATTCTATCACCTCTGCTTTTTAATATGGTTCTAGATAATATTATGAAGAGAGCAACCAAAGAGAATAGAGGAACTTCGTGGGGTTTTAATAGAAGATTGGAGGACTTAGATTACGGTGATGAGATCTGTCTACTTTCACACAACGAAATGGCGGCCAAAATCGCAGCTGTACAGAAAGAAGCAGGAAAATGTGATATGAAGTTAAATATAGCAAAGACGAAGGTAATGCGTATTAACTCCTCCAATAATTCAACATTCTTCATAAATGATGAAGGAATAGATGTCCCCAAATTTTTGCTACTTGGGTAGCATACTAACTTCAACCGGCGGTTCTAATGAAGATGTACACAATCGCATCAACTCTGGTAAACGGTCATTCGGCCTGTTAAATCCCATCTGGCATTCTCCTCATATATCAAGAAGAACCAAGATAAACATGTTCAACTGCTGTATCAAATCCGTGCTTCTATATGGATGCGAGTCTTGGAAAGTCGCTACCCGAGATATATACTCGCTACAAGTGTTTATAAATCGATGTTTGCGGAGAATTCTAAGAATATTCTGGCCTCAAACCATAGCAAATGAAATGTAGATGGAAACAAATCAAACCTCCATAAATAAAGAGATTCTCAGAAGAAAGTGGCGTTGTATTGGACATGCCTTGCGCAGACCACTAAACGATACAACTAGAAATGCTATAGAATAGAATCCCCAAGGTAGTCGGAGAAGGGGTAGACCATCACACACATGGCGACGCCAATTTGAAATAGAAATCGCCAAGGACAATAAAACCTGGAATGAAATTAAGGCACTAGCGACGGACAGATCTGAATGGAACAGATATGTTGCGGCCCTATGTTCCTAAGAGGAACGGCGGGAATTTATTATTATTAAAAAGGGCTAAATATATATGTATGTATATATAGAAGGAGCTAGAAAAAGAAGAAAAAAGGGCCACTCTGCTCTTAGGCTATGGTTGCATCAACGATGGTTTTTCTTTGCGTGTAGTCCACTATATGTATGTGAATAGTTTTAAGTAGTCGTCATTACCCTGCAAAAATTATTGGTCTACATGGTCCATTTTAGCTGATATGGACTAGTTACAACATGGTCCTATGTAATGCAGCTATTGACCACTTTCAAACAAGTGTTCGTGTTTTAACATGAAATGTAGTGTTGCCAAGAATTTTATTGCATAAAATATCATCAATTACCAGCAATATGGTAGCCCAGATGGCACAAAAGTTTATTTGTGGTTATAATGAATGTTTGTAATTAAAAGTTTATTTTTTTGGTAAAAGCGAAAAATAAATAAAAGTGAGTTTTGTTTATAAGAAATCAAAAATGCAGTGTAGCTCTCATCATAAAAGGAGACTTATTAAAGCGGAGGGAATATCATTTACGTACTCTACAAAGTGAAAATGAAAACTAGTTTTCTGTTTGTGAACCATGGAGTAATGACATAGAGTAGCTTCAAAACTAGCCCCTGTAGGTGCTCCATGGAGTAGTTACATGGTCTAGTTTTTGGGTTAGTCCGATGTAATGCAAAGCTAGACCACGTGGTCCAGTCCTAGGACATCGCAATGTTAAATGGACCACGTCTAATGCATACGTTTGGGGTAGTTTGGGACTAGTCCTGGTCCATTATGGAGTAGTCCTTACACGCATGTATGGACTAGTCACGATTTTTGCAGGGTATAAGCACATTTAATATAGTAACTAAATGAGCAAGGGATATGTTTCTGCTCATACACTACCTTATCGCTAATTCTTATATTAACGTTTTCTAATAGACATTCGAAGTCTGCGTAGACAACGAATGGCTCATCTAAATCATTTAAAAAAATTCTTAAATTGCAAATACCGTTCAAAATATCCAGGCATAGCTGTTACTAGCTTTGAGCACAAGTATATCTTTATGATGAAGTGCCATTTCAGGATCATAAGAATATCCTAGACAGATCATGCAAAATTGTAAGGCTCTCTTGTGCTTGCTCAATGACATCCTTAAAAATCTGATAATAAAATCAAAGCAGTGTTCGAAAATAAACCGACCGATATTTTGTGTACTGTATACACAAGCAGAAACAATATCTATTTTTTTAGTGTTTGTGTATATTTACACAACCCGAACACAACACATAACGATTTTTTAATGCAAGTAACAATCATTATGTAGCGTTTTGTTTTTTACAAAAAAAAACAGTACAATTGTAGTGGTTGCGTACTACATACATACATTATATTTTAGCGTTTTATAGTGTTTGGAACGATTTTCCGTCATCCCACGTCAAATTTGGTTTGTAAACAGACCGGTTTCGGCTATGTGCCATCTTCAGTGTTCTATTGAATACTAAATCGTTTTTCTGTTGTACGTTGTTTCTTTTATAATTCGTTTGTATACCTAACTTCCTTCCTTGATCCCTTTTGTATTTTGCTCCCTATTTCTCTCTCTCCCGCTCTTTCTCTCTCTCTCTCGCCTCTATATGCTTTTGTGTGTCTCTACCTTGTACCTGTTTCTCTTACTATTATGTTTGTGTTTAATATTTTGTTTATAATCTGCTCTATTAGTTATCAGTTGTTTTATCCCTACGTAGGTAATAATCCGTAATTGTACGTTTCTGGGTAATCCTTTTGTCTTGTTCATTTTCTACTACGTTGCCTGGACTATTGTTTTCTTTTGTGTAAAAATATTTTAACGGTTCAAATATTATGTCTGAAGCAGTGTTTATTTGTTCATTTATTATTCTTCCGTCAAATATTTTTTGCTTGTATATTTCCATATTCTCTAATACGTTCAGTCGCCGTCCTTTATGTTGTGAATGGAATAGTTTAACTGTTTTTCTAATATGTCCTGGTGTACATTTGTTGTCGAATATGTGGTTTGCGAAATTCGATTCTGGTGTTATTCCTGGTTCTCTCAGTTTCTTGTTGTAGTCTCCCATGTGCTCGCGAAATCTTGTTTTTATCTTTCTTCCAGTTTGTCCGATATAACTGTGTTGGCATGTGCAAGTTAATTTGTACACTCCTTGTTTATCTGGGAAGTCTGTTTCGTTTGTTCTGTTCTGTAGTATTCTACCCAAGTTGTTTCTTGTTTGGAATGCTGTGTTAATGTTGTGTTTTCTAAAAAATTTTGCCAGTTTGTATGTTGATTTTCCCATATACGTAAAGGTAGCCCAGGTTTTCTTGTTCCTGTTCTCTGTTCCGTTTCTTACTTGCCGCGATATTTCTAATCTTGTCAACTAGGTCTTTTTTATATCCGTTGTTTTCCGCTATGTTATATATTATTCCTAACTCTTTCATATAGGCCTCACGTGTTAGGGGTATTCGTTCAAGTCTCGTTATTAATTGCCTAATTGCTGCGTTCTTATGTTGTTGAGGATGGTTTGATGAATTGTGTATTATTGTATCTGTAGCGGTTGGTTTTCTGTATTCAATTCTATTTAAGCTCTTGTTTGCCCTAATCGTTAGGTCTAGGTAGTTTATCCTTTCGTTCTCCTCCACTTCCATTGTAAATTTTATGTTTTTGTGTTGTTTGTTCAGTAGATCCAGAATTTGCTCCTCCATATTTCCTTCTATTACACCTATAACATCGTCCACGTATCTTGCATAGAATGTTACCCAAAAATTTATAGTGTTCTTTTTTCATCATATACAACTACGCACTCAAGTATACATGCACGAGAGCCAGACGAATACTAATTCTAAATACACAAAATATACATTAACAATAATGTGCTGTGCCGAGCACAACCAAGTATTCTATTTTTCAACGAAAAACAGAACACTATTAAATGTTCTTATCTTTATATTGAGTTTGTTAAAAACAGTATTTTCGTTGGGTACATGATCACTAAAGCTGTGTTCTCACTATATGTATTTGTCTTATGGAATTCCACTTTTTTATACACATGTGATTTCTTGTGTATGTCAAAATTTGCGGTTTACATAAGGTTTATAATTTTTGTGTTCACCTGTTGGTATGTTACGTACATTTGACATAACCTATAAAGCAAAACAATCATAAAACAGCCGAGTGGTTATACATATTTTATTGTTATATATACTTCTTTTATTTAATTTTACACTTATTTAATTTAATACTTTATTAATTTAATAACTATTTTATTTCATTTTCCCGTCCGCAAACAATTGCTTTATTAAAAACCAGCTGATGTCAGATGCTATTGTTTGAAGGAGTTTAGACTATAAGTGTGTTCGTTTACCCCAAAATTTGCAAAAATTTGTACAAATTTGTACTGGATTTTACTGAAATGCGTTCGTTTACTCATAAATTTGCAAGAGAGAGCTTCAATTGAGAGAGTAAACAGACAGACAGTTGTTTGACGGAGAGTCTGCAAATTTTTAGTGAACAAATTTGTGCAAGTAAAATCCAGTAGAAGAAAAAAACATATGATTCAATAAAATAAACAAAGAAAAGTAAGCAATCAAAATGTATAAAATTTTAAAAAATCGTTTAAAAGAAGAAAAGTTGTATTAAAAGTCCAACAAAAACTGAAAATAATTATTGTACATACATCCTAAGCAAGTTTCTTCTCAACTTGTACGTTCCAGAAGAGCATACAACGCCAAGTTTTCTTTTCTTGGGGTACCGAATATCAAAAATCAAGTAATGATGTATTTTCGTATGTCATTTAAGCAGAAGCAAACTTAAAAGTCATGTACAAAATAAACAAGTGTAAAAGCTTCTCCGAAGTTCTATTTAATAAATACATTTCGCTACGAATTTATAATTATAGAAATGCACTGTACCAAGTACCAAAAATATATACATATGTGCTGGATAGTCGAAACAACACATATTTTACAACCCTATCCATTTTAGTGACCAGCTGTTTTGCTAAACCTGCAAATTTTTGCAATTTTCCGTTCGCGTACTTCTTTGTGCAAGAGCTATTCTTGTGACTAAAATTCTCAAATTACCCAGACTTTACTCAACTACTGGATTTTACTGGAAAAGTAAATTTGTACATATAAGGTCCGTTTATATGTACAAATTTACCATGTGAAAATGTGACATTCCATATGGCAAATACACATAGTGGGAACACAGCTTAACAGAAATACCGTTCTTCTTTTTTGATATATTTCCTACACAACCACTATTTGCGTTTGTGTATTACAATATTCTATTGTGTGCTGTGTCTTGGAATGATGGAGCATGCAATCATAAAGTTGTATATTCTTGTGACCCAGTCATGCGTTTTTTATATTTTTGGCTGCTGAGCACAAGTGAAACTTTTCAGACATGCTTAACGTCCATGGAAATAATGTCCATAAACGTTATTTCCACGGACATTATTTCCATTTTCAAAAGGATATAATCGGGTATGTTCTGTATTCCATGATTAATTAAAATGTGCGGAATTATCAAAGCATTGTTGTTGCAAATTAATATTTATAACAGCAATGCTATGACAATTCCGAAAATGTTTATTTCGCATTGAATACAGAACATGCCTGAATGTCCATCAAAAAATGAAAATAAAGTCTGTTTGGTCTTAATTAATATTCAAAATTAGTGTACAGTTTAAAAATATATTGCTATTTACATTATATATTTATTATCATGTAAACCAAATTATTTAATAGTGTAATACACTGGGTCATATAAACATTAATTGAAATTGAAATATTTTATTGAATTGAAAAAATGTGAATCATAGTTTAACGATACTTTTATTGCCCAGTGTATTTTTCTCAATTAATCTGTTATTATCACTCATCTAAATCTACAAAATTTTATAAAAGAATTGAGCGCAACTTGGTTAAGAAGTATTTTGCATATATTAAATGAGTATCAGTAAAACCATCAACTTGTACAGTCGCATTCTTATTTTATTCGCACAATCAAATATTTTCAACGTTGGTTTCTTTTTGCAACTTGGGTAAAAACTATTACCCAACATTTCTGGCGCCCGAGCAGGGACCGCAATAATCGTTGTCAAATAGTTGGAACTGGTTGGTTCATCGCTACCTATGTATCTGGAGGCTAGTTGGAACATCGAGAAATAATTGAGATATTTCACAAAGGGTTTCGCTTCTAAGCAGATATGTAAGTTCAATAAAATTTACAAAAAGAAATCATCAAGGTAATGTACATACATACATATGTTGCATTGAAAGTGCAGTAGCTATCTCAATATTGGTCAATTGTACATTCGCCCGTTTCATATTAGAATAAAAATCCACTAAATAAATATACCTATAAAAGCAAAAAAAACGCATGGTGGACTGCACTCGCAATCAAATATAGATACACACATATTGATTTTATCAGAAACTGCCAAAGCACACAAATTTCGAGAAATTGGAAAAATACATAGAAACCGCTAATTAATTTGTTCTTGTAGTCGCTGGGAAGGGCATTTTGTTGTTGTTCGCTTTATTGCCTGTTCTCACATAATCATCATTACAGTGGTTTTGCTATTATGTATTGATCTGAACTTCGTTGACATCTACGTATGTTGTTGCTATATTTGCGATCGATGCGAATGCATATGCATTGTATACATATACAAACAAACACACATTCTTATCAAACCTCATCAAACTTGTTTTCGCAACTCATAAAATATTTCATCGTATTGGAGTGTTGATTCTCCAAAGAAATCAAACCAAACATTATCATCATTAATTTAGTTGCATGAAAATTTCGTACATGTTGCTAATGTAATTTTGTAGCTAAACATCAAGAACATTTAACAAATTTGCGTAACTGATACATACTTATCAACATCTAGATCTAAATATCAATATTCATATTTTATGTTGAATGATCAAACAAAGAAACAATACAAGTCATTATTATATGCCTACATAAAAATATTAATAAATCATCAAAGATATTTAAAACATTTAATCAATTGAAATAATAAACCTACAAAATCTTGTTGAACTATTACACACAAAATATTTTTTCGGATAAAATAAAAAAAATGCCCGCTGATTCGGAATCAAATGAAGCTGCTGCAGGTTCAGACAATGTTGCTGCGTTACGCCAGCAAAGGAGCATCGCTAAAGGCAACATTACGCGTATAAAAAACAGTATAGGTACGGCTGAGCGATCGGTTGTTGATTTAGAATGCAGGCTCGATATTTTGAATTCATATATCAGGCAAGTCATGACGTATCAAACTGAAATTGAAAAAATATGTCCACAAGATGACCGTCGTCCTGAAATCGAAGAGTTATGCATTGGTGCAAAGTCAAAAATAATGGGGTTGCTTGGTTCTCACTCGCCTAGAGAAAATTCATTTCAAGACAATACATTCTCAGTACGTCCACTAAATCGTTTACCAAATTTGAAACTACCGACGTTCGATGGTAAATATTCGGACTACAAGAATTTTATAACTTCGTTTAACAATTTAGTTCATGAAGATTCAACGCTCACCCGTATTGAAAATTTTAACCACTTGTTGACTTGCCTTTCTGGAGACGCACTTCGCACTGTAAAATCATTCCAAATCACTGAAGATAATTACACTAAAGCGATACAAAGACTAGCTGAACGATATGACAAAAAATGTCTAATTTTCTTTGATTGCATCGAGCAAATTTTTGAGATTCCGAAACTAAACAAACCTAATGCCTCGTCACTTCGTAAAGCTGTAGATACTGTGTCTGCTATTTATGACTCGTTGTTATCCATTGGAGATGAAAAAGACATAACAAACGCCCTGTTGATTCACATCGTGCTTTCAAAGGTTGATTCTATTACTAAAGCTAAATGGAACGATCAACTTGATTATGCAAACTTACCTACATGGGAAAGTTGCGCAAAGGTTTTGATTAGACGTTGTCAAGCATTAGAAGTAACAGAAGATAAGGCAAGTAAAAGTGATAATGCTTTTTCAAATAGCAGAACAGCCTGGCATAACGAAAAAGCAAAACACAAATCGTCACTTGCATGCGCACAAGAATCTAATACGTCTAAATGCATTCATTGTCGTTCTTCTGACCATTACATTTATAATTGTAGAACGTTTGGGTCACTTGATGTCACACAAAGATACAATTTTGCAAAATCAAATGCCCTTTGTTTAAATTGTTTGAAAAAGGGTCACTCAGTCGCACATTGCAATAGCTCTCGTTGCCGCACATGTAAAGGTGCACATCATACACTACTGCATAAACAACAAAATACACCAACAAACACGATAGTTGAATCGCCATCAACATCAAGAAATACTCATTTGAATACCTCATCATCTATGCACACTAATTCTATTGAAAACGTAGTATTACTGGCTACTGCTGTGGTGCAACTGCGAGACAAATATGGAAATTTACAAAACGCTCGCGCAATGTTAGACTCAGGTTCCCAAATAAATATTATAACTGATGAATTCGCTAATCGATTAAAAATTAAACGTTCTGCAGCAACTATTCACATTACTGGTATTGGTGAAATAAGTGCTGATATAAACCAACAAATATCTACTATTGTCAAGTCAAGAGTAAATGATTATGAATTCGTTGCTGATTTTCATATCATGAAATCGATTTCAACCTTTCAACCTAATATCACTATAGCTACTCAAAACTGGAAATTACCTGGTAACATAGTTCTCGCCGATCCACAGTTTCACAAGCGGCAGAAAGTCGATATATTGTTGGGTGCAGACGTCTTTTTTGATCTTCTTTGCGTCGGTCAAATTAAATTGGGTGAATCCATGCCATTATTGCAAAAAACTCTTCTTGGCTGGGTTGTGTCAGGCCGGTTTAGGCCATCAAATCAATATATACAAAAAACGTGTCATTTGGTCAAAGAAGAAGATATGTTACACAGCATTGACAGCACTTCAAAGAAATTTTGGCAAATTGACGATTTACCAAATTGTAAACAAAAACTTTCAAATGAGCATCAAGCTTGTGAAAATCATTTTCAAAAAAACGCTGAGTTGTTGCCAGAAGGTCGTTTTCAAGTACGCCTGCCTTTCAAAACAGATCCTGCTAATCTGGGCTCTTCTTTTGATGTCGCAAAACGTCGTTTTTTATCTCTTGAACGAAAGATGTCAAAACACCCAGAAATACAGCAAATGTATAATGAATTCATGAAAGAGTATTTGTATCTGAAGCACATGACATCCACTGATAATCGAATTCCGGTTGACTCACACTACGTTATACCACACCAAGTTGTTTTAAGACCTGATAGTGTGACTACAAAATTACGTGTTGTCTTCGATGCGTCTGCAAAGACTTCATCTCAATTATCATTGAACGACACACTATTAGTTGGTCCCACTATTCAACCAGATGTATATACTATGCTGCTCAAGTTTCGTTTAAAAAGGTATGCTATTACTGCGGACATTACTAAAATGTACCGACAGGTTTTGATTCACGAAGAAGATAGAAAATATCAGCTCATTCTATGGAGAGAAAATTTAAACTTGCCGATACAAACTTTTAAATTGAATACGGTTACGTATGGAACGTCACCAGCTCCTTTTTTGGCAATACGCTGTTTGAATGAAATCGCAGATAAACATAAGAAGACATTTCCAGAAGGCGCTAGGGTGATTAATGAAGATTTCTATGTTGATGATTTATTATCAGGTGGTGACAACTTAGAGCAATTAGAAATTATTCGTACGCAAACAACACATATTTTGGACTCCGCTGGCTTTACACTTGCGAAATGGTTCTCTAATCACAAATTTTATAGTAAAAATGCTTCAGATGAAAAATGTTTAGATTTTAACCACGACGAAACTACAAAAACTTTGGGTCTGAAATGGTTTCCAAGCGCTGATATGTGAAAATTTCAATTGCCAAAAGACTTCTCAAATTTGAAATCAACGAAGCGTAATATCTTGTCGACAATCGCTCGCCTTTTTGATCCGCTGGGACTTGTATGCCCCATAACAACCAAATCAAAAATACTACTTCAGGAGTTGTGGATAAATAAATTAGATTGGGATGAGTCTATACCCCAAAATCTGAATACACAGTGGAACTGTTTCAAGGCAGATCTTGAAAAAATTTCTACAGTCTCTATTCCCCGTTATGTTCACACATCATTTAAAAATAAAGTTACGATTCACGGCTTTTCAGACGCGTCAATTCGTGCATATGGTTGTTGCCTCTACATAGTTGCTGTGGATAATTAAAAAACCTTTTCAAGTCTGCTAACAGCTAAGTCTAAGGTTGCACCTACAAAAACAATAACACTGCCACGTCTTGAATTGTGTGCGGCACACTTACTGTCAAAGCTATGGAGTCAGATTGAAGCAGTTCTTTCACCTTATGTTGGTGATTTGATATTTTGGACAGACTCAGAGATTGTATTACACTGGTTAAAAATGCATTCTTCTTCGCTCAACATGTTCGTTGGTAACCGTGTTTCGGAAATTCAAGAGTGGAGCAGTAAAGCAGAATGGCGTCACGTTCCAACCAAGATGAATCCTGCAGATATTGTGTCTAGAGGCTGTACTGTTGTCGAATTATTATCGTCTTATTGGTTCAAGGTCCAGAGTTCATACGACAAAGCAATGAAAATTGGCCGGTAAACCCACACTTTACAACGGTTCCTGCAAATGATTTACCGGAACTCAAACCTTCGAAGGCAGTTTGCATTGCTTCGCAATTACAAAACCACTTTGTCTTCGAAGTAATAAACAGATGCTCGTCGTATTTAAAAATCTTAAGAATTATAGCTTATGTTTATCGAGTCATAACTCCTGGCAATAAATACAAATCGAAACATTTGACTGCTGAAGAATTGGAATGGTCCTTTCTTAAAATCATAGCGACAATACAAGAACATGAATTAGTAGCTGAGATAAAAGCTATAAGAAATTCAAAACTATTGAGTTCGAAGTATCAAAAGCTTACACCATTCCTGCAAGAGGTCGTACAAAATGGTCGAAAAGTAAATTTATTGCGAGTTGGCGGTCGACTTCTCAATGCAGATATGCAATATGATGTAAAATTTCCTTTGTTGTTGCCAGCGAATACCAGGTTTGCTTATCTTTACATGCAACATTTGCACTTAACAAATTATCATTGCGGTGCAAAAATTCTAATCGGTTTATTAAGACAGCGAATATGGGTCATCAACGCTCGTGAATTGGCAAGAAAAATTGTACGAAGCTGTGTGCACTGCTTCAAATATAAGCCAAAACTAGCAACACAGATAATGGGCAATTTACCTGCTGATCGGCTGAAAATTATGCGTCCCTTCCTTATTGCTGGTGTAGATTTTTGCGGTCCCATCTACACTACACATCGCATACGTGGCAAATCACCATACAAAACGTATATTGCTGTATTTGTGTGCTTTTCGTCTAAGGCGGTACATATAGAAGCTGTGACAGACTTATCTACTAATGCATTTCTTTGTTGTTTAAAAAGGTTTATTGGAAGACGTGGTGTTCCAGAGAAGCTGTACTGTGACAATGCTACCAACTTTGTGGGAGCTAACTCAAAACTACAAGAACTAAAACGACAATTTTTTGACGAAAAAAATCGTACAGAACTCTTCAATTTCGTTGCTGAGCGTGGTACAGAATTTGTGTTTATTCCACCGCGTGCTCCGCATTTTGGCGGCCTCTGGGAGGCCGCAGTGAAATCTACAAAAAACTTGCTGTTACGGACTGTTGCAAACGCAAATCTTACACTTGAAGAGCTATCGACTGTGCTTGTTGAGATAGAGGCTATATTGAATTCGCGGCCAATCGCCCCGTTATCTGAAGATCCTAATGACGGCGAGGCTCTTACACCGTCTCATCTTCTCCTTGGCTCAGCTCTGAATACGATTCCTGAAAAGATTGCCGAAAGCCCTGTTGTGAATTACTCGAAGCGTTTTCAGTTGATTTCTCATTTAAAGGCACAATTCTGGCGAATATTTCAGCGCGACTATGTGCTTAGTCAGCAGGAGCGCGTAAAGTGGTTAACACCTCAAAACAATTTACAAGTTGGCGATTTGGTATTGGTGCACGAAGATAATCTTCCTCCTCTAAAATGGATGCTGGGTCGTGTTACTAATGTCATTGCTGGCGCTGATGGGAAAATACGAGTTGCTGACGTGCAGACCAAATCTGGTTTAATCAGGCGAATAATTCATAAATTGGCATTATTACCAAAAGAATTTTGAAGCCTACCTTAGGCATTCAACGCGGCCAGGATGTTTGGTCTTAATTAATATTCAAAATTAGTGTACAGTTTAAAAATATATTGCTATTTACATTATATATTTATTATCATGTAAACCAAATTATTTAATAGTGTAATACACTGGGTCATATAAACATTAATTGAAATTGAAATATTTTATTGAATTGAAAAAATGTGAATCATAGTTTAACGATACTTTTATTGCCCAGTGTATTTTTCTCAATTAATCTGTTATTATCACTCATCTAAGTCTACAAAATTTTATAAAAGAATTGAGCGCAACTTGGTTAAGAAGTATTTTGCATATATTAAATGAGTATCAGTAAAACCATCAACCTGTACAGTCGCATTCTTATTTTATTCGCACAATCAAATATTTTCAACGTTGGTTTCTTTTTGCAACTTGGGTAAAAACTATTACCCAACATTTCTGGCGCCCGAGCGGGACCGCAATAATCGTTGTCAAATAGTTGGAACTGGTTGGTTCATCGCTACCTATGTATCTGGAGGCTAGTTGGAACATCGAGAAATAATTGAGATATTTCACAAAGGGTTTCGCTTCTAAGCAGATATGTAAGTTCAATAAAATTTACAAAGTCCATGCAAATAGTATTGTTCAGTAAAGATTTTTTGCATAGCCGTCCTTCGGCGGCCTTAAGGGTTTTCTCCGCTGGATATGTCGAATAGTGTCTTCGCTGAGTAAAGATTTTCTGAAGAGTAAAGGAGAAAATCCTTAGGCCCGGCCAAAGGACAGCTAGGGGAGCAAATATTACTCCGCAAAATCAGGGCTCAAATCGTCACATCCGTGATCGTATCGACAATCGTACGAAAATAAATTACGTGATACGTCAATCGTATAAACTGGGTGGGATTACAGTACGTTCACTATGCCACAATCCGAAAATGGTGTTCTTAAGCAACTAGTCGTACGTTCACGGATATGACGATATGACCCCAGTGCTTTTCTTTTCAAAAATTAAATAATGTCCACTTTTTTGATGTGGAAATAATGTTCTTGGACATTATTTCCATGGACGTTATTGTATACCACTGAAACTTTATATTTGTAATGTTATTACTTATCATAAATAAAATTTTATGAAATAATTAAAAACTGTTTTATTTACTCCATAGCAATTTACATAATGCAAATGTAGGATTTACTAAAAACATATAATTTATCTAAAAATGTAGTTAAATTTACGTTTTTTACAATGGTTAACTTGCCTAAGATAAAAATATATATTTACTTTGCTATCATAGGCAATTATCAAAAGTTTATAAGTAATGCTACCTAAGCTTTTAGTTATTTTTTTCGAACATGGGAATTAACCAAAATTATAGGCACATTACCTAAGAAACTTAGTAACTGCCATTCTACCTATGCACTTAGTTAAATCTATACCAAGTTTTTAGGAAATATTACATATAGAATTTTTTGTGTGTATGAAATAAAATTTTTCCACATCGATCTATAGATGAAGCATGTTTTGAACAAAAGTATAAAAATAACCTCCTCCGTTTTTTAAGTAAAATACACAGAAAAAACAACAATAAATTGTGTAAAAGTGTTGTTGTTTCGTTGGTATTTTACTTGCAGGTTTGTAACTTGTATTTTCGAGAAATAGGTACCAGGGACTCATTTCTCAAAGCTACAAGTTACAAATGTACAAATAAAATACCTATAAAACAGCAAAAGTTATACAACGTTTATTGCTGTTTTGTGGATATTTTACTTGTAGATTTGTAGCTGGTAGTTTTGAGAAATGGACTCTGTGCTACGTTTCTCAAAAAGTACAAGTTACAAATCTAAAGGTAAAATACATACAAAACAACAATAAAATTTGCAAAAGTGTTGTTGTTTTGTATGTATTTTACTTGTAGATTTGTACCTTGTAGTTTTGAGAAATGGGCCCCAGAACACAATAGTTGAGTTCTGGGCCCTGTTTCACTAAACTACAATTCTACAATGTAATTGTATTTTTATGAAACACAATTATTCACAAGTTCACAATTGTGAACTTGCAGCTTAGCGAAATAGACCCCTGGTTTAGGCAATCATATAAACTTTGTTTATGACATTTAAATTGATTATTTTTTTTCTATAAAATTTTCATATACAGTAGTTTTCCGGTTTAACGAACATTCGATTCTGCGAACATCGCTTTTAACGAACAGTTCAAGATCAATTCGCTCCATTGATTATCGTATATAACGAACAAAAATATTGTTTTGTGCTCAGTTTAACGAACAAATAAGATTCATAATATTAGTTAAAAAACTTATTTTAAGAAATTTCTTGTACAAATAACTAAAAACAAAGCGAGTAGAAAAAAGTACCGCTATCTTACAACAAAAAATACAACTCTAGTTATTTATTTATCCATAAACTGTTTATTTTAGATAAGTACTGCGTATAACGTACTTTTCAGCTTAACGAACGGGCCTGACAAAGTACTGGTTCGTTAAACCGGAAAACTACTGTAAATTGATATTTATTGTGAAAAAATGCTAGAAAATGCCAAAAAAAATAATTTAAAAATGCTGAAAATAATGCTAACTGCTTAATGGAAAATTTGCAGCTAAATCAAAATGAAACATTTTAAATCTAGTTGCAAAAATGCTAAAATGGCCACACTGGTCATGAACTGTCACTTTACTCTCTCAATTTGTGTTCTCATTTACTGTATTTTGTGTAAACGAGCGCAATTTAGTAAAATGCAGTAAAGTTCAGTAAAAATTTGTAAAAACTTTTGGCTACTCGTACGAACATAATTTACTAGATCATGTATGCGGTAATACGGCCCCACAAATTTCTCACATACTTCACTTGGAGGTTACACGTTCAAGTTTTGTTTCAATTTTTGTTTCAAGTTTCAATACATTCACACTTTTTTACTAACACACTCACATAATTGGAAATTGACTACCAACTTGATTTCAATTTTGCTTTCAAGATTTGTTTCAATTTTTCGTTCAATTTAAACAGCTGATCTCTATTATTGTAAGTAAATTACAGAAAGACTCGGCTATAACGAACTTTGTGCAAACAGCAAAAAAACCGCTCTATGACAAGTTCGTAATAAGCGTAGTTCGATATAAGCGAGGACTCGTTAACTACGAATTCGCTATTACGAATTATTTTTGTATGAAAATGGCAACCGAAACGTCGGCACTTTAGACTTAGATCGTTAAAACCAAGAATTCGTTATAACCGGGTTTTACTGTTTTGTTGTTGATTCCTTGACGACGGCATCTTGAAAACAAAATTGACTATCAAGTTGCTTACAGCCTACGTCATAGCGTCAATTTAAAGTAGTTTTAACAAGCAATACGTGTGATCAACTTGAAAGCAATTTCTTGAACGTGTAACTGCAGAGTCAATGAAATTTCACACATACTTGACTACTGAGAATGTTTTTTATCAGAAATTTACACAAACAGATGACGCTAACACAAAACACCGTTCAAAAATTATCCAGTACAGAAAGTTGTGACGAGCGCCATCTACTGTGAAATTTATACGAACACATTCTGTGGTGAAAATATACACTAACTTCCTCAGTGGTAAAAATAGCGGACAATAGGTTCTGGGGTGCGGTGGTTCATGTCTAAATAATTATATTATGTGTTTGTCGGTCCACTAGATGGTTCGTGTCGTTGCTGCCTGTGACTACAGTTAGCGACTACTATTACCACTTCATACTAGGGTATTCATTCGGCTAGCCGTTAAACAGTTAACCGGCTAATTACTACCCGATTAACTGACCGGTTAATTTAAAATTTGCTATTTTCGATTAACGGCTAAACCGGTTAATTTCAGAAGTAGAAAATATTGGGGTTCCTTTGAAATAAAGCTTAATTGTTTGTTTTACGTTACGAAAAGAAGAATTTTGCCTTGAAATGCCCATATACAATATGTATGTGCTTAGAAATTATTTTTCATACAAACAAATAATTGTGTTCAGTGATTTTAACTTAAGTAAAACATTGAAATCTTTGGACGTGGATATAAAGGTAAAGACTCTGCTACTCTAATTGAACTTGAGGGAATTATGTATTAAGTTTTTGTTTAATAGTTTTATAAAATCCAATAATACTGTTGAAACGATTTAATTAAATATCTAAGGACTAGATTTAATGAGAAACGAATTCAATTATTTTATACCACCGCTCAGGAATTTTAAAATAAAGTACAAAAACGGAAACTAAGGAATTCGGATATAAACTTTTTTGCAGAATGTTCGTTGCTGAACTCTGCCAGTATGAGTCAGATGACGATAATACTACAGAAGAAACTATAATAGTAATACAAGAAATGTTTTACCAGAATTAACCGAAGCAATTAGAAGAGTTAAGATGTTTGTACTATTTGGCCAATTTCGTAATTTGTTTATTGTTGATTAAATAATCTTCAGCTAATAAGGCCTAACGCAGTTTATGTTAATAAAAAAAACTATTACATATTTACCCAATATATATGGTAAATAGGGTAAATTGTTTTAGAAGGTCTCCTTAAACTATTGAAATAACTGATCTAGCAAACTTTTTAATTTTTTAATGAATACGTATTTATTTTTTTTTTTTTTTGCTTGATTTAGTTCAAGAAATGCTCTTTGTTTTGTTCAATTCAAAATAATAGATAATTTATGCACGAATAATAGATAATTTATACGAAATCGTAACGATATGTCGGTACGAATTCGCAACGACGTGTAGGTACGAAATCGATACGACATGTCGGTACGAAATTATTGAAAATAAAGCAATCATTGAAATTTGTTTTAAAAATATTTGGAAAAATATTTTTTAGTTGTTGAAAAATAATTGTTGAACGTTGCCGAGATTTTTTATTAAATTTGTTATTTTATAATTAACAAATCTGCGTCTTTTATTAAAACGTGAAATACTGAGAGTACAACAGGTAATGGACGACTCAAAAGAATCTCATGGTATACCGCAGTTTAACGGCTCGGGTTTTGATAATTGGCAGTTTCGAGTGAAGTTACATTTGGACTCATTGGACTATTGGGCGTTCCAACAGATGTAGCAGCTCGTGAGACGTTTATGAAGAGCGATAAGAAAGCAAAAGATCATTTGGTAGGATCTTACATTCAGATTGCTTGAATTACGTTCGAGAGAAAAATACCACGAAGGAAATGTGGGAGAGTTTGCAATCTGTGTTCCTTGGTAAACCAGTTGCTGCTGCGGAAGAAATTATCAAAAATGCGTATGAATGAAGGTGATATTGTGAATGTCCATATAATGGCATTTGAAAATTTGATTCGTCAATTGAAAATGGATGGTGCTACTATTGAAGATGCTGATTTGTTAGCTCAATTCTTCCTTACTCTTCCAGAAAAATTCGACCAATTAATAACTGCATTACAAAATGTTGAAGATGGTAAGTTAACATTTAATTTAGTAAAAGAAAGACTTATGTCAGAGGAAGCCAAATTATCTGACCGAACTGAAGAAAGTACCGAACAAAAAACAGCCTTCGCTAGTAAGAAAACTCACAAATTTCGGAAGTTCAATGGTAAATGTTTTAAGTGCTGCCAATGGGTTTCACATGGATTTTGTTGGTACCTTCCCATATAACCGACAGGGTAACATATATCAGGTCTCGAGCATAACATCAAATACATTAAACTGCCAAGTAACTCTCGATAAGGATGACAGCTTTCAGACTCTGGTTCATGTTTTAATTGTAGCCCTTTTTCCATTGGGCTCTTGACAGCATTACAACGCCTACAACCAAAAACTCGAATTTTATCAAATTTCGGTTTGACATCAAACCACATTTCTGCCGGAGTTATCAAATTTTCAAGGCTTCTATATAGACTGTTTAATATATCGACCTTTTTTCTATATCTCTGTATATTTTGTTTTGATTATCTATAATAATCGGGCTTTTAAGGTCTATTTATCTTTGGATGTCAATAAAAGATTATATTTTCATTTTTCTTCAATTCTACGTTTCGTTGGTATTTTCCAACTTCTTCAGGGATTCATTTATTTTATTTTGATCTGGCAACCACAACATATAAATGTAAATAAATATTTTTTTTTAGCAATCAAAAATACACAAATTATTGCTTTCTAGAATAATTAAACTTACATATTCTTTTATAAATTCAGTACATTTCTTAAAATATCACAGATTTGTATGTATGTGTAAAGGGGACAAAAACACAAACTTAATAAATTAAAAAATGTAAAAATTAAACTAAAAATATCACAGCTCGTTGATTGTTCTTCAAATCGTCGGTATTAAACTAAAACTATGTTGTAGTTTGCACTGGTATTGTCTTTATCTTCTTTAGTGTTTATTGCATTTTCTGATCTTTGTTGTATTCGTAAACTCTCCATTGTATACCTCTTGTTTACTTTTTTCTCTTTGTCCAGTATCCTTACTTCGTCAAAATTGGGTTTGTGTTTATTTTCAATACAATGTTGCGAGAGCGCAGTTGAATGTTTTCCTTTTCTTATATCTGCCTTGTGTTCATCTTTTCTCACTCCTAAATTTCTTTTCGTTGTCCCAACGTAAACTTTGCCGCACCCCTCGTTATCATTACCAATGCATTCAATCTCGTAAACAACATCACTTTGATCTCTCTTTTCAATCTTAGTTTTTGTTTGTGTAAACAGATGTTTTATTGTTTTATTCGGTTTGTGTGAGAATGTTATGTTTTCGTCTTTAATTATTTCTCTAAGGGCCATTATTACAACTCGGCTTTAGTTATAATTAGCATTTTGTCGGACGGATAAACAGTTTTTCATTATTACAACTTTAATTTAACCTAAAAGTGTGGGATTACTTACTGGGAAGTTCATTCTTCCGCTAACTTTTATCGGTACACATTTTCATAGGCTGCCATACTTGCTTCTTTATCAAGTAAACACCAAGACGTATCTAACAGGTGAACTCACTAGAACACATGACCTTACTCGGCAAACTTAGTGGAGTGATGAAATTATCACAATTTCGTCACTATATGGAGCTTCCCTTCTTTAAGGTATTGGACATTTCATTATAGAGCTACCTGCGCTGATAGTTCCATCCATCTTTCCACATTTTTTGACAACTGTAGTGCAGTTTCTACAACAAATTTATACTTGTTGTAGACTTGTGTGTACCTGTTATCTGTGCCATTGTAAATACATATGTATGACGTTGCCACTTGTGCTCTGGTATAGCCATACTTTGAAAAAGATAATTTTTATTTTACAGGCAAGTTGTAATAATGAAAAATTGTTGCAGGTCAGTTTACCGGTCACTTCTGATTATCATGCCAGTAACTATCTTCCACTTTACTGCTGAGTTGTAATAATGGCCCTAAGTCTTATTTGAAAGAAAGGCTAACTCTTCTTTCAAATAAGACTTAGGGCCATTATTACAACTCGGCTTTAGTTATAATTAGCATTTTATCGGACGGATAAACAGTTTTTCATTATTACAACTTTAATTTAACCTAAAAGTGTGGGATTACTTACTGGGAAGTTCATTCTTCCGCTAACTTTTATCGGTACACATTTTCATAGGCTGCCATACTTGCTTCTTTATCAAGTAAACACCAAGACGTATCTAACAGGTGAACTCACTAGAACACATGACCTTACTCGGCAAACTTAGTGGAGTGATGAAATGATCACAATTTCGTCACTATATGGAGCTTCCCTTCTTTAAGGTATTGGACATTTCATTATAGAGCTATCTGCGCTGATAATTCCATCCATCTTTCCACATTTTTTGACAACTGTAGTGCAGTTTCTACAACAAATTTATACTTGTTGTAGACTTGTGTGTACCTGTTATCTGTGCCATTGTAAATACATATGTATGACGTTGCCACTTGTGCTCTGGTATAGCCATACTTTGAAAAAGATAATTTTTATTTTACAGGCAAGTTGTAATAATGAAAAATTGTTGCAGGTCAGTTTACCGGTCACTTCTGATTATCATGCCAGTAACTATCTTCCACTTTACTGCTGAGTTGTAATAATGGCCCTAAGTTTGTTGTTTTCTGTGAGTTTTGGTATAAATGGTATACCGTAGTATTTGGTGCTGCCAGATGTGTTTTCTCTGTCATTATCCCGTCTGTTCATACTGTTTGTTACTTTGTTGATTAAATTGTTTATCATATGTTTTGGAAAATTATTTTTCATCAGGATGTCTTTTATAATCATAATGTTTTTTGGTTTGAATCTATTGTCACTGAGTATCATTACTCTGTTTATTAAATTGCTTGCTGTGTTTATTTTCTGTTTCATTGGTTGTGTTGAGTCATAATTCATTAAGCGCCCAGACGCAATTGATTTTGAATACCAGTCAGTGATTAATTTTTCTTTTTTACGGTATATTTTCATGTCTAGATACGGGATTGAGTTATGTTCTTCTCTCTCTATTGTGAATTTTAATTTTGTATGATAGCTGTTGAATGTTTTTAATATTATCTCTTCATCTTTTTGCTTAATAACAGCAAACAAATCATCAACGTACTTCGTTATAAGTTTGATGTGTACATTGTCTTTGCGTAGATCTTGAA
The DNA here is from genome assembly GCA_956483635.1 of Panzeria rudis. Classification (NCBI taxonomy): domain Eukaryota; kingdom Metazoa; phylum Arthropoda; class Insecta; order Diptera; family Tachinidae; genus Panzeria; species Panzeria rudis. The sequence continues at coordinate 42,898,805 of OY101451.1, read as the reverse complement.
TGCTATTGTCAAGAAGTGTGTCTAAAACTATGTCTGCGATTGTTGGTGAAAGAGGATTACCCATTGGCATACCGTACGTTTGGTTAAATATTTTTCCCCCATACATGAAATAATTATTTTCATTAAGGCAGAACTTTAATATTTCTAGAAATTTGGTCCTTGGCATTTTTGTGTGTATTTTTAATGTATTCCATTTCGTCATAATGTTGCTTATTGCTAGGTAAATAGGTATGTTAGTAAATAACGATACCACGTCTAGGCTTCTTGTTGAACAACGATTTAATAAATACACAGCACTTAGAACTGCTTCACACCACATTGACTTAGGAGATTTTGATTAAATCAACATTGATCTTACCTTATTAGCTATTGTGCGATTACACCTCTCTCCAACGCCATTTTGTTGAGGAGAATATGCGACGGTCGGTTCTACCTGAATATCTTTTCTTTTGTACCATTCGGATTGTTCTTTCGATAAGTATTCTCTACCTTGACCGACTGTTAATTTTGAAATAGAAATATCACAAAACATACTAGTCACAAGGGCTTCATATTCTTGAAAGTATTTGAATACATCAGTTTTCTTCTTGATCAAGTATATCGTAGCAAAATGAGTGTAGTCATCAATAAAACTCACAAAATATTTAGATCAATTCCATGCAACTGGATCAATAGATCCACAAACATCGAAATGGATTCGCTCCAATATCCTTTTAGCTCTTACTCGAGTATCATCAAAAGGCTCTCTACATTGTTTACCTTGTACACAGACATCGCAAAAGCCAAGAGATTTCATCTTTATGTTTAAGCCACTAATAAGATTAGATTTCGCTAAATTCTGAAGACCACTTTCCCCAATATGACCAAGTCGACGATGTCATAGTGAAGCATCGTTTAAAACACAGGAAGAAGCAGATGAATTGTTTATGCTAATGACAATTTCATATAAATTCCCACACAAATTGGCAGTAGCAATTATTTCCTTATTCTTTAAAATAATTGCTTTATTTCCAACGAATTTGACTTCCATACCAGCACTTATAAGTTTTCTTACTGATAGCAAATTGTCACGTAGATCAGGAACATAGAGAACTTCTTTCATCAGAATTGAGACAATTAAAACATGAACCAAAGTCTGAAAGCTGTCTTCCTTATCAAGAGTTACTTGGCAGTTTAATGTATTTGATGTTATGCTCGAGACCTGATATATGTTACCCTGTCGGTTATATGGGAAGGTACCAACAAAATCCATGTGCAACCCATTGGCAGCACTTAAAACGAATTGTAAGATATTTAAAAGGAACAGAGTCACTTAAACTTACGTTTAAAGTTTCAAATGAAAAACGTATTGTTGGATATGTTGATGCAGACTGGGCGTCAGATGCGACTGATCGAAAATCTGTGAGTGGATATGTTTTTAAAATTGTTGGTTGTACTGTTTCCTGGTGTAGCAAGAAACAACCAACCGTAGCAAAATCATCAAGTGAAGTTGAATATATTGCATTGAGCTTAGCTACTACTGAAGCCATTTGGTTGAAAGCCCTACTTAACGACTTAAATGTTATACCTGAAAATAAGGCTGTTATTATTTATGAAGATAAACGTGGCTGTATTGGAATGGCAACAAATCTGGAAAGTAAACGTGAAAGACATATTGATATTACACACCACTTTGTTCGTGACAGTGTATTGAATAATAAAAGCAAGATTGAACACATCGGTACTCATGAACAGTTAGCAGATATTTTTACGAAAGCTACAGATGTTACTCGTTTCCAAAATTTTAGAAGATGTCTGGGACTATCTGATTGGGAGGGGGTATTGAAAATAAAGCAATCATTGAAATTTGTTTTAAAAATATTTGGAAAAATATTTTTTACTTGTTGAAAAATAATTGTTGAACGTTGCCGAAAGTTTTTATTAAATTTGTTATTTTATAATTAACAAATGTGCCTGTATTTTATTAAAACGTGAAATACTGAGAGTACAACAGAAATCGTAACGATATGTAGGTACGATTTCTTAACGAATTCGTTTAGAGTTTTCTTCAACTTTTTTAATAATTGTATATATAAAAATTATTTTCCATCATTTTATTTATTAACTTCAATATTATATGATTTAATGTAATATAACATAAAAACTATAATTTAAATAGAAAGATTAGAGTCGTAAGCCTTTTTAATGACTTTTACTGTCGGTTCTTTGTGGTGTCACAATATTTTTTTGTTTTCACCTACGTAGCATGTCTGGCTATAATTAATTGTTAATGCATAAATCTGCAAAAATATAGAAATTTTATTATAACATATGCTATTTACTTTTATTTGAGCTTACAAGGTACCTTTAAAAATCTTTATATGTATATCTAAAATTATTCACAGCAATATGTAGAATCTGTCTTCCTAGCCGAAATTTGGCCGGGCTTAAGGGTTTTTTCCTCTATGTATGTCGAATAATGGCTTCGTCTGATTTTAGACAAACTACCGAAATGTCTTAACGAATTCGTTACAAGTCTGACATCAGAAAAAGTCGGAACTTTTGGTTTGGTGGGTAGTTAGTTAGTTTTAGTAGTATTCTTTATTAAATTTTTTCAAAATTCGTTACAAAATAGATCTTAAGAACTAAAATTATTTACGAATAATACATACGGCTTTGACTCTTGCCGTTAGCCGGAAAATCTGACTTTTAATATTTATTTCAAATTTTAATTAATGGTTTTATTCAGCAATTAAAAACTTGCGATGTTGTAAAGTGTTGATAATGTGTTTAACTAGCTTTTTCCAATTACAAAATTACCGGAATTCTCCGTCTAATATTTTAATTAATTATTCTTCGGATACTCTTATACATCCAAAGTATTGCAACCTGATTTCATTGAATGTGGGACACCTGCAATAGAAATGTTGGATTGACTCAATCTGTCTTGTGTTGCATAACGCACAGTTTTGTATGCTCCTTCCTGAAAAACGCGATTAATTTAGTTTTATCAAATTGAAGCTCTTTGCAATCGATCTTGCATATCTTAAGCGTAGTATGCAGTTCTCACTGAAATTCAGGTTTGGAGTTTTGCATTTATTTCTACACGGAAAAACAATCGTGTAGAATTCTATACAGAATTTTGTTTGCATACACACAAATTTATATATTTTTTAATTTACAACACACAAAAACACTAAAAATTAATTACAATGTACGAAAAACTAGAAATGTCAAAAATTAAGTGACCAAACAATTGTCTGAACATTAATTTTTGTTTCAGTTGACGGAAAAAATTCTCCACTTATTGTTATAGCATGCCTGTAATAGACAATAAATGCCAAAATTCCGTGTACTTTTCTTTTGGAACTGCGTACTAGTAAACGGAAATTTCTTTAAGAAATTTACCAACCTGAATTTCAGTTTGTTTTTTTTTACACATACTTCTTATGGCAGCCTGAATTTCATTCAGAGCTGCATACTACGCTTTAATCTTTAATACACTTATCAGGTTTTGTTGTTGAACTTTAAACTGTTGGGCATTTATGTTTGATTGCCATTGTATGTTTATATCGCTACTCTAACATTAGTACGTAACTAGGCGTTAAATTAGGTAGCTTTCAAATATATTACATTTTGTTTTTATGGTGATACTTTGTTTATTCAAAAAAATATTCCAGGTAGCATTTATACTTCCCTTGGCGACCTTACTCCTATTCAAAACATGTTTCGTAAATACCATTTTAGGTGTCAATAGCATACCAAGATAGCAATATTCGTTGACAATTTCTACTTCCTCTCCCTTGTAAATCCATTTTTCACGATTTGACAATCTACCTCCGTTCCTAAATACCATAATTTTAGATTTTGCTAGGTTAACTTCGAGGTTCCAGTATTCACAATAATCTTCTAATCTTTTAATCATTGTTTGCAATTTGTCTATTTCTTCAGCCAATATCACAATGTCGTCTGCATACAGAAGTAATCTTACATTCAATATGCAACATTAATACCTCCCTGTAAATAATCATGAAGATCGTTAATGTAGAGCGAAAATAATAGTGGGGATACTAAACAACCCTGTTTCACTCCTATTTTTGTGTCAAATGCTTCCGAAAGTTCTGTGCCATTCCATACTGAAGACTGTGTTTTTATAAATGTTTTTTATAAAATTTATAATTTTTATATCCGAAGAAATTTTAATTATTCTGGCTTGAGTTCGGTTTTAATTAAAATTTTCAACTAAATTATATTTTTATTTAGAGATAAATGTGAAGCATATAGACAAAGAAAATGTTTGACTGCGCGGAGGGTTGAACTGACGTTTCGATAGCTCCCGCTAATCTTATCAGAGTTCTTTACCGCTTAGACCACTCAACCAAAGTCGGGTGTTTGCAGTCAAGAGCTGAATGTCATATACCTTTAATCAATTCATACTGTCACTCTTAGGGCTGTATTTCATTTGATAGTTATTGATATTCAGTTTTTTCTTTGTCTTGTGTCATGCTTCTTTTTATTATATGTATACTTTCTTTCTTTCTCTGAGTTTCAGATGTACAATAGCTGCTAACTTCTAAACATTATCAATTGTAGAATACCCTTTCCTAAATCATGCTTGGTATTCAGTCAGGATGTTGTTCTGTTCGATCCATTTACAAAGTCTCTCGTTGAGTATACCCATCATAACTTTAGCTACACAATTCATAAATGAAATACCTCTGTAGTTACTAGCCAGGTCTACGCTTCCCTATTTAAATGTTGGATATATTACACTCAAATTAAAAGTTTGATCGATTTTCATGCTGCCATAGGAGCGTTTTTAAAGAACTCATAGGGAACTATATCCTCCCCAGGGGCTTTGTCACAAAGTAGGGCAGAGACGAAGAAAATGAGTGATCAAAAATTAAAAACTCAGCTTTTTCCCACTCGGCTATTGTAGAAAAGAGGGACATATAGTGATGTGAAGATGTAGAAATAAACAAAACAAAATAAAAGTTTTAGCTCACAGTGAAAAAGTGTTTAATTAGCATAAAACTGCAAAAAATTATTGCTTTATAAAGTAAAAAAATTAAATAAACCATTTAAAGTGTGTTTAAGTGATATTTGAAAGTTTAATTATTAATTAAAGTGTAAATGAAGTGTTGTTAGTTCGGTAGCAAAAGTGGTTGAAAATTGTAGAAGCAAGCTGCAAAATGTATAAAAACTTTAAATAATGTGTATGAAATGTGGAATTGTAATTTTTTCGTGTATAAAATAATAATTTTATCCATTTATTTATGAAATAAACAATTTGTTTTAATTGCAAACAATAAAAATTTTTATTCCGTTTTGCACTCAGCTTTCGTTTAAGTGAATATGCAATATCTTCCCTCACTTTTATCGCGTCTGTTTAGCCTGTGGCTTTGTCCACCTTTACTTTATTTAAGACTTGTACCATCTTCGATGTAGTTATCTCAGAGTCTAAGATTGGGCTTGAATAAAACACAGGCGCATAAAATATGTTCTAAATTCCGATGAAGATATATTGGTTAATATTTTTTATTTATTTATTTATTTTTTATTTATTTATTTATAGATTTATTTATTTATTACAATTACAGTACAACAAGACTTAATCTTATTTAACAGTACAATGGCAGGTTTTTTTAGGCATTTGCTCAAAGTTATAAAAATTAACAAATATAATATTACAAAAAAAAAATAAAAATAAAAAAATATATGTATATATTACTAGAACTTCCACAAATTTCTCTTGCTGTTTTCCACCAACTTCTGTTGTCACAAACCTTATTTAATTTAATTTCTATCTTTTTATAGTGCTGTAACTGACATTGTTTGCAAGTTTCTTTATATTTTTTATTACTTTGTAAATAATTTTGTTTGTCCTCAGTTATATGTGTCTCTTGAAATTTCTTTAGCAAGCGCAATAATTTTTTTCTTTCGTTATAACACTGCCAGTCAAACCATGGACTTTTTGGGTAAAACTTTTTATTTGCTTCATTATTTTGTTGTGCTGAACTTTTAATTATATCTGTTATAGTAGACAGACTCATTACAGTGTTATTACTTTGTATTTGTTTTAATCTAAATCTAACGTTTTCCATATATTCTTGTTTTCTTCCATCGTTCCATTGTAGTTTTGGTAATAGCTTTTCTGATGTTCTTATTGATTTTTTTATGTTAAGTTTCAGTGACAGACAAATTGGGAGATGATAGGACCATGTTCTATTTGCTACATTAAAACTTTCAATAAAACTACAGACATTTTGTGAGATAGCACAAATGTCATTAACAGAAACTCCTACTCCACTTATAAAGGTAAGGTTACCTTCTTCATCTCCTTTCATCGCACGATTTGCTACAATTAAACCATAGTTGGTTTACAAACATAGTGATGAATTTAAGTATTTTCTTTATTAATATGATTATTTCGAACGTATTTGCTTTGTGAATATAAATTGATTATTAGGCTAAGGTTCGTAACGTTATATTCAGAAAGAATTGGGCTTGATTAATATTCCAAGGAACAAGGGAAAAATTAACATCAACTTAATTTTTCAACGTACACAGCAGAACAGAGAAGCGCCACTTTCGGAAGCCGCTACACTTCCATCGTCAGTGCTCACGTGTATTTGCTTATCACCACTTGTCAGGTGGCTCTGTTGAATGTGATTTTTAATTCTTATATATACAACTTTTTCGTGAAAATTGAATACGAGAATTAAATCACTCTCAAGCTGATATTAAAGTGCACTTTCCCAGCGTTGCCATCGGTTTATTTTTCTTCATTCCTTCCGAAAGTGGCGCTACTCTGTTCTGCTGTGTACGTTGAAAAATTAAATATTTTCTACTTACTTTGAGTATTCTTAAATTGTGTACAAAAATATATTATTTTATATACTAATATTAGTATAAACTTTTTACAAAGTCGTAGTGTGTTGGTATTTGTTTGTCTTGTTGTTGGTTATTCTGTTTGTTCGTTCAGTGCCGACTAATAGCCTATAAACGTCGTATTACATGCTGCAGGCTTATACTGGATTTTAGCTATCGTTCTTACTATACTGAGTTATCTAAGGCGTTGGTTTACAAACATGATGAGCTAAGTTCTATACTAGGAATGAACAAGAATAAATTTTAAATTAAAACAAGTAAGTAAAAATATTAAATTTATATAAGTAGTAAAAATTTAAATTCGCAAGTCTGTTCTGTTCCACGATTAAATAAGTAAACGTTAGCCTGATTCGGGCTTGATTCAAGTACGCGGCGGGATCGATTATAAAGTACACAGTTAGGATTGCCAAGTACGCGGCGGATTTATTTCAAGTATACAGCGGCTTGAATTACATGTATATTCATACGACGTTTGTCTGCTAGTTGTCGGCTATGCCCGAGCAAACAAAAACACCAACACAGTATGAGTACGACTGTGTATAAAGTTTATAAATATATTTGGACTTAAAATAAGCATTTTTTACAAGAATAAAGGCTAATCAGGCTAAAATTAAGTATTTCGCACTTGAATATTCCGACTTAATCAATCTTTCTGTATTCGATTTCAGAAAAAAACGGGATTACCGTACTTTTGACACCGTTTGGGATTAATTTAAGTACGAATGGATTGATTTTCATTTTTAGTGTACCTGTATAAAAAATATTTGCAGCCCAGGCAATACAAAATTTTGTTCAATGAGCTCAAAAGCAACTTTATATACTTAATTCATTCCTTAATAGCCTATAGTATAACCACAGAAGACGCTATAATTAAATCAGCAATTTTGCCGGAATTTAGTACAGTATCCCAGCAAAAACTTGGTAATGAGTTGTCATTCCCGAACAACACACTTTTCAACCACAAACTACATACCGTCTGAATTACTTTACAGTAGTTGAACAATTACTTACTAGTAATCAAACAAGCAATATATTCTCTTATTGGCAGGCTACTAGTGTATCTGCTTATCAAACAGACGATAAACAGTTCAACCGCTGGGGAAGCAAAATAGATTTTTTTAATTGTGTTCATGTTTGTGAAAACAAGTTTTAAATATTCTTCTACTAATTTCGACAGCCTTTTTTTACCACGTTTGATCGTGGATACTAGTATTAATGAAACATCAGCTGTTTAACCAAATTTCATGAGGAAATAGAATATGAGTTATCTTATTCCTTTTATCAATATGGTGAGCCGAAATCTCACCTTCTGATTCTTTATTCCAATTCTTGCAACTCTTATTTTAATTTTTGGTTTTGCTTGTGCGTAAGCTTCGCCTGCGATAAATCAAGCTATTGTTGTTGTACATGTTGTCTTATAAGGTCCGTTTGTTTACTTTTCCATTAAAATCCAGTAGTTGAGTAGGTTAGGTTGGGTTGAAACAGTAGTTGAGTAAATTTTTGAAACAGTAGTTGAGTAAATTCTGGATAATTTGAGAATTTAACTCACAAAAATGGCTCTTGCACAAAGAAGTATGCGAACGGAAAATTGCAAAAATTTGCAGGTTTAGAAAAACAGGTGGTCACTAAAATGGATAGGGTTGCAAAATATGTGTTGTTTCGACTATCCAGCACACAGTCCCCTTTCAGACTATCAAAGTTTACTTTGACAAAGTTTTTTTAATTTTTCTTTAAACTTTGTTTCACTTCTGCACACGCAAAGTTTACTTTGCAAAATTTGTGTTGTTTTGTTGTTGTTTATATGACTATGTATAGACGACGAACGAAGAACAAAGCAACTTTACGAGAACATCAAAGTCTGTACTCACCCCCTTCGTTTTTCCCTTCTCTTCATCAAACACAAGACTTTGCAAAGTAAACTTTGTTAATGTAATAGGGAACATATATATTTTTGGTACTTGGTACAATGAATTTCAATAATTATAAATTCGTAGCGAAATGTATTTATTAAATAGAACTTCGGAGAAGCTTTTACACCTTTTTTATTTTGTACATGACTTAAGTTAATTTCTGCTTAAATGGCATACGAAAATATATCATTACTTGATTTTTGATATTCGGTACCCCAAGTAACATGTAGTAATAAGTATTCAAATATATATTAGCTTTACATCTCTAAAGCATAGATGTAAATAAACCAATTAGAGGAATTTTTTTGCCATGGGTGCCAAGAAAAGAAAACTTGGCGTTGTATGCTCTTCTGGAACGTACAAGTTGAGAAGAAACTTGCTTAGGATGTATGTACAATAATTATTTTCAGTTTTTGTTGGACTTTTAATTCAACTTTTGTTCTTTTAAACGATTTTTTAAAATTTTATATATTTTGATTGCTTACTTTTCTTTGTTTATTTTATTGAATCATATGTGTTTTTCTTCTACTGGATTTTACTGGCACAAATTTGTTCAGTAAAAATTTGCAGACTCTCAGTCAAACAACTGTCACTTTACTCTCTCAATTGAAGCTCTCTCTTGCAAATTTATGTGTAAACGAACGCATTTCAGTAAAATCCAGTACAAATGTTTGCAAATTTTGGGGTAAACGAACACACTTATAGTCTAAACTCCTTCAAACAATAGCATCTGACATCAGCTGGTTTTTAGTAAAGCAATTGTTTGCGGACGGAAAAATGAAATAAAATAATTATTAAATTAATAAAGTATTAAATTAAATAAGTGTAAAATTAAATAAAAGAAGTATATATAACAATAAAATATGTATAACCACTCGGCTGTTTTATGATTGTTTTGCTTTATAGGTTATGTCAAATGTACGTAACATACCAACAGGTGAACACAACAATTATAAACCTTATGCAAACCGCAAATTTTGACATACACAAGAAATCACATGTGTATAAAAAAGTGGCATTCCATAAGACAAATACACATAGTGAGAACACAGCTTTAGTGATCTTGTACCCAACGAAAATACTGTTTTTAACAAACTCAATATAAAGATAAGAACATTTAATAGTGTTCTGTTTTTCGTTGAAAAACAGAATACTTCGTTGTGTTCGGCACAGCACATCATTGTTAATGTATATATTGTGTATTTAGAATTAGTATTCGTTTGGCTCACGTGCATGTATACTTGAGTGCGTAGTTGTATATGATGAAAAAAGAACACTATAAAACGCTAAAATATTATGTATGTATGTAGTACGCAACCACTACAATTGTACTGTTTTTTTTTGTAAAAAACAAAACGCTACATAATGATTGTTACTTGCATTAAAAAATGTTTGCCATGGGTGCCAATAAAAGAAAACTTGGCGTTGTATGATCTTCTGGAATAATTTGCATTCTGATTTCCAGTTTTAAATTAGACCGCAGAAACCACACATGTATGCTATATGCTACCAAGGCGAATTCAGTACCAGGTAGCCTTATCAACACAGATGATCATCAGCTGATTACACCCTATCAGTCAAACTCTATATAAAAAAGAGAAAAGTTTAACCCGAACTGTCAACGTACAAATAAAAATAGTCCTACACCTACTTTGTATGTGTGTCGTTTTAATGATAAGGCCACTTGATATTAATTCGCTTTGTATGCTACTTTTTGCATACATGTGTGGTTTCGAACTGAAAATGTGTATAAGTCGGAAGTTATTATTATTCGGCTTAAGCAAGGTGGATTTATACAGGTGATATTATAAGCACAGCTGTTCTACTTTTTTCCCGCAAATTAGATGCTCATATATCAAAATTTGTATACGTTGACATAGAGGCTGAGATGTCAAATGTTATTGTAATGTTGTAGTTGTTTTAGAATCAACACCACCTTATAAAATTAATTCACCTTGAGCTTAAGTTCAATAATTGACATAGACAACTAACTAGACCCATCACTATCAACAACATTACGAAGATTGTATGAAAGAGAACGCAAATCTTATTTTCTAACGTGGTTTCTAATTGACTATCTCATTCATACAATATTAGTAAACACAACAACAACATGTAAAACTGCATAGCACATGAGAACAACCTTTTTTAGCTGTCAAAAGTGAGGATTCTGTGTATCTGTGATAATTGAATTAATGTAAATATAAATTATTTTTAAGAGTGGAATCAAGGTAGATTGAACAGGTAACACTACAAGAACAGCTGTTTTAGTAAATTTGAGAATGTGTGCATCACACAGACAATAGATTTTGACACATTTCCGGGAGTTTTCTATCAACAACGGGTATGGGTTAGTAAATTTGAGAGAGCTTATGAATGTGTGCGACTCACAGATAATGCACACAAAAAAATAGTCTATGTAATGTTAACTAAACTCGAATAGTAAATTAATTTTTATAAGAAATTAAAAAACTAAGTTTTATTACCTAAGTCAATTGGATAATTAGAAATTATATTTAACATAAAATCCAAGTTAATTTGACTATAAAAATTGGATATCTTTTTCGAAGCTATTCTACACATTTTTATTTTATTTTATTGTCAAAAATATTTATTTGTGAAGAAAAATCGTACAGGAATTTAATTTAAAAAAATTAAAATTTGTAACTTCGCATTATGAAGATATTTGAATCCTTGTTACAAACTTCTGTATTGTTTGATTAAATTGGCATTGGACTATTTGAACGTTTGACCCAGCTAGAAAGCAAAGAAAACGTTTTCCACAACTTGCAGCACAAGTTCATGTCTTACGTTTGCTTTACAATTGAAATACATAGTTTGAATATAAATTTTTTATTTAATATTTTACAGTTTACTTTTGATTATGAAAAAGCTGCGAAACAGATGTGATAAAGGATCAGAAATATAAGAGAATTTAATCAACAATTAGGATAATATATAGTATGAAAAGAAAAATATTTTGTCATACGCTTCAAACTAGAATAACAATGTCGAAAAAGTCAGAAATACGCAAGAACTAGTTACACGCAAAACCATTGGCGCAGCTAGATCTTTCTTGGAGCTGGGGGAGGGGTGCTAAGCCAACCCCCGAATCACTCTAGCCCTCCTAGAAACTCAAAATAATAGAGTAAATTTGATAATATAAGCGGAATCTAGGGACTAATGTGGGATTCAGCCCTCCCAATGCACAAACCACAATAAATTTGGTAAAAGTGTTGCTGATTTGTAGGTCATAATTGCTTGTATTTTTTATATTATAAATAAAATTCCATAAAATAGTGAAGTCTGTTTAATTTTTATTACGTGTGGAATGTAGATAATGCAAATGCATGATTTTTCAAAAACACATCATTTGTCTAAAAAATATAGTTAATTTATCTAAGAAAAATGTGTAAATTTACCTTTATGTCACAGACAACTGCTATTCTACCTATGCACTTAGTTAAATTTATACCAAGTTTTTAGGATATATAACCTATAATTTTTTTATGTGTGGATTTGACATATTTTGGGGGTATTTCTACCAACAAAATACATGTGTTTTTTGGTGTTGAATTTGTTTTAGTTGTGGTGGTACCTGTAATGAATATGCCTTGAGTGGAATATTAGAATATCTAATGAGACTATCACAACGGATTAGTACTACTAATTTCGACAGCCGCTACGCTGTTTTCATCAGCGTCCTTTGTTCGCTTTTACCACGTTTGATCGTGGATACTAGTATTTAATAAAGAGAGAACACATGTCTTTAAGGGAACAAACCCGCTTGGTACAATTTCGAACCGAAAATATTTTAAAGATAATTAATTTTCTTACAGCTACTAATATCTATATTGAAGCATTTAACTATTGTAATAATTCTATACACCTAGCGGAGCTTGTATAAAGAGCTGTGTAGCTATTGCTCTCCCATCCATATTACCTTACAATTTTAATTATAAGTTAATGTAATAATAAATATAAATAGCTTGGAAAATCCAAAAGTGCACGCCTCATAATCTCATTTAGACCGTGAGGCTTCTATTCCTAATCATACTGAAGCTTAAAAGAAAAAAAGGACTCGATTCGTGAAGTCTTTCGGTCGTTATCGTGACCACATAAAGGATCAGTACATACAGACAAACGGACGTCAAGACAGAACTTTTTTAAACAGTTTTTTAATTAGTTTAAATAATAAAACTGACATTAAAAATAGTATTTTTTCTTAATATTTGTGTGTGTATATATTTGTTACAAGTGCAATATATGATAATAATAGAGCCATTTTAAGTTTTAAAAATCAGTAGTTTCGCGTGAAGTGAGAGTAGTACCCACCTCAACGCTTCGTTTATGAGGCGCGCAATAAAATAAATATGTATGTAGAGAAAAAAAAACAAATTTTCAAATACTTTGTTTTATTTTTCACACAAATTTTTAATATTTTCTTTAGTGAAGAATTTGTATGAAAAAGAAAAACAACTTTTTAAATTTTTTTTCAAATTTATTTTTGCTTTAATATAAATTTCACTTCGGTGATGTGATTTACACAACTAGGGCCTTAAAATTTTGTAGCACAGCGTCCTCACGAGACATTAACTTTGAGATAACATGAGAGAAAACGTTGGCAGAATATTAAAAACAAAATGTCGATTTTTTGAAATGTAATTTCACTTTTTATATAGCTTTGTTAATTTACTTTCTCATCACTTTCCATGAACGAGACAGTAAAAAGAAATTTTGTAAGATAACTCAAAAATAACAAAAAATATTCATTTTCCTTGATTCATAAGTACGTTGGTGCATCTTGAATATTTTGATAATTTTTAGAGAAAAATTGAGTAAATCTAAAAAAGGTAGAACGCTCAAAAAATTAATTTTGTGAAAAAACTATAAACGAGCAATTTAGTCTAATAGCTTTCGAATAGCTTCCTAGTTCAGATTCATCGAAGCTTATTTGTAAGAATATGCTGAAATCAAAAGTTTCTACAGCGCAACAAATCGCCTTAGGCTAGATTTATTGAATATGTGCGGAATATGTATTGAATATGTGAGGAATGGATGTATTATCACAGTGCTCTCCTAAAAGTAACTCCAATTGAGGCAGAAAAAGTAAAAATGTTAAATATTTAAAAATCTTGTTTTAAGAGTAAAATTCTTTTTATCTTTTCGACCCAGGAAAAAACTTAAAAAATAAGATAAATCTTCACATATGGTAAAACTGATTGTACGATTTTTTCTTGCATTTTTTGTCGTTTCTTCTTTAAAATTGCATATGTGTTTACATTGTGCAACTTTTGTCGCAGCGATACTTACTATTTATACATGTATGTGTGCACACGTTTATCCAGTTTTATATTACGAACTAGCTATACCCGGTGTGCTTCGCTACCCCGTTGTTGTGCAGATATAGAAAAATTAATTAATTAATTTAAAAATAACCATAAAATTGGTTAGTTTTTTGTTGGCGATCTTCTTAGTTTTGGCGAATTTTGCGTTTTAGAGATTTTTCATTTTTACGATTTCAAAATTACATTAACTTTAAGAACTCCCTTTACTTTTTGTTGTTTTAAATATTCTAAAGACTACACCAATTTACACTAACTTTGAAAATTTGAAGTGCCATTATAAAAATTTCTGTATATTACATTAGTATTTCAACATGTTTCGTTGCTCGCCTTAGAACACCCTTTAATCTTTAGGCCGTAGTTCTTACTGTTCTCGAGAAAAAAGCCTGTGACAGACAGGAAGGCAGACGGACTTATGGACAGCGTATCAAAAACCATAGGATTCCTCTACACTTTTGGAGTACAGAGCCCTAAAGAGAACCTTTTCCAAAAACTAACTTTTCAAAAAGTAACCATTTTCAAAAAAGTACTATTTTCAAAAAGTACCCTTTCCAAAAACATTTTTCAAAAAGTACCATTTCTTAAAACTACATTTTCTAAAAGTAGATTTTCGAAAAAGTACCATTTCCAAAAAGTATTTATTCAAAAAGTACCAAATACGTCCACAATGTTCCTCCTTTGTTCCTCCCATGTTCTAAAGTGCACTACATCAGTTGAGGTTTTTTATAACTAAAGGAACATGTATTGCAAATTTTGTAAAAATTGGCTTAATAGTTTTGAATGAAATATATTTTACTTGGTTTATCTGTTTTGGTACATTTTTTATCCCCCTTTTTGCAATAAAATTTTGGTACTAAAATCAGCTTCTGTTAGTAATACGGGTTCATAATGAAATGTCCACGAGCCATCTCAATACATATTAAAAATATATTCATAGAAAAAGTACCAAAATACGGTACGCTTTTTATCCCTTATATGTTCGAATTTCAAAAAAGTAGCAAAACATGTTTGAGGTCTTCATAAGGAGAGAGGAATACAATGTGAATTTCATATCTATCTTTATTACTTTAGGAGAAAATGGGCTACCAAAAGTAGCAAAATTTAATTTCTACCCTTTTTCGCCGCCTAAATCTACAAATTTGAAAAAACTTCCAATTACTTGTCCGCTTATTTATTTGTATTTTTTTAATTATAATGTTATTTAAATTTGACGTCTACCTCAGTTAAATCTGGAGATATAAAGTTAGAAAATTTACCCGTTTTCACCCTTTTTATTCCCTTATAAATTGTATTTTTAAAAATCCTTTCTTGGTGGACCTATATATATATGTACATCGATGTTTTTCTACTAAAATATTTATTCAGTATCAAAAAGAGCTATCAATTTTACCCTTTATATATTCGAATTTCAAAAAAGTTCCTAAATGTGTTTGAGGGCTTCGTAAGGAGAGAAGAATGCATGTCAAATTTAATTTCTATCTTCATTACTTTAAGAGATCACGATCAACAAAAAATTTTTCAAAATTATCGGATATGCTCTGTATTTCGTGTGGAATTGAAATGTGTGGAATTATCAAAGCATTGTTGTTATAAATATTAATTTACAACAACAATGCTTTGATAATTCCACACATTTTAATTCCACATCATTTTTCGGGCCCTAAATGTACAAATTTTAAAAAAGAGCCAAATACCTGTCCACTCATTTTTCTATCTTATTATGATGCTTTTGGAATTGTATGTCTAACTTAGTTAGATTCGGAGATATAAGGTTACAGATTTTACCCGTTTTTGCCCCTTTTAATCCCCTTAGAATTAAAATTTTCAAAAATCCTTTTTCAGTGAAAATATACAAACATCTTCGTTCAGTATGTATATCAATTTGCATAAAAAATAGTTGTATGGAAAAAAGTACCAAAATGAGCAACCAATTTTACCCTTTATATATTCGAATTTCAAAAAAGTACCAAAACATATTTGAAGGCTTCGTAAAACAGAAGAATGCATTTTAAATTTAATTTCTATCTTCATTACTTTAGGAGATAAACGGATAACAAAAAAATACCAAAACTATATTTTTTACCTTTTATCGGCCTCTAAGGCTGAACCCTCTAAGGCTAAATGTACAAATCTTAAGAAAGTACCAAGCACCTGCCCGCTCATTTTTCTATCTTATAATGATGCTTTTGGAATATTATGTATACCTTATTTAGTAGATTCGGAGATATAAGGTGACATCAAACGAAATCTCAAGAAAACTCGACTCACAGTCCAAAGATGAAACTTTAAGAATTACACTATACTTGATTTAACGATTGAGATAACTTTAAAATTTCTTCTGCATATTATCAAGAATTTTATTTAAAATCATAAAATATTTTTTGAAAATTTTGGCTATGCTATTAACGGAGATATTTACGAAATCAGGAACAAAGTGACGGCCAAAAACCAAAATTTAAAATACCTCTGAAAATATTAGGGATTTAATGAAACAAAGTGTATATTTTTTGCTTCTTAATAAGATTTACAACATGTCCAAATTCATTGAAATCGGATAATATTTGTAAAAGTTATGAGGCCAACAAAGTTTATCATGCCCGAGATAATAAAATTTGACATCCTATAGCTCCTTACCGTGTGCTTCGACAGGGTGGACTCATTTTCATCATTCTTAGAGCTTAGGTTGGCAACCGATACCGTAATTAATACCGCTACCGATTAAATACCGATATCACTACCGATACCGTAATTGTTTTCGGTTGGAAAATACCGTTTCCTTCAATACCGGTATCGTCGTTTCGGTATGAAAAATAATATAATACCTACGGCAAGAATAAAATTAACTTTCAAATAAAATTTTTAGAAAATTTCTGTTTTGCAAGTCGAATATATTTTTAAGCACCTTAACCAAACAAGGGAGAGGTTTTATATTAATTCGTGTCTGACCGAACGTTTGGAAGTCGGCAAAAAGCTCTGATTGGCGTTCGGTAAAATTAAGTTTATATGCTTTGCTTGGTTTGGAGTTTTCGGAGTATTAAACATAACCTCGCTCAATGGAATACAAATGAACAAGATTTATATAAAAAATGGATATAGGTATAGCAGCTTCAAAACAGGCCGCCTATAACCACATGTCCCTAAAAGAGTGTAGTTGAGCCTAAGTTTGATATTTTGAAGGGTGCCACAAGGTCTTAAAAGTAGGCCAACTCTTGTGTAACATATTACGGAATTTGTTTACAAATTTTAGTTTCTGCGGTAACCAGAGCACACAAAAGTCGACATATTTTTCATTATACAAATATCAACTTTAAGGCATGTTTTCTCCATACACAAGGCTGGAATCATTAAATAAAAAGCCTGTTTCAGGGTCTTATCTGCTGTGAATTATTCAGTAAACATTTTTATACCGAACTTCAAGTATGGTAAATAGTCCCATTTAATGCTGACTTTAGACGACATGTTTTTTACATATGGCTTGTTAGGTGTGTGAGACATATGTAACTTCGCATCTTTGTCAAAATTGTCAATTTACAGACGGTTTATAATATTTGCTTTCACACGTACATGTGCAATTACATCTGACATAACCTCTGAGTGTTCACAACAGCTTAGTTTTTGCACAATTTTCGTAAGTATATAAAGCGCTCTTTGCTTTTTAATGTTTTTTCAGCCAAACCACACTTTTGATAATTTAATACAGCTGATGTCAGATACCTTAGCTCTGTTCAATAACTGAGAATTGTTAATAATTGTTAATAGTTTTCACTGAAAAGTGTTCACGTAACGAACACTTCTAGTAATAACTATTAACAATTGTTAACAATTTTCAGTTATTGAACAGAGCTCTTGTCAGATGAAAATAGAACACGCTCTAATTGACAAATTTTCATCTGACTTTGCTTCTGTAAATATCATCTGACAATGTTTCATATGTTTCACACGGCATGTATCACTTTTGCAGTGGGAAATTTGACAAGTAAGATGTAAAATACATGTCGTCTTGAAATTTGGGACTCACAATACGTTTCATTTTTTGTATTCAGTACATTAATTCCTATATATGTATGTAGTCCAAAATTTCAATCGAAAATATATTTAATAAAAAATTTTATAGCATTAAAAATAAACTCTAACTCGTAATCCTCCTTTTTTCCGAAAAAAGTCCTTTACAAAATTTTAAATGTTTAAAAACTGATCACATTGCTCAAAACTAAATATTAATTTCTAGACATTTAAAATTAATAGAAGAGCTTGTACTGAAAGTGCTTTGCCTTGTATTTTTTTCTGGTAAAGAAAATTAATAAGGGATTTTAGACGAAGACCTTTTAGCTTGATTTTTCAGAGTCTGATGGTCGGACGTGGTAAAAATACGGTTAACCAAGCAACAATTCTAAAAGATATTGCCCTAGAAACATATACTAAATTGTAATACCGGCAGTAGTTTCGGTAGCGGTATATGCCGATACCGATATAACTCAAATACCGATACCGAAATACAAATAAGTTTAATACCTCTACCGTTATTCGTTACGGTTGCCAGCCTTGATACATCGTTTTGTAATCGGATCGCAAGTTTCAAAGATACGGATTTATTACCCTTTTACCAGTTGGAACCAATGTGCGTTGTAGCATATAAAAGCACGATTTCCACCTTGTGCGAACATCAATAATCATCTTATTTATTTTCCTATATATTTAAACTTTTTTATAATTTTTAATAAAAAAAAAATTTAATATGGCAAAAAATGTTTGTAAAAAATTTAAATAAACGAAACAAACGCGAACAGATTAACTAAACGATGTCAATGTTTTTTAGTTTTGACAACGATATATCGTCCCTAAAAACATCGATGTATATGAACGATACAATGATGTTTTTAAACATTGATGTATGGTTTGCATCCCTACTAGGGATGAGCAAAAAATATCGATATTATCTTAAAAATATATCGATATGCATCGTCGATATTTTTAATTTCTATATTTCATATATATCGCCAGTATCAAATTCGATATTTTTAGCTTTGGTTTTGCAATTTTTAAAACATTTCGGCACAGTCTTCATCAAATAGAATATTACTAACAAAATCTTTTGTTTTATTTATATTTTGTCTATTCGAAAAATTATCATTCTTTAAGTGTTATTTTGTTGATGTATGTTCCATGAAATATTGGTGGAACAGTAAGGATCGTGGAAATTAATTCTTTCAGCTTAATTATTTATAAGAAAGGTATTTTTTTGTTTTATTAAAAAAAAATTGGGGACTACGTATGAATTATCATTATTGAAAAATATCGATATTTCGATATACATATATCGATGCCGATCGATATTTAAAACTATATCGATATATCTTTTCACTTGCCCATCCCTAATCCCTACGAGTATTTAGCATAAATACACTAACTCATTCTATACTATGATGGGCAAATCAATCGGGAAACGTTTGGATACGTATTTCCTTAAAACTTTTCAGTTTTGTTCTCATTATTTTCTTTTCTATCTGCGTACATTTAAGTTAATGTACATTTAGTGCACACAATTAAAAGCACTACAAAACTTAATGGGACAGTCATTCTCGAGGTTTACGTTTTACTCATTGAGAAATACAAAACAAAACGCAAGCAAACGTTTCGTTTTGTTCATTTTCCTACTCTGTATTTTATACAGAGTGCGTTTTATTCAAAACCAAGCTAGTGGAAACATAGTATGTGTTCAATTTATTCCAAATATTGACTTATTATAATGCTAAATATAAATAACGTTATTTTTGTAGACCATGTTTGTATCGCATTTCAATTTCCAATCGCTCTATCCGCTCTTGCTTTTCTATTTCTAATGTACGTATGCGTTCTTCTTTTTCTATTTCAAATTTCTTAAGTTCAAAGTTTTCTTTCCTTTCTCTTATTTGCTCTTCAAATTGCCTCTCTTTCAATCCAAATTCTTTTTTAAATTTCTCTTTTTCGAAATCAATTTTTAATTTCAAAAATGCATTTCTTTCACTTTGCATAAAATATAGCTGATCCAAAGAATTTGTAGGTTTAGTTTCAGCTCTTTTTAATCTTGCTGAATTCGTTTTTTGTTGAAAGTTAGAATGTAAATATGATGATCTTGGTGAAGTTGAGGGCTGGGAAGCAGACGAAGAAGTAGACTGTCTTTCAGTGCAATCGTCTTTTGTTGATACAGCTCCTGAATCTATGACTGGAGTTGATCGAATATCATCAACGGCTTCAAAACCATTGAACTCATTTTGGTAATTTGCAGTACAATCATTTCTATAATTTGCAATAAACTCATGTTGCTCATTTCCAATGGTTGTATTATTAAGCTCCATCTCACTTTTAATGACAACATCAGAAATTTCATACGTACATTCAGAGTATTTAGGTCCAAAAATGCTGTGCAATTCGTCATAAAACCGACAAGCCCTTCTTTTTGTTTCAACCAAGTTGGCTTCGCCGGATTTTTCCAAACTCTTTGTTTTCAAATAGCAATTTTTGAGATATTTTACCTTCCAACGACACAGATCCCAAGACGCGTCGATACCTGATGCTTTCAAAAATTTTCTATAAAAAACTTGAGCAGTGGGCTTCTGAAAGGTTGTCGACATGATGTTTTATTCAAAAGTTACAAGAAAATGCACAACTTACTTCAAATTCCTCTTGCTCCTGCAAATATTCCAATAGCAGTTTAATTTCGTATTCTGCCCATCTCTTATTGCTACCAACTTCCTTACGTTTTTTCTTGAGATTTTTGGCTGCATTTGCATACATTTTGTTATTTTTTAATTTTGTCAAGGCGAATTCATACATACATACCAGAGAACGAGGTCGATCGGTTCACAACCGCGGCTAACCCGCAGCTAACTTATTTTTAGGTATCTTAGCCGCCGCCTTATTTAGCCGACATGAATAAAAATCGGTACAGTACAATAAAGCAATGTGCAATAAGACCATATGGCCTTATTTCTCAATAAATTGATAAATAAGACCATAAGGCGCCATTTATCTATAACTGAAATATAAAGCCGGTATGTATTATTTTCTACATAGCCGGCCTTCGGTCAGGCTTAAAATTTGTTTCCTCCTGGGGCCCATTTCTCAAAACTACAAGTTACAAATCTACAAGTAAAATACACACAAAACAACAACACTTATACAAATTTTATTGTTGTTTTGTGTGTATTTTACTTGTAGATTTGTAACTTGTAGTTTTGACGAGCTTATTAGTTTCCTTTTTAGCGTTTGTCAAATAATGGCTTTCAAAAGGAAAATCCTTGTGCAATAGTAAAGGGTGGCTAGGCAGAACATATACGATATTCACAGAGAAATAAACCTTTAAATATTGTGTTTTTCTTCCGACGGGGGGTTTTTTTAATTTGGAACGATTTTCCGTCATCCCACGTCAAATTTGGTTTGTAAACAGACCGGTTTCGGCTATGTGCCATCTTCAGTGTTCTATTGAATACTAAATCGTTTTTCTGTTGTCCGTTGTTTCTTTTATAATTCGGTTCCTTCCTTCCTTGATCTCTGTGTATTCTGCTCCCTATTTCTCTCTGTCGCCTCTATATGCTTTTGTGTGTCTCTACCTGCTGCCTGTTTCTCTTACTTTTGTCTTACTATTATGTTTGTGTTTAATATTTTGTTTATAATCTGCTCTATTAGTTATCAGCTGTTTTATCCCTACGTAGGTAATAATCCGTAATTGTACGTTTCTGGGTAATCTTTTGTCTCATTCATTTTCTACTACGTTGCCTGGACTATTGTTTTCTTTTGTGTAAAAATATTTTAACCAAAGACTATAAATATATTTATAGTCTTTGTTTTAACGGTTCAAATATTACGTCTGAAGCAGTGTTTATTTTTTAATTTATTATTCTTCCGTCAAATATTTTTGCTTGTATATTTCCATGTTCTCTAATACGTTCAGTCGCCGTCCTTTATGTTGTGAATGTAACAGTTCAACTGTTTTTCTAATATGTCATGGTGTACCTTTGTTGTCGAATATGTGGTTTGCGAAATTCGAATATGGTGTTATTCCCGGTTCTCTCAGTTTCTTGCTGTAGTCTCTCATGTGCTCGCGAAATCTTGTTTTTATCTTTCTTCCAGTTTGTCCGATATAACTGTGTTGGCATGTACAAGTTAATTTGTACACTCCTTGTTTATCTAGGAAGTCTGTTTCGTTTGTTCTGTTTTGCAGTATTTTACCCAAGTTGTTTCTTGTTTGGAATGCTGTGTTAATTAGTACGTTTATACGCACGAGTTATTTGCAAATAAAAACGTAGTGCTACCAAGTATGTATTTTTATTGTAAATTAATAACTCACGAAAACAATTACTGGTTAACGCGCTATTTGCAAATAAGAAGTTTGGGTTGCCTCCTTTACATATGTTTGTTAATAAAAAATAATTAATAGATAAATATATTCACAAATAGATGAATAATCAGTAATTTAATAAGTTACAATAAAAAAGGACTTGGCAGCATTTTACGTTTTTATTTGCAAATAAGCTCTGCGTATAAACTAGGTAAATGTTGTGTTTTCTAAAAAAAAATTCTAAGCCCGGCCGAAAGCCGGCTATGCAAAAATCTTTAGTCACTGAAGCAGCTCTTCCATAAGCCGAGAAGGGAAAAACCCTTAATACCGGCCGAAGGCAACAATCTTTACTCAGCGAAGCCACTTATCGATATAACGAAAGGAAAACCCCCTCAAGCCCGGTTGAAGGTCGGTTATGCAAAAATCTTTAGTCAACGAAGCCGCCTTTCGATATACCGAGAAGAAAGACTTAACCCCGGCCGAAGGCCAGCTATGCAGAAAACCTTACTAAGACCCCTTTTACATGCCCGAAATTGAATGACAGACAGACAAACTATGTTGACGAGGGGCTGAAGAGGTAGAGTGTGTAGTACACGACTATATGTACTGGACATTTTTTCGATTCTATCTCCTCGTTTTCGTCATATGTGTGCACATTCACACACATCCCATAAACAATATGATAAAACTGATGCTCTGTCGGTCTGTCTATTAATTTCCAGCTTGTAAAAGCTTTTGGCAAGCTCAAAAGAGAATTGAAAAAATTTCTGCCCATCAATTTCAGCCTTGCAAAAAGGGTCAAAGCGAAGCTGCTTTTCGATTTAATGAGAGAAGAAAACTTTCCCTACAGGAACACACTGGTCATATAACTAGTTATATAACCGATAGTGCTGACGGGTATATCGGTTAAAGTTTGTATTAGTTAATTAAGAGCAAAATGAAAAAATAACCGAAACTCTTGTATACGTGTGATTTTGCATCTTTATCTAATTAATTAATTCCCCGACTATATGTGGGAGATACTTGAACATAAAACAACTTCATCAATAATAATTATTTTTAATCATGTTGGCACTGCATTATTTTAATATTCATGTCACAAAATTTTCATAATTTCTATCAAATTGAAATTAAATTTCTAATAAATTGAGCTTAATTTTTAAATATATTGTAAAAATTATTTTGTGTTTTTTTAACCTTAACAAATTGGCGACGAGGATGAGGCTCAAGATTCAAAAATCCTAGAGTTATTGCCCAGTGAACACATTGATGTCATTCTGACGTCAGCATGCTGTCATTAATTGTCATACTTTACATAAGGAATGACTCATTATTGACTCATATATGACTCATAATTTCGCACTTAGGTACATCAGATACTGACCCAAAAATTATGTTAATCTGATATTATAATGATCTTCGTTTAGTGAATTTTACGGTAGTATGCAATAACGTCCATGGAAATAATGTTCCTTGATATTATTTCCATTTCGAAAAGGAAATAATGTCCGGTGGACATTATGTCGAATAGTCGCTTCACTGGGTAAACATATTCTGCCTTGCAAAATTTCTTACTCTGCGAAACCACTATTCGACGTACTCAGAGGAGAAAATCCTTGAGTCCGGCTGTTCAAACAATCTTTACTACTCAATACTTTTTTCATGCATATTATTTCCTTTTCAGAATGTAAACATAATAGTTATATTATGTAATAAAATGAAATACATACATACATACATACTCATTTTTACTAAATTTACACTAGTATACTTATAAATTTCCCCGCGCTGTGTTAAAATTCATCTGGTTTCTTATATAAGATAGTAAGCAAATATCCTGATATTCTGCATAAATTTCCTCTAACTGCATTATAAGTCCTGACTGGGAATAACTCATTTCTTCTTTTTCCTGTAACGTTTCCTTGTTGCTCATTGTTTAATTTGTAGTTCCATTTTTACAATTTAAATTTAATTTTTTTAATTTTTATTTGGAATTTCTAATTTTTATTTATTTAGAATGTCATCATATATCCATATATCATAATTTAGTCACAAAGTATATCCCTGGTAGATCATAATTATGTAAAATTTAATTACCTAGCTATGACTTACCAATGACGTCAAATCTAGGTCATGTGTTCACTGGGTGGAGATGGAAAGCAAACTTCTTGCAAGTCTTACGCAAGGAAGTGCATCAAACAACAATCAAGATTCTATTATGGAGAAATTGCCGAATAGTATTACAGATTTTTGCTACGACCAAGAAAATTCTGCAACATTCAGCAATTGGTATGCTCGTTATGAAGATATTTTTCTCGTAGAAGGAAAAGATTTGGATGATGCTGTTCGTGTGAGACTCTTAATGAGAAAGCTTAACACAATAGCCTATAGCCAGCATTCAGCATATATTCTACCAAAAAGCCCAAGGGATATGTATGGAATATAAGCCTCAATGTTTAGTATTCGATACAATTGTCTGCAAACAGCTAAAACGCCTCAAGAAGATTTAATTTCTTATGGAGCTCGTGTCAACAAAATTTGTGAAAATTTTAAATTATCTGAATTGAGCCCTGATCAATTTAAATGCTTAGTTTTTGTTTGTGGTTTACAGTCTCATACAGATTCAGATAATTGGATACCAATGTTTTGATCGTTGGTATAATCAAGACTAATATCGAGGGTAATTATAAAAAGGACCGGAGAGAGGAGGCATCCTTGTTTTACACCGCTTAGTGCATTGTAAAGTTGGCTGCTTTTTCCGAGGTGTAGTACGCTCATTTTCGCATCGATGTACATATTGGGCTTTGATTAGCCCAATAAAGCTTCCCATATTTTTCCGCTGTTTATCGCATCAAAGGCCTTTTCAAAATCAATTAACGTTAAGTATAGCGTTGTATTATACTCGTTACATTGTTCTATTATGAGGCGTAGACTAATTATTTGGTCTATACAAGAGCGATTCGATCGGAAGCCAGCTTATTCTGTTCGTAGGTGCTCATCCCAAGGAGTAACTTAGTATGGTGCCATATGGCTAAATAATTTGAAATTTAACTACACTATTTTCTACCACCTTAGAAAATCTCTAAGCACACACTCCTCCTAAAGGTAGAGGTCATACCACGCGTTACGCGGCAACGCTTTTCTTACTTTTCGAACTTTTAACGCTTTAAGAATGGCAAGTTACACACCACGCGTTTGATGCTCTTCTGCTTATACAATTTCAAGCCTTTGCCGGCTATATTTGGTCTTCCCTTTAAGTTTTATTTTTTTTTATATATTTAATGCAGTTTTCATCAATTTTTTAATAAAAAAATTAATTTCTAATAATTTATTTCCATTAAACAAACATTTTAGCATATGAATCTGGCAGCACTACCTGTCATTTTGTATACGACGCGTGAAAGTTGAAGAATGTTGAACTTTTTGAGAGTTACGCGCGTCGCAAACTTCGCTTTTTATCTTGCCTTATGGAAACACACTATTTCAACTTTTTTTGACAGAAGTCTGTAACGCATTAAGCTGAAAGTCCATAACACGCGTTTTGTGTGTTTCATCCTTTAGACGCTTTTCTAAATTCATATTACATGCAACGCTTTTTGTGCGCCAATGTTTATGTTTTGATCAGCTGTAGTGTAAATATTTTTATCAAATAAAAATAATTTTTGCAAAAATGTTGATTGAAATGTTAAAAGAATTTGTGGAATTTATTGAGTTTATAAATATTATATTTTGTGCAACAAAGGCATACTCAAAGCTCCAAAATAAAACGAGACGGTTTTGGGTGCATCCCTTGTATTTGGAACGGGAAATGAGTGGTTTTTTTTAACTCAGCGAGAGCTATTCCAACAGATTGTCGGCTATTCTTGACTTTAATGTAAATTTAATTGTGTCAGTACAATATAGAATAAAGTGTAAAGATAAATTGATAAAATTAATAAACATAACAGAGATGAAACTTATTACATAAAATTAATCGATAAATAAAATGAAAATTTTGTTGATTAAAGAATTGTGTTAAAAAATTAATTTTAATATATTTTATTCTTGAAAACATTTGTAAGCTCTATTGCGATAGGGTTTTTTTAATTAAGACTTCTTTTCTTAAAAAAATTACAAAAATAGTCCACCATACAAACATATTTATCGATAACATTGAAAATATAATATAATTTGTCATCTCTGGCTATCGAAAACAGCTGTCATTTTTTCATGGCGCATGCGACGCATACAAAAGTAGAAAGTTAACCTACTTTTCGCGTTAAGCGTTTTACGCTTTGTGCTATGTAACTCGTCACATACATTTACACTGATTCTACTCTTTTGACAGCCGCTTATAACGCGTTACCTTGTGTAAAGCGTGTTATGGACTTTCAGCTTTACACCCCGTCTTCACGAGACATAAGTTTGGAAATTTGTGTGTTGGCAATTCTTAAAATTCTGTCCTAACACAAGAAATTAACGTGTGGACTGAATGTGTTTGTGTCCTAACACATGTTTGGAAATCAATGTTAAAACACAAGCCCGAGGAAATATGTTAGAACACAAGCTGTCAAATTTAATATGTATGTGTGTTTTTTTACAATTTGTTTGATTTTATTGAAAAAAGAATAAATAAAGTTAATAAATAAATGTTTTAGATGTTTTTTTTTTCATATTGATTATGTTCAAATTCATAAAATTTTTACAAACAGAAAAATCATAAAGTGAAATCTATAAAAAAATTACAAAATGCCGTCCAAATTTACTATATGAATATATAAAATTTGTGTTCAAACATCAGTACGTTTACTCCACCCTTAACACAAGTTTGAACAGATGAATTTTTTGTGACGTCATTCTGCCGACGTTATTTCTTATGTTAAGAAATATCAAATGTCTCGTGAAGACGGGGTGTTAGCGTATTTAACGCATGCTATGTACCTTCACCTTAAAGGTGGTTTCATACTATCTGTGTTTTACATCTGACTTGTCAAAATTCCAACTGCAAAAGCTATACATGTCGTGTGAACCTTTTGAAACATTGCCATCTGAAATTTACAGAACTAAAAAGTCAGGCGGCGCAATTTTCAATTAGAGCGCGTTCTATTTTCATCTGACATCAGCTGTTTTGAGTTACCAAGTATGTGTTGGCGTCACTTAGAGGTTATGTCAGATGCGATTATACATGTACGTGTGAAAGCAAATTTTAAAAATCTTGAGGAAAATAATATTAAATTAACTTTTAAATTTCTTTCAAATCTGTAAAAATACAATAACATATTGCAATCCTGTTGATAGGGTAACACTGTTATTTAACTTGTCATTTTACTTGTTGCAAGTGTCAAAAAATCACTGTCTTGTAAAATCCCATGCAAGTGAGCTGCAAGTGCGAAAAGTGTAGGTGTATTAAGGGCATAGTACACAATCAATCAGCTTGATGTCAGATTCGTGTACATGTGCTTGACAAAAAATCAAAACCAAGTAGATTTTCCATCAAGCGTCGTCGGTGTCACTAAAGGCTATGTCAGATAAAACTTTTGCTTCGCGTTGCGTTACAGATTCGCTTTGACATCTAAGATGAAATGTACATACTTATACGAAACATGTCACATAAAGCACTTTTAACGCAGCGTGGAGCGAAAAGTTCGGCAACTCTCATCTTTTTGCTTGCTTTGACAATCAGCTGGAATAATTTTCTTTTATTATATTGCCAAACGAAACATATTGCGCGTTTGAATCTGTTTTAATAAGAGGTAAATATGTATGTGGCATTTATTTATTTATAATAAATCGTAAAATAACATAATTGACTTTTATTTTTATAAAAAATATATATATAAATAGCAAAATTATCAACAACTTTTTTGGTAAACGATCAATGCGCGAGCAGAGGGCGAAGCCGATGTAAAATGGTGATCGGCGCCGGCTAAGAACAAATATAGTCGGCGGCGGCTATTAGCCGGCTAAGAGCCGAAAATTTTTCGCCGGCGGCGGCTACCCAAATTTATCGGCTAACGGTCGGCTAACAGAGTATTTCTTGCTTACTTACATACAAGGTATATTTACAACAGGTATACTCGGCCCAATTATAAATAAACTTGCCTTTCTAGACGATTTACTGCCTTATTTATAAAAATAATTTTCATAAGAAATTTTTTTCATATGTTCCAAAACCGAATTAAATATTTTTAAATGCGCATGTTAGTAAATATCCACTTTTTATTATAAAAAATCGGCTTAGCCGCTAGCCGATATTAGCCGCAATAATCGGCGGCGGCTAAGTGATTGTGAAAATCACCGGCGGCGGCTAATAGCCGGCTATTAACCAACCGGCTTCGTGCTCTGTGCGCGAGTGTTGTCAAAGTTTTCATTGTGTCATACACCTTTTGCTTTACACTTTTCTATCAAAGTTAGAAACGTCACGCAAAGCGACAAAGTTTTATCTGACACGGCCTTAATACTAACGAAATTTCACACATACTATTACCCCGCTTGTCAAGCATGTTGACTCTGTATATTGCCCTTTCGTAAAAAAGTAAGACTGTATTGAGTTTTTCGAACTTGCACCTGCACGTGTAAACGCTAAGTAAGCTAGAGTTGTGCTGTTCATGAACGAACATGTTCAATTGAATAATTCAGTGCTATAAACGAGGTGAACTTGTTCAGTGTTTTTGTTCATTTTGTTCTTTCTATTTGATTAGACTAACACTAAATTTCTTTCTAAATACATTAACATTTCATAAAATAATATCTGCTAAATAAAGTTATTTGCATTAATATACATATTTGCTTTTTTTAATCCAATTGTTTAAAATGTAATAATATCTCCCACTATGTTTGAAAAGCTGTTCAATCATTCAGTATACAAATAGAGTGAACAGCTGATCGAAAAGAACGAACTTGTTCATATTTTTGTTCTGAACAAAAATGAATAGTCACTAAAAAGAACAATTAAGCCGAACTCTGCTTTAAGCCCGGCCCAAGGCCGACTGTGCAAAATCCGCAGCGAAGCCGCTCTTCGATATACCGAGAGCAGAGAACGAAGCCGACTCTGTTTCGTCGGCGGCGGCTAGCTAACTATTTACGGCGGCGGGTTAAAGTCAACTGAAGCCAAGGCGAATTCACTACTTATTTAAAAAAGTCGGCGGCGGCTTGAAATCGATTCAAGTCGGCACTATTCCACAAAAAAGCTATTCCGCCATGTCACACATTACGGTCGGACTGGTTTTAATTCCGTACTTTCCTTCCGATAGTTTTTGTTTTGCAGTCTTCAGATTCCGTTTATTTTGTGTTTCGTTTTTACAATGATAAAAATTTTATACCTTGAGGCATTTGCTTACTCTTGTTTTTAGATGCAAAGCTCACATTAAGCTTTTTATTACCATAGAATGCTCATGACCAAATATTTATTTGACGCTGCTAAAAGTATGCACGTTTTTTTAGTATTTACTTCAAATGAAGTCAGTAGAAAAGTGTTTTTCAATTTCACTTTTATATATAAAAGTGGTTTGATTACGAAGAAAATTTTCGTTTTCTGAAGAAGCAATTTACGGAATTGAAACCACTTCCCATCGAAATGGTATTCCGTGACATGGCTGATTGTTACGTTTTTAGACCTTTTCGTAAAGACGATTTTATTATTTTCTACAGGCTCGTTAAATTGCAATAAAAATAAAACACTGATATTTAGTTTACAAATCACTTCTCGATATTGTACAGTAAGTACCTATGCATATAGGACATAAAAATAAGTTATTAAAAACAAATAATACAAGTCGTGACGATGGCAACCCATAAATGAGTAAAAAATTTGCATTCGTATTAACTCTACGTCGCCACCTAACTTGAAATGCTATTGTAACTTGAAGTTATGACTGCGTTGTTAAAACAATTGCACTAACAACTCAAGGCGAATTAATTTTACAGGTGGCGGTAATAATACAACAAACACAATATCAATTCGCCTGGTTGGCTGTATCTGTCAAAAGCAGAAGACGAAAATTTATTTAAAATGTACTTTTACCAACTGTGATTACAATTCATATGCCTAACATAAATACCTTCTTTTGTTTATTGCCACATAAAAGTATCTATGCCATGGTAGAATTATACTACAGGTAGTAGCGAAGCTACAACAACCCAACAACAGCAAAAACAACACGGGTTTTTATTGTTGTTTATGTTCGAGGTTGTCAAAAAGCACAAAAGAAAATTTTAAAAAAAATTTATATGTTCACATGTGTGTGTTTACTTCGCCATGTTTTTTTCAGTAGTGTGGGTGTGTGTTGGTATAACATAAACAACTTTTGACAGAGTCGATTAAAAAAAAAGTTCGTTAACGCTTCACCACTACCTGTATTATTCTACCATGATCTATGCCTTGCGAATCATTTAAAAACACACGATTAAAAAACAGTTGACAGATGCAGCCAACGCGGCCAAATAATCATATGTGCTTTCAACACGACTTGTATTATTAGATCATGTAACAACTATGTTATAACCTGAAAAAAGCATTAGCTTGAACGGTCTACACTTAACATTAACTTGAAGTTAATGTTAAGTTAAGTGTAGACTGCAAATAATACTGATTTGTCATGTTTTTATCCAATATTGTATGTAATTATATTAGTTACATTTGTTGATCGTATTTTAAGTATATAAGAACGTTTATATGTACATATATAAGAAATAACATGAGATTTACTCAGCGTTTACACTAGACAATGCTGTCTTGACAATAACATTTTTTCACTAATACATACAAACTATTTCAATTGCCTTCACTACTGCCTTGCATATTTTGAAGACAGTAAATCGGACAATGATTTCACGTATGCTGATATAATTTGAATTTTTGTGAATATAAAAGAAATATTCAAAAAGAAAAGCTTATAATATATACAATTATGATATTTTCTTTACTTTTTTTAGCTTTAACTTACAAAGTTCGCGAAAAATGCTGAATTTCTGGAATTTTAAATTAATTGTCTTAATTAATGTCTGGACACCTACGTCACGAAGACAATTATCAGCGTTTTTGACAACTAATACGTATTCTTTATTGTCAAGACAGCATTGTCTGTTGTAAACGTAGTGTTAGCGATTCTTACAGTACGTTTACAACGGACAATGCTGTCTTGACAATAAAGAATACGTATGTTGTCAAAAACGCTGATAATTGTCTTCGTGACGTAGGCGTCCAGACAATAATTATGACAATTAATTTTAAATTCCCGAAATTCCGTGTTTTGCGCGAGCTTTGTAAGTTAAATCTTTAAAAAAGTAAGGAAAATATGAAAATTATAAATATAATAAGCTTTTTTTTTAATATTTCTTTTTTTTACAAAAGCTCAAATTATTTTCGGCATACATCAAATCGTCCGATTTACTGTCTCCAAAATATTCAAGACAGTAGTTTATGTACTAGTGAAAAAATTTTATTTTCAAGACAGCATTGTCTTGTGTAAACACTGAGTTAGATTTGCTCATTCTAGTTATTAAGTAAAAAAAATTCTTAACACACCCGTCCAAACGGACGCACATCATCAAGCTAATTTTAATAATTATTTTTAACTTGGTTTAAATTAATAAACATAATTTTAATAATATCCTTCTAATAAATATTTGGCTTTTATTTGGAAGTTTATTCAGGGTTTACGACACAGGACCGGAGTATGGCAGTCAGCCACATTATTTCTTTATTCTTTATTGCCGTGCTATAGCAATTTTGTATATGTCCTGGGGGTTAAGCTGAATTCATCCATTGTGTTCGAACAAAATTTTTGTCCGGACAAACGTTATTTTATATTTAATTTGACGTCCCTCTCAAGAAGAGAACGTCAAATTACATATAAAATAAATTTTGTCCTGGCAAAAATATTGTTCGGACAAAATGGGTGAATTCAGCTTTACTCTGTATTGCGAAGCGTAAGAAATGCTTTCGCATTGCAATGTAAATAACATACAAATGCGAACAGTTTTCTTTTCGCATCGCATTACAGAGTAACCCCCCTGTTGTGACCTTCGTGTATACGTCATTTGTAAATTTTTTGTTAAGCCACTTAATGACCGACTACAATTCCCAACAGAACCAGTGAAAGAAAAACTAATGTTCCGCCACCCAAGTTCAGTTCCTTTGAAGTAGATATGGGACGAACGAACACCGCCGCCGCCAAAGCGAGATCCAGTACCAGAACAAAACAGCGAAGAGTTGCCGGGGAATTCAGCGTAATTTGCACAACGTCCTAACAGAGAAATAGAGGTTTTTCAAGAGAATTTAGTAAGAGAACGGATGAGATGCGTAATGAATTCAATAGACAACTACAGGGGATCAATTCTTGTTCTATGAAACGGTGAAGTGAATAGACTTTTCACCTTTTCATAGTAGTTTTGATTCTCGTTTAATGAAACAATGAAAAGTAATGTCAATATTTGGAATTTGGAACGATTTTCCGTCATCCCACGTCAAATTTGGTTTGTAAACAGACCGGTTTCGGCTATGTGCCATCTTCAGTGTTCTATATGTTCATATGAAAAACATTGGAACTAAACAAAAGTTTTTCACAATTACACATCACTGTGATTCTTGTTTTGTGTAGCAGTGAAAATAACTGTAAAAAACTTTTCATATCAAAATTTATTTTACACAGAAAATTTATAAGTGAAAAATAAACATTTGGAGAATAGTAAGGTCAAACTTAAAAGGGAATAAATGTTTTGCGTTTTATAGTTCGTTTATTTATTAATTAAAGGATGATTTTGATCTTCCAAACGATAATTAATGATTTATAGGCAATTCACACTACCGTGTTTATGGCCGTTTTAAGTGTTTACGAGCCAAACACGTTAATTTTTAGATGTTTTCCCATATAATCAATTGACAAAAAATTTACGTGTTTCAAAATTAAACTCATTCAAAAACCAGTAAAAGGCAGGGTTCCAAGTACATCTTGATGTATGTTCAGTCGATTTTTTGATTTTAGTGCTTATTGAACACATCTTGTAATGGCGGCAAAATATGTAAACAAAGTCGAAATTAAAAAAGGTTGTAGCATTTCTATAACAACAAGCAGCGTATTCTGAAAATTATGATTTGTGTTGGCTTAAAAGTTTAAAAACCTCGTTTTTTGTTCAAGTTTTCAATTCAAATGGAAAAATTTACATACACATTTAAAATTCTAATTAATAACTTCGCAAAATTATTAATATTTCGGACACAAAAAAATTTTTTTGTTGCCGGTTTGCTACCACCTTTTATGAATTCATCATGCTGTAAACAGAAAGTTTATAAAATTGTAGTCTGAACAACTTTGTTTAGTTTCTTAAAATATTTGCCGAAACACGTTAAACTATAGCAGTGTGTATATAGTATTATAGGCAATTCACACTACCGTGTTTATGGCAATTTTAGGTGTTTACGAGCCAAACACGTTATTTTTTAGATGTTTTCCCATATACTCAATTGTCAAAAAATTTACGTGTTTAATAATTAAACTCATTCAAAAACCAGTAAAAGGCAGGGTTCCAAGTACTTCTTGATGTATGTTCAGTCGATTTTTTTATTTTAGTGCTTATTGAACACGGTTTGTAGTGGCGGCAAAATATGTAAACAACAAGCAGCTTATTCGGAAAGTTATGATTTGTGTTGGCTTAAAAGTATTAAAAACATCGGTTTTGGTTCAAGTTTTCAATACAAATGGAAAAATGTACATACACATGTAAAACTCTAATTAATAACTTTGCAAAATTATTAATATTTAGGACACGAAAAAAATTTATAGTTGCCGGTTTGCTAATACCTTTTATGAATTCGTCATGCTGTAAACAGAAAGTTTATAAAATTGTAGTCTGAACAACTTTGTTTAGTTTCTTAAAATATTTGCCGAAACACGTTAAACTATAGCGGTGTGAATACAGTATAAGCAAACCAAAAAATAATTTTAAAAATCGATTGATAAATGAAAGAGCTATGTGTGGAAGACCAACCTTCCCTCATCCCTCCTCCCCCTTTTCCAAAACCGAATGACATAGTTAAGCAAGGAGAAGAGCAAATTTCCCCATCGATTTTTTAAAAATATTTCAGAATAAAACTGCAGGCAAAGCCTTTCAAACAAACAAAGAATTTTGAAAATCAATTCACATATGACAGCGTTAATCATGTGGGGAGTAGATTTCACCACCGGATTTTGAAAAAAAATTATGGAAGTAAAATTTAGGCAAACCCTTTTACACAAAAAAAAATGAAAATCGGTTCACAAATGACAGAGTTGGGAGATGGGGGGAGAAAATTTCCCCACCGATTTTCGAAAAACATTATGGTACTAAGCAAACCCTTTCAAACCAAAAAAAGAATTTTAAAAATTGGTTGACAAATGACAGAGTTAAGTAATAGCCCCCACCGATTTTGGAAAAACAATTATGGAACCTAACTGCAAGCAAACCCTTTCAAACCGAAAAAGATTTTTAAAAATCGGTTGACAAATGACGGATATATGCGTGGGTGGCCAAAATTCCCCCTCTCCCCTTCCACGTTTTTCGCAAAAAGTTATGGAACCAAACTGGCAGCAAAACCTTTCCAAAAAAAAGTTTTGAAAATCGGTTCACAAATTACAGAGTTAAGGATTGTGGCGGGGGTGGTAGGAATATATTTCCTCGCCGATTTTCCAAAAAAATTATGGACCTAACCCGCAAGCAAACTATTTCAAACCAAAAATGAATTTTAAGAATCGGTCGACAAATGACAGAGTTATGTGTGGGGAACGGAATTCCTCTCCAACAACACTCCCAACAAACTTTCGAAAAAAAATTATGGGAAAAAACTGCAAGTAAAACCTTTCAAACAAAGAAAAAGAATTTTGAAAATCGGTTCACAAATGACAGAGTTAAGCATTTGGGAGGGGGTCAAAAATCCCCACAGATTTTGGAAAAAAAGTTATAAGACCTAATGG
Source organism: Panzeria rudis (assembly GCA_956483635.1). Taxonomy (NCBI): domain Eukaryota; kingdom Metazoa; phylum Arthropoda; class Insecta; order Diptera; family Tachinidae; genus Panzeria; species Panzeria rudis. The sequence continues at coordinate 42,863,434 of OY101451.1, read as the reverse complement.
CAAGCAAATCCTTTCAAACCAATAAACAAATTTTAAAAACTGTCGATAAATGACACTTACGCGAAGAAGGATGTTTTAATCCGTTTTGCCCCCTCTAGGTAAAAAATCCGGGAAGCGAATATAGCCTTTACTGATTGTGGGCCAAATATCCAACTGTGTACCAAATTTCATTTAAATCGGTTCAGCCATTTGGGAGTGATGCCGTAACAAATGACAGAGTTGTGAGTAGGGGGTTGTTTTGACCCATTTCCTCCCCTCCTGGTCCAAAATCTGGGAAAGAATACAGCCTATATTAATTGTGGGCCAAATATATATCTGCGTACCGAAATTGATTTAAATCGGGCTAGCCATTTAGGCGTGATGCCGTAACAAATGACAGAGTTGTGCGTAGCGGATGGTTTTGACCCATTTTGTCCCCTCCTGGTTCACAATCCGGGAAACAAATACAGACTATATTAATTGTGCGCTAAATATCTATCTGTGTACCAAATTTTATTTAAATCGGCTTAGCCGTGTAGGCGTGATGCCGTAACAAATGCCAAATGCATAGGGGTGGTTTTGACCCATTTTATCCCCTCCTGGTCCAAAATCAGGGAAACAGATATAGCCTATATTAATTATGGGTCAAATATATATTTATGTACCGAATTTCATTTAAATCGATTCAGCCGTTTAGGCGTGCTGCCGTAAAAAATGACAGAGTTGTGCGTAGGGGGTGGTTTTGAATCATTTTGTCCCTCCTGATCCAAGCTCCGGGAAAAAATACAGCCTATATTAATTGTGCGTTAAATATCTATCTGTGTACTAAATTTTATTTAAATCGGTTTAGCCGTTTAGGCGTGATGCCGTAACAAATGCCAAATGCGTAGAAGGTGGTTTTGACCCATTTTATCCCCTCCTGGTCCAAAATCGGGGAAACAGATATAGCTTATATTAATTGTGGGCCAAATGTCTATCTGTGTACCAAATTTCATTTAAATCGGTTCAGTGGTTTAAGTGGTTTAAGTCATATTGAGAAAAACGGACAAAAATTCATTAGTTTGAGGGATTAAAAAATATAGTTTTATTTTCAATTTGAAGATATATTAAAATAAATACATATGTGATCATTTAAAGCAGGACACATGTAATACTGAGTATGGCACAAATGAAACAGAAAAAAATTCTAACAGCAGTCTTGAAGCGAAAATATAGAAGGAAAACAGACGCACAGACATACGGACATCGCTTAAGCCCTTATGACACTACATTTTTTCTTAATTTTTCAAGTTTTGGAGAACAGTGCAAATAGAATATAATAGGAAATTTTACCAGGTGCAAAGAGTTCAGCTATATTAAGATAAATAACAAATTATCAAAGATTTTACTAATGTTATCGATAAAAAATTGGGGCCTGTCAAAAAAAAATGTAAAAATGTTCAAATTAAAATTGACATTTCAAGCTTGAAACATTAAAGTGTTGCCAAGTTAGCGGTTTATTCACGAATTCAGCGACTTAGCGCCTCTTTTTTTCAATTTATTTTTCTTTTGTCGTTTTATTATAAATAAAAAGTAGGCATCACTTAAAGAAGCCATTACATTTTGTTTACATTTTGTATATTGGTTTCTTTCTATCATTTGCTATATCTTTCTTTCAATCCTATAGCAAAACAATGCAAGAAAAATGTAGTGTCATAAGGGCTTTAGCAATAAAAATATTAACTTACACTTGACATTAAACTAAAAATTAAAATTTTGATTAATAAAATTTCATTAACACAAAGCTTCTTTCTTACTTTTTATTACGTTTTGTAATTTTAAACATTTTAGCAAGTTTTAGCGAATTTCCATAATTTTCGCGATTTTTCCCGGGATATTGATTTTCGTTACATTTTTTAGTGAGTTTTAATCAATTTTAGGGCTCTTTGGCAATATTACGATTTTTTGCGAATTTTCGACATAGGCATGATTTATTACAAGTTTTTGCACTTCTTAGAGTTTTTGTGGATTCTTTGAATTTTTCCGTTTTCTTTATTTCCGCAATATTTTTTGTAATATGTAATAATAGTGAAATTGTTAACGAATATTTTTAATGTCAGCGATTTATGTGTTTTTGCTGAGTTTTGGTATTTATCAGGGATTAACCTATTCAATTTCAATTAAATTTAACTGGAACCTTTTTTGATTTTAAGTTCTTAACTGAAGAAATTATTGACATTTGAAAATAAATACATTTTTTGTTATTTTGAAAACATTTAACATACATTTTCAAGAATAATAACAAATTCAAAGTTTCTTAGGCGAATGCAGTACTTTTTTGTGCAGCAATCGTACTCAGATGCTGTTGCATAATGATATTATTTATATAAATTGCAAACATTTTTGCATTTCCCAAAAATAGTTTATTATTGGTAATCACAAAAGCTGATGACACAAGCTAACTCAACTTTTTATTGTTAACGAAAATTTTTAACTTTTAGTTAAAATTTAAGTTTAGGCAAACTGAAAGTTAATATACTTGAAGTTAAAATCAACATACATAACTGAGCTTTGTGTTAATGGACTTAAAATTTAATAAGGATCAAGAATATAAATACTTTACTTTATACATATACCGATGCATTTCACACGGAATGACAAATATATTATTTTCAGTTTAATGAAAATTTTTTTAAAAATAAGGTAATTTTAAGAGGCTATAAAAAATCAATAATAACTAAGTTTGCAAAAACCTTTGATAGTTTGGACATACTAATGTTATATTTACATATCTAGTTGGTCTCATCCGGGAAATTATTTCTTGTTGCGCAGTGTAATGCAGAATTAATCGCCATATCGTTCTTCTTATTGTGTGAACATTTCATATAAATATCTTGTATACCTACTTAAAATTTTTATTAAAAAGTGCAAAACTTTTTTTTAGGAAAAAAATACCATTAATTGTAGGACTAGCAGTTATATTTTAAGTAGAATTGGATATTGTTGGCTTTGAAAACTTGCCGACGAATGGAAATTTACATGAAGGAAAACAACATTTCAAAAATCAATTGTTTTACTGCTCTTACAAGTGCCCTTTAAAATTTGTAAATGATGTTTTTATTATTTATCCAGAAATTTATTTGCTGATTTTACAACACAAACAAAATTACTGCAAGCGCAAACCACTGACAACCACACACAAAAACGCACATTTTTATTCGTTGCTCCAACAGTTTAATGAAAATATCTATGGTACCAAAGTTATTTGAGCACAAAAAACAGATACATTTGTTACTTAATGCAAAACCATAAGCAACTATTTTTGTTTGGTAGAGTCAAGTGAGAACGTATAAGAAAAACCATACAATATCTGTTACACTCATTCTCTCATATATACCAAAAGTAACAGGTATGTATCTAGTATATTTGTTTTTGCAATACTTTCAGTTCCACTCCTGCACGTGTTTATTACATACATACATACATACATACATACATACATACATACATACATACATACATACATACATACATACATACCCTGCCAACATTTGGAAGTGTAATTTCTGATACATTTTCTAAAAAGTTACTTCTTTAACACATCTAAATGTTATTTGACAAATCTTACAAAAACAAATATATTGATGTCGAATATTAATCTTCTTTTTATAAGTTTTAATAACAACGATAAGTTTGAAGAAGTCACTAAGAAGTTTATTATAAGATTGTACAAAATGTAATAAAAGCGACGCAATAATGTGTATGAATGAAGTAAACTGACGAAAACAAAAATAAAAAAAATTAATGTGCATTTACATATGTAATAGTTACTTAAGTTACTTAAAAAGGAGAGAAAATAGTCACTTGAAATTTGCTTACAAAAACACAATATATGCTTATTAAACGGTTTATTCCAATTAGTTATATTTGTACTTAAAAGAAAAAGTTAAATAAATAGAAAGACATGCAAAATAGTGATAATAGTTGAAAGTGTGTAATTATTTGATGCTAAGTTAAGTACAAATTTCTAAAATTCATTATGCAGCAAAACTAAAAAAAAAAACAATAAGATTATGGAGACATCGATAAAATTATTTACCCCAAAATGTTTGGGAAAATCAAGTTTTGTGGTTACATTATTATGTAGGGTATTATTACGTCCATAC
>OY101451.1:42719310-42849310 GCA_956483635.1 Panzeria rudis | reverse complement strand
TTTAAATGTAGATGTCGCTGTGCTGAGTGAGCCATATCGGAACATGGGATCTGTAAATTGGGTTTTCGATAATACGGACACATCGGCGATATGGAACACCAGCACGCTAACAATACGAGATAAAATAACATCACAATGTGGATATGCCCGAGCCACTGTCTCTGGCATCACACTATACAGTTGCTATATTCCCCCTAGGTATTCTATAGAGGACTTTCGAGTAATAGTTGACAATATAGTAACAGATGCAGTTACAAGAAATCCTGTCATAATAGCGGGTGACTTCAATGCGTGGGCTGTTGAATGGGGCTGCCCCTCGACAAGCACAAGAGGTAGAGTACTCTTGGAAGCCTTTTCTGCATTGGGTGTTGTACTCATTAATAATGGAGTTGAACAAACTTTCAGAAAGGGTGATGCTGGATCGGTAATTGACATTACATTTGTCAGTAGCAGCATCACAAGCCAAGTTAACTGGAGAATATCCGACATCTATACTCATAGCGATCATAGCGCTATAATCATAGATGTACAAGATGAACAGCCCCGTGTGATTGCACAAGCACGAGGCTTGACAGGATGGAAGGTAAATACCTTTGATAAGGATATCTTCGCAGCTTGTATGGAGAACATGGAACTGAGTGGTTCAGCTGAAGATATGGCAGTGCAATTAGTAAGTCATATCACTAATGCCTGTAACATAGCTATGATAAAGCGTAAAAGGTCACCAAATAAGCCCCCGGTGTACTGGTGGAATGATGAAATTGCTAGCTTGCGATCGGAGTGTATAAGTGCCCGAAGGCAGTATACACGAACGAAAGGTAGTTTAGAGAATAGTGTACACCATCAAATATATAAGGATAAAAGGAAAGCGTTGAAGATTGCAATTCGTAGGAGCAAGCGTAGGTGTTTTCTTAATGTTTGTGATGAAGTAGATAGTAATCCTTGGGGCTTTGCATATAAATTGGTAACCAAGAAACTTAAATGTCTTGGTCCATCGCCGCCAAGAGAAGAGCCTATCCTCAAGGGAATTGTAGATCATCTCTTTCCCCAACAGGAAACTCCGATATGGCAACACAGCTACCCGGCTGAATTTTTCGACATTCCTCCGGTTACGATTGCCGAGATAGAAGGTGCTGTCTCAAAATTTAAAGACAAGAAGGCACCAGGTTTAGACTGCATTCCGAATATGATACTAAAAGAAGCTGTTAAACGCCATCCTGACTATTTTTTGAAAGTAATAAGCGCATGCTTGAGCCAGGGCATTTTTCCAACAATGTGGAAGAGACAAAAGTTAGTATTGTTACCTAAGGATAATAAGCCGCCAGACGACCCTTCCTCTTATAGGCCGCTGTGTATGATAGATACAAGTGGGAAATTGCTAGAAAGTATAATCTGTAGAAGATTGGAAAGTTGTGTTGAAGCTAACCGCGGTTTATCAGATAACCAATTTGGCTTCAGGAAAGCAAGGTCAACAGTAGATGCTATCAAAGTTGTAGTAGAAAGTGCTGCTCAGGCTATCCAAGGGAAGAGGTGGAGAAATGGAGCAAAAGAATATTGTGTAGTTGTAACGCTAGACGTAAAGAATGCCTTCAACACGGCAAACTGGGAGCATATTGTTGATGCCTTACTCAGTTTAGACATCCCAGGATATCTACTGGCAATTATACAGGACTATTTCCGAAATAGAGAGCTAGTTTATGATACTGATAAGGGTACTAGAAGACGAAAGATCATTGGTGGGGTACCTCAAGGATCAGTACTTGGTCCACTACTGTGGAACGTCATGTACGATGGAGTATTGAGGTTAAACCTGCCGGAGAAGGTAAAGATAGTTGGATTCGCAGACGACATAGCGTTAGTATGTGAAGCAAAAGAGTTACTAGAGGCGGAAACCATTGCAAACGCCAGTATTCAGATCGTAAGGTCTTGGTTGAGATCAATGGGTCTAGCTCTAGCTGACCATAAAACAGAAGCGATTCTGATTAGTAGTCGGAAAAATAGGGAAACCATTAGACTAAATATTGGCACGTGTAGCATAGAATCCAAGGAATGTTTAAAATACCTTGGAGTCATGATTGACACTCGTCTGTCTTTTCATGAGCACTTGAATTATATAGGTTCTAAGGCATCAAAAACCTGCTCAGCGCTATGCCGGATCATGCCGAATACAAGAGGTCCAAAATATCTGCAGAGGAGATTGCTAACCAGTGTAGTAAGAAGCATTATCTTATATGCATCCCCTATATGGTCAGGCTCACTGAAATACTCTACATATGTGAATCTGATATCCCCTGTGTATAGGCTGGCCGCTCTGCGAGTATGTAGCGCATTCCGAACTGTATCGGACGAGGCCGCCTTTGTCATTGCCGGCATGATACCCATCGAGCTAGAAGCCGTTTCGGACAGTACGAATGGTGTGACTGATATGTGTCTACGGAAGTGGCAAGAACGATGGACAGCGACTGACAAGGGAAGATGGACTTACTTACTGATACCTGACATTAGGGTATGGTTATCAAGAAGACACGGCGACTTGAACTTCTACATTACACAGTTTTTGACTGGACATGGTTGTTTTAGGTCGTACTTGTACCGTTTCGGACATGACAGTGTTCCGTTTTGTCCGAGTTGTGGTGGCAATGTCGTGGAAGATGCCGAACATGTGTTCTTCATCTGTCCACGATTTGATAGTGGTAGAGCGTATTTAGAAGTAGTCTTAGGGCGTAGTATTAGGCCGGACAACATCGTTCCAATCATGTTGGAATCTTTGTATAACTGGACGTATGTATGTAATTTTATAAAATTGGTTCTGTTCGAACTTCGTAGGTTAGAAGAGATTCGCAGAAGAATCCATGTAGTTTAGATTTAGGGTCTAGGACCTTTCCCACCCCGTGACGTATAGCCTTGCGGTAGTACCACGGGGAGCATTTGGGTCAGTGTGAAGGGGTGTTTTTAGCGTGTTAAAATCTCGCACTTCTGGCAAACACCACCACTGCCAGAGTCTTTCGATGATTTTCATCCCACAAATGAAAAAAAAAAAAAAAAAACATACATACATACATACATACATACATACATACATACATACATACATACATACATACATACATACATACATACATACATACATACATACATACATACATACATACATACATACATACATACATACATACATACATACATACATACATACATACATACATACATACATACATACATACATACATACATACATACATACATACATACATACATACATACATACATACATACAAATGTCTCATTATTGTTTTTCTTTTTGCAAAACCAGTTGGACAACATCCACACATGTTTTGTGTGTGTATGTATTAGGAGCAACTTTAAACGGTTATAGCTCCCAAAATACTGAACGGATTTTAACAAAATATGAATTGTACACCTCGCTGAAAAAATATGTTTAAAATGGGAAAGTTTTATCAAAATCGGCTGTATAACTTGGGGTTAAACCCCTTCACAATAAATCGGTTTACCTATTAATTATATAGATAACATAACATAATATATGACCGGCAGACCATGACCGTCCGAAGTTGAACGACCGAATGTGATTCGCCGCATACGATCGGCAGGTGACCAGCCAAAGGTGACAGATCAAAGCCGACAGGCCCAAGTAGGCCTTGTGAAGAGGACGGGTGGTAGGCTGACGGCGATAGAAGCTTCGTTCCTACCCGGTGCCCTATAGCAGCGTACGTTTTTAGAGTTCCGTACACCAAAAGTGTCAAGGACCCCTATTGTTTTCGTTACGCTGTCCGTCTGTCTGTCACTAGCTGTTTTCTCGAGAACCGTAAGAGCTACGGACCTGAAGTTTTCACTGAATATGTAAAACTTTTGCCACTAGAACAACAAATAAAAATCGCTAAAACCTAAAATATCACCAAAAATAAAAAAAAATCGCAAAAAAACGCAAAAATAACGAAAAAGTTGCCAAAACGAAAAAAACCGCTAAAACTTAAAAAAATCGCTTAAACTAAAAATATCGTCAAAAAACGAAAATAGTCGCAAAAAAAGCTCAAACTGAAAAAAAAATCGCCGAAACAGAAAATAGTCGCCAAAAACAAAAAACCCCAAAACTGAAAAAAATCGCCAAAAGCAAAAAAATCGCCTTAACTAAGAAAAATCGCCGAAACTAAAAAATTAAATCGCCAAAACTAAAAAAATTTCCATAATTGAAAAAAGTGCCCAAAATGAAAAAAATTGCCAAAATCGAAAAAAATCGCCAAAGCAAAAAAAGAGAAAAAATTGGCAAAACCGAAAAAATTCCCAAAACTGATAAAAAGCTCCAAAACTGAAAAAATCGCCAAACTTAAAGAGATCGGCTTAAATAATATAAACGCCAAAACTGATAAAAAAAAGCTCCAAAATTGAAAAAATCGTCAAAAACCGAAAAAAACGCCAAAAACTGAAAAAATCTTCAAAACCAAAGAGATAGCTAAAACTGAAAGAGATCGATTTTTAACGATTTTTTTCATTTTAAGCGATTTCAGTTTTGGCGATTTTTTTCTGTTTTTGGCGATTTTTTCGTTTTTTGGAGCTTTTTAATTTTTTGGTGATTTTTTGCGTTTTAACGGTTTTGACAATTTTTCACCTTTGGCGATTTTTTTAGTTTTTTTGTTTCGGCGATTTTTTATTGTTGCGATTTCCTTAGCCTAGGCGATTTTTTCAGTTTTGGCGGTTTTTTCGCTTTGGCGATTTTTTTGGGATTTTTCAGTTTTACAGATTTTTGGTGTTTTTTGCAATATTTTTTTTCGTTTTTTGACAATATTTTTAGTTTAAGCGATTTATTTTAAGTTTTGGCGGTTTCTCTTGTTTTTACCACTTTTTCGGTTTTTTGCCGTTTTTTTAGTTTTGGTGATTTTTTAGGTTTTAGCGATTTTTATTTGTTGTTGCAGTGGCCAAAGTTTTACATACTCTGTAAAAATTTCAGGTCCGTAGCTCTTACGATTCTCGAAAAAAACAGCCAGTGACAGACAGACGGACAGCGTAAGGAAAACAATAGGGTTCCTTGACACTTTTGGTGTACCGAACTCTAAAAACGTACGGTGCTATAGGGCACCGGGTAGGAACGAAGCTCTTATCGCCTTCAGCCTACTACCTGTCGCCTTCAGCCTACTACCTGTCGCTTTCACAAGGCCTACTTAGGCCTGTCGGCTTCGGTCTGCCAACTTTGGCTGGTCACCCGCCGATCGTATACGGCGAATCACATGCGGTCGGCCAACTTCGGACGGTCATGTTCTTCCGGTCATATGTTATCATAAATCGTCAAACAACAGAAACAAAATTAGCTGTTTAGCTGATTAGCCAGCTAAACCAGTAAAGCCGGCTAAAACAGCTAAGCCGGCTAAATTAGCTAAGCCGGCTAAGCTAGCTGAGCCGGCTAAGCCGATTAACCCGGCTTAGCCGGGTTAATCGGCTTAGCCGGCTTGGTCTCGCGGTCAGTGCTGTTAGGCATTTTTTCCTAAAAATCGTAAAATTTGGGAAATAAAATCATCAAAATCGTCATGATTTTCGAAAAATTTCGCCAAAAAATCCTCACACTAAAAATCAACTCTTTTATAAAACCCCCAACAGTGTTTGATAAAAATAAAACAATAATTTCTATAGAAAGTAGCAATTCAACTGTTTTATTAAAAAAAATAAAAACTTAATCACAAAACAATAGTAAATTTAAGGCTATCCTATAGTTTCTTGGCAAATTCAAGTTATATATTATATTATTTTGAATTTATAATGAATTTATACTTTGAGCAGCTTATGAGACAGCATATTTTATGTATTCCAAAATATGTAAAGTTATAAGAAACAGAAGTTTAATGCCGATATACCCATGTAAATACAAACATATTTTACCACAGTTTTTGCACAATAAACTTTGTTTTCTAATTTTGTTGTTTTATTTAGTTTGTCAAGATTTTTATATTTCCATATACTTATATCTTTGGGCTATTTTTGGTCAATGTTAATTTTTTCTGGCGATGTAAATAAAACCAATTATTTAATCTTTATCTCAACGTTTCGTCGATGGTTTGTCGACTTCATCAGGAGATGAATTTTATTAAATTCTGTTGAAGAAAAAATTTTTTTCCCTTAAATATATATTCACATATGTATGTATGTATAAATTTTTTAAAAAATATAAATGTTTGTAATGTAACACATAGTTCAACTTACGATTATAATTTTACATCACTGTCTATTATTGTTTTATATAAGTATAATCTTCAGATTTTGATAGAAGTTTATAGAATGTCTTAACATTTTTCCCATATGTATACAACTTTATCGTGAAAGTTTAATTCGAGAATTATATTACTTTCAAGTTAATATTAAACTGCACTTTCCCTGTTTCCATTGGTCTATTTTTTTCATTCCCAATTTTCTGATTTTTTGTTCTACTTAAGACAAACTTTTTTTGTTTGATTTTATACTTAAGTATATATGAACATGAAAACATGTGAAACGCTTAAGCCAGTAGCTAATTGTTTATTAATATTATTACGTTTTTAGTCCTTTAATGTTATCGCAATCTACAATGTCTTTTAACATTCTCGAATAATCTTAGATGTTCTCGGCATTATTTCTAGAAAGTTCTATTTCCGCTATTTGAATTATTCTAACGGCTATCTCAATAGTGCTGCCAATGCTCTTATTTTGACATTACAAAGGCAGAGTTGTATTTAGTGGTAGCAAATACAGATTATCATCACAGCTGTTATTTGTATGTCGTTATATTTGAATCTGCATTTTTCATTTCGTAACAGTATTTTTAATTTTGTTAAGAGATTTCATTTGCTACAAATACTCATTGGGTTAAAATGCAATATTATTGCGTAATTAGTAGTTTTATTTATGATTTTTAAAAAAAATTTTAATTTAAAACTCAATAAACAATTTCACAAACACAAATTCACAGAAATTTTATTAAAAATTTTGATTTTGATTTATTTCAATAAACGCAAACACACAATTTATTTATTTTCATATTTTTTGACATTTCATATCATAAGATTGTTGTGATAATATTTATTATAACACCGCTCTCATAATAATTATTATAACATTGCGATAACACTAATTTGAAGTCTACACGTAACAGAATTCTCTCTGCGATTGAATTTGACGCTTGCTAACAGAAAAATATTTGATATTATGTCTCGTGAAGACGCTGTGTAACGGCTATCCAAAAAGTGTTGACACTGCTTTTATTTTGACATTACATAGGCAGTGTTGTATTTAGTGGTAGCAAATACAGATTATCATCACAGCTGTTTTTTTATGTCGTTATATTTGAAACTGCATTTTTCGTAACAATATTATTATTTCAAACATATTTGCTTGTGAACCCAAATTGATTATTAGGCTAAGATTTGTTATGTTTAATTCAGAAAGAATTGGGCTTGATTAATACTCTGTAATAGCTGGGGTTGAAAAGAAAACACAGTTGTGTTGATGTGGCCAGATTGTTGGCGGCGCTGGAATGCTGGCGTATGCTCCGGCTGAAGCTCGCCGTCTTCGGGTGGTGTTCTTGCCAACCAATCTGGTAGCGACAGCTACTGACAAAAATAATACTCATGCCAGCCGGGTTAGAATAAAAATTATATAAAAGTTAAAATGGGTCCCGAAAGCAAGGCAACTAGTTAGAAAAGAAATAATATCTCATCGTATAAACGGATTTAACTGCATTTAAAATTCGCGTTTCGCAAACACCCACTCACCTGTTCCTATTTGGTTCTCACTCGCAATACAAGTAGGCTGAAATTATGCCTACCGTGGCCTCCCTCCCACTTGGAGTCCTTATATCCTAAGGAAACTCCACCTTGATGACTTATGGCCGCCAATAATTCTAAATCATCCCAAACGCTGTACAACCTCTCTTCCATATCGCCCTCCTATAACATTACCTGCTATTTCTTTATCCACTCATTCTGCTATTAAATCAAATGCTTAAAAATGTTCGTTATAAATTGCATACATCTAGTATTAAGTATTTATTTTTTTATAATACATTCATATTTAGATTTTAGGCTTATATTAATAAGTTTAAGAAAAATTAATCGTATATTACCTTAGAAAATTCAGGTTATTAGCAAATTTACTAATACAAATTAATACTAGAATGATTGAAATTATAGCCGCCAAATTTAGCAAAATCTCGATATATAACTATACTGATTTAACAATATTTCAAGACAAGTTTACAGAGTAATTGTAAATAAAGGAGAAATGTGTTTATTATTGTTCCCGCAAACCGTGTGGTCTGTTGTAGTACGGGGTCCTTCTTTTTGTGTTCCTGTTACAAGAGATAATATATATTTATGCCTATATTTGCCCTTAGTTAACCTCCAATTAAAGAAAATACCTTTTCTCTTAAAATGTTCCTTTTAGATCGAGGCTTTTGATTTCTAAACAACGATAACCGCTAGCAGGCCTGAGCTCAACCCTACCTACGCGCGCACTTCGGACTCAAATTCTCCGAAGGAGTAAGGTTTTTATTTTTATTTCAGGGCCCCAAGGCAAAATGGTTTCCCTAACGGAGCCAAAAAAAGGTTAATACACACAGATATATATATTTTTGAATAAAAATCGTAAGTATTCGTACGTCGTTCTGTCATAGGTCTAGAATACGGGATACCTGGTATTTACAGGGCAGTGGCTCGAACTTGTCCCGCGCTGTTTACGCTTCACTTCCCTGACTATACTTCCACGTGCTGGCTTTTCGGCTGCACCTCAATTTTTCTCTACGCTTTCTTCTTCGGTTCTAGGCTTTTATTTGATTTCTAGGCTTTTATTCTCCAGTTTCTAGGCTTTTATTCTCCACTTTCTAGGCGTTTACGCTCCACTTTCTAGGCTTTTATGCTCCACTTTCTAGGCTTTTATGCAGAACATTTCGCTTTGGGACTTTTACAACGCCTTCTCCCCTGTTTTATCCGGTTTGCACTTTTTTTGTAGTTAACTAGTTCCAATGGTATTTATGATAATTTGCTGCACTAATTTTAAGGTGGTAGGTTATCCGGGCCCCAGGTTGTTTTGGAGCGCTAATTTGTGGGCTTCTGCGCCGCTGATTTAAAGAGGTTTGGATGAGTGTTGCGGATTTGTTAGTTCGTTGCACTAGCTTGAAGTAATTGTCACCCTCACTTAGGGGTTTTGATGTGTGTTGTAGACTCGGATTCGTTAGTTGTTGCACCACTTATATGGACGTATTAAACTGTCTATTTTTATAGTTGCACGTAGGATTTTTTTCACGCACTCCCTTTTCTGACTTTCTTTTCACTTATTTTTTGCAAGATATATTTAAAAAAAACACAATTTGTTCTTTTTATTTAGATGATAAGAAAAGCTTCTCTACTCCCCAAATCTTTCGACATCTGCTCCAAAAATATGTTCATGCAATCTGTGTTTACATGTGGAGCAAGTAGGCTAAGATCATCTCCATTCCTTGGATTTACAGCGCTGTAAAGATAGAAATTTTCTCTTCCGATGTTTACTTTAACTTGTGTTCTTGAGCCCTTTTTAAACCATCCATGTCCAACTTTCGAGTGCGTTCCAAATCTCGTCCTTGCTATAAGATTTTTTTTCATCTTGGCAACCGTCCACCGTGAACTCGTGCTCTCCACCAACCGTTTTTCTTTCTTCCTCCACGCACTAAAACTCGCCTATCATTTCTTTTTAACCTCCATCTTGTTTTCCCGAAGTTTCTAGAACCGCGCGAAAACCCATCTTTACCTTTTTTCCGCCTTTTAATTTTCTTTCTATTCCCTAGCAAAAATTCTTCTTTTTCCTTTTTTTTTCTCTTTATTCACAAGGTTTAATACCTTGTTATTGACAGCTGTTGTGTTAGCGTTGCCGGACTCACTTCTACCATTACATCGGCTTCACACGACAACTCCAAGGAACAAGGGAATAATTAACAACAACTCAATTATTTAACGTCCACAGCAGAACAGAGTAGCGCCACTTTCGGAAACCACTACACTTCCATCGTCAGTACTCACGTGTATTTTGCTTAAGTAGTATAGTTAAGAGGGTTCTGGAACAGGATCAATTTTTTGGATAATTTTTTTGGGATCATTTTGTTTTTGGATAATTTTTTTATCCTTATCTGGAACAGGATAAATTTTTTGATCATTTTTTGGGGTCGTTTAAAAAAATTCTGTCTTGGACGTCCGTTTGTCTGTATGTACGGATCCTTTATGTGGTCACGATAACGACCGAAAGACTTCACTAATCGAGTCCTTTTTTCTTTTTACGCTTCAGTATAATTAGGAATAGAAGCCTATTTAATTTCACGATCTAAATGAGATTATGAGGCGTACACTTTTGGACTTTCCAAACTATTTCTTTATTTACGATGACATTCAGAATGTATTCGAAGAAACAAGTGCTCAAGAAATCATAGAATATATTATAGAATATATATTAAAAAAAATCGGTCTAGCCATTTCGAAAAAAATCGCTCTTCCATATTCTTCAGGGGTTTTTAAAATTTTTACATACAGACATATATATTCAAGAGAAGGCTTAGAAAGGCATGGCAGATTAGCAGAAATCCCTTTGACAAAAGACGCCTAAACCTAGCAACAAAAAACCTTAAGCAGCACTTGAATAATACAAAAAACAAATCTATTGTAGAGTTTTTTAACCACATTAATTTAGCATCAAATAACAAACACAATTTATGGAAAGCTACGAAGTGTATTAAGCAGCCAACAAAAAGAAATCCTCCTTTTAAAGATGTTATTGGATCGTGGTGTAGATCTGACGAAAAAAGGCACAGGCATTGGCGAAACATCTGTACAATACTTTTCAATCTCATCAAATTGGTAATCCTGCCGAAGATGAAGAAATCTCCAATTTCTTAGATGCACCATATCAGATGTGTTTCCCAATAAAACACATTTCTCTTTCTGAGGTTGAGGTCCAAATAAAAAATCTAAATCTAAAAAAGTC
The DNA here is from genome assembly GCA_956483635.1 of Panzeria rudis. Taxonomy (NCBI): domain Eukaryota; kingdom Metazoa; phylum Arthropoda; class Insecta; order Diptera; family Tachinidae; genus Panzeria; species Panzeria rudis. The sequence continues at coordinate 42,838,324 of OY101451.1, read as the reverse complement.
CCCTGGATATGATAATATTGATACAAGGGTCGTTCAAAATTTGCCCAAAAAGGCTGTTCTATTCTTGACATTAAGTATTTTTTAAAAATTTTTTGAAATTTTTTTCTTGATCCGATTGTCTCCAGTACTTGAACAACATGGAACTCCTGAACAGTGTCATAGAGTAAACAACGCATTCGGAAATCTTTGGAAGAAAAGAAGTACTGCTCCGCGGTGTTCTTGGATATTCAACAGGCATTTGACAGAGTCTGGCATATTGGTCTATTATTTAAGTTAAAGAATCTTCTTCCGGCTACATTTTACGCACTTATAAAGTCTTATATAAAAAACAGAACATTTTATGTAAAAATCACATGACGAGAGATCAAACATTTTTGATATTAGAGCACGGGTCCCACAGGGCAGCGTACTAAATCCGGTGTTATTCACAATTTTCATTGCTGATATGCCAATTTCAGAAAATGTCACTGTATCAACGTATGCAGATGATACGGCGATTTTAGGAGCAGACAATTCACCCACAGTTGCATCTAATATTGTTTAGAGTGAATTAAATCTAATTGAATTATGGCTGAAAAAATGGAAAATAAAAGTAAATGCGGAAAAATCTGCACATGTAACATTTACACTTCGAAAGGGTGATTGTCCCAATCTAACTATTAATAATATTCAGATACCTAAAAACTATTGCGCAAAATATCTTGGCTTGAACATGGATCGTAGACTTACTTGGAAAAAACATATAAAAAATAGGCGACAGCATTTTAACTTAACAAACAGAAATTTTTATTGGTTAATTGGTCATAAATTTCAGCTTAATATTGAAAACAAATTAAGAATTTATAAAGCAGTCTTAAAACCTGTGTGAACCTATGGAAATCAATTATGGGGAACCGCAAGCCATTCAAATATTGAAATTATCCAAAGATACAAATCAAATACCCTAAGACTTATTGTTCAGTCACCATGGTATATTACTAATGAAGCAATCCATAATGACTTCAAAATTAAAACAGTGAAAGAAACTATTAATGACTTTAGTGAAAAGTACTTAAAACGAATTAGTGTTCATGTAAATCCATTAGCTAGTACTTTATTAGACGACCATCGAACCGGATACATAATATATATTTAGACCAACCCCACGGAACTACCTTGGAATTTCTTCAGGAAACCTCAATCCCAGTACATGCATATGTAAGTAAAAAATATATCATCTACCTAGCTAAGTACATAGATACATATGTACATACATACATATGTACATAAGGCCATATATATTTGCTTACACATTTCTTTATGTATAATCCCAAATAATCGTACATTCATTGCAGATTCTACATACATACATACATTCCTATTATATACAAACTGGTCTGTGCCGTTAAATTTTTTGTGCTTAAAACACAAAAATTCATATTTAACTCAACGAAATCCACAAATAATATTCCCAAAAAGTTCTGGCTTGACATTGAATATGACCCATGTCTGAGCATACTTGCGTACATCTCATTACAATTCTCTTAACGCTAGATATACATTTGATTTCTCTTTGATTTTGATCATACTGAGCATGAAGTTTTATTGAACATACCGATAATAATTAACGTGAACATAAACACAAGATACAAGGGTTACAATCGAACCTACTGGCCATCGAACCTCTCGGTCGGATGGCAAGGTGAATAAATCAAAAACAAAAATAATACAGATTCTTTTACGTATGTATGTATGTAGGTACTTTGAAAACATTTGTGTGCTACATGAATCAAAAAAATTTATACCTACCAGTAAAATTAATTTGAAATGAAAGAAATTATTAACATAATTTTGTATAATTTCCTTTTGGAAAATTAAACTCATTTAATAATATCATATTGACTAAATTCGTTTGGCGATTACATGCTGAAAACAACTATACTACAATGCTACGAGGCGCACTCGAAAAGTTTTTGTAACCTTTTAATTCTCTTCGAGAAAACCCCTTGCGCTTAATCACTATTTGAATTCTGCTATTTATACGAGGTACACCTGAAAAGTTTCTCCAACGTTTTTTTTTGTACTCATCGACAAAAAAACCCCGCCATATACCTAATACCTAATAACGCAATATGACTTTGCTAAAAGCCTTAGTTCGTGCTTCTGATCGCATAGTCGAATTTCAAACGTATATGAAACAATGAGATATTTAAGAAAACTCAATTCACGCGCTGGAGATTCATAAGAGTGAAATTACACGCCTTTGGGCTGCTTTTAGATCGTGTTATGACAACGCGCTAGATAAATTTGATGACATAGAAAGAGATATTGATATTGAAACATTAAAGGCGCGTTTCATTTCCTCATTCGAGGTATACGTTGAAGTACTGTCAAAAGTTAATGAGCTCCTTGATAATCTTCGTCGGAAGCCCGGTCCACGTCCTATTCATTCAGATGTGTACTCCGATCAAACACCCCATATATCGCTACCCCCGTGCGATACAGAGGTTTTTCATGGTGACTACAAGTCATGGCCAACTTCCGTGATATGTTCACGGCTCTGTACGGCAATAACAACCGCCTCTCACCCGTGGAGAAAATGTGTCACTTACTGAAGAAAACTCAGGGGGAGGCTCGGGAAGTCTTAAAAACTTATCCGATAACAAACGACGGCTTCGAAATGGCCTGGAGCAATCTTGTCCAACGCTTTGAAAATAAAAGGGTACTCGTCAATGCGCAGCTTAAGTCCCTTTTTAATATATTTCCGATTTCGAAAGAAACTGGATCTAACATCAAACGTCTGCAACGTACAATTAATGATTGCGTCACTAATTTAACACTTCTCAAAATTGATACTAAGAGTTGGGACGTAATATTTGTCTATATCTGCTCGACTTGTCTACCAGATGTTACGCTCAGCCTGTGGGAACATTCGCTACCTCAAACTACTAATTTATCCACCTGGAAGGAAATGGACGCCTTCCTAACATCTAGGTTTCAAACCCTTGCGTCCGTTGCTGACATTCGATCTACATTTTCGAGTCCTACATACCTCACAATTCAATAAGCCAACTAATAAGAAAATATGTTCATCAGATCCGAAAAAGCTCAACAGTTACAGCACCAGCGTTTCAACTGACAAATCTGGAAAATGCCCTCTTTGTCCTACTTCACACCCTTTGAGACTTTGTCCTTCATTTCTCTCAATGTCAATTGAAGAACGTTTCAACGCCGTGAAACAACAGAAACGATGTACAAACTTCCTCGGAACTTCTCATGACCACAAAAAATGCAGAAGCCGATTTCTTTGCAATGTATGTAAGAAGAAACATCATACTTTACTGCACCGTCCTGAAACCTCTACAAACCAAAATCGACAGAGCACATTGCCGCCCCAATCCTTCACTATTGCTTCCACCCCCTTACTACTACCAATCACACTCGTACACATGATCCCCTTCAACCTTTAGATACGAACCCCTCTACTTCTAGGGATGCAGCAGATCGAAGGCTACAAGCGTTTTCGACGCAACTACAGTCCACTTCACACTCTATTGTCCTCGGTACCACTCTCGTATGCCCTCATCGATTCGGCATCCGAAGCTACATTCGTTTCGAAAAGAATCCAAACCAAGCTTGGCCTCAAAACTCGCTCCTCGCATGCGGAGGTTCATGGACTAAATGATGCTTTGACAGCAACATCGACACAAGTATGCCATATTCAAATCGGATCCCCTATTGACAAGTCATTTAAAATGTATGCAGATGCGTTAGTCGTTAAACGACTGACGGGCCAGTTACCTTACTACTCTTCATCCGTCCTCAGAGGTGGGAGTTTTTCACATCTTCACCTAGCCGATTCTTACCGTCAGAACTGCTCAGAAATCGATCTACTTCTCGGTGGTGATGTTTATCCCAAAATCATCCAAGACGGATTGCAGTGGGATAGCATTCACTCACTTGTTGCCCAAAAAACCGTCTTTGGATGGATCGTCACGGGTAGAGTTAAGGCGAATCCTTGTAGAACGTCGGTCGTTTCCTTTTTTTTAATGAAGTCGTACTTAGTAACCAGCTTCAACGTTTTTGGGAACTGGAAGACATCGGCAAAAGGGTAAAATCTTCCCCTGAGGATTCATACTGCGAAAATCTATATCAATCGACCACATTTAGAAATCACGATGGTCGATACGTAGTTTCACTCCCTTTTAAACCAGAGTATCCTGAAATACTTAACATAGGTGCTTCTCGAAATATAGCTCTATCGCAATTTCTTCGAAATGAAATGAGGTTAGGTAGAAACCCTACTTTAGGTCATATGACCAAGGTAAACCCCTTATCTTGTGGCTCATATTATTTACCCCACCATGCGGTGCTCAAGCCCGATAGCACTACGACGAAACTATGTGTGGTGTTCAATGCCTCGAGTCCTTCATCCAATGGATTAAGTCTCAATGATCTTCTGCACCCCGGGCCCATCCTACAAGCTGACCTGACTATTCTCATTTTGCGATGGCGGTTTTTCCGATACGTATTCAATGCGGACATCGAAAAGATGTACCGCCAAATTCTTGTGAGCCCATCTCACACCTTCTTTCAGCGAATTATATTTCGTACCACCAGTAATGATCAACCTCAGGACTATGAGTTAAACATAGTCACCTTCGGCGTAAATTGTGCACCATACCTGGCAATCAGAACACTGCTGCAACTGGCTAAGGAAAGTGAAGCCAATTACCCCAATGTGTCGGATATTCTGCGCAATTATATGTACGTTGACGACGTGCTAGCAGGTGCACACACGATCTCATCCGCTTTAAAAGCTCGAACTGATCTTATAACAGTCCTTGAATCTGCTGGCTTTTTGCTTCGTAAATGGACGGCGAATAACGAATAACATCACTTACTACATGCAGAGTTCCTGAAGCTTTCAGACTCCAGTATTACTAAAACTTTAGGCCTAAGGTGGAATGCTGGCAATGACTACTTTTACTTTCAATTAAAATCCCATCCCGATCGAAATAAGACAACGAAAAGAGCAGTTTTATCCGAAATCGCCAAGTTGTTTGATCCCGCCGGTAGGCTGTCCCCCAAGATCATAGTGGCAAAAATCATTATGCAGCAGATATGGAAAGATGGCACTGACTGGGATGAAGATCTCCAACCTTTAATATTACAACAATGGCGTGCGTTCTTGGACGACTACGTCCATATAGGAGAAATAAAAATTCCCCGTTTCGTTGATTACGACCCATCACATTCTATCGAGCTCCACGGTTTTTGTGACGCGTCCGAGAAGGCTTATGCCGCTACCCTATATTTTCGCATTGAGAGCGAAGGTTTCGTCTCCACCCATCTGTTGGTTGCCAAACTAAAGTCACACCCGTTAAATTCGTATCATTACCCGGAAAGAATTTTCCGGAGCAGAATTACTGGCAACCATGATCAACCATATTTAGTCACAACTTAATCTTAGCAACTACAAACTCTTCTTACGGACCGACTCCACCATCGTGTTGGCATGGCTGAAAAAACCCCCACATCAATGGAAAACGTTCGTTGAAAACAGAATTTCATCCATTATTGAGAAAGTAGGCAACGATTCATGGTTTCATGTTGATTCCAAAAATAATCCTGCCGATTTGGCTTCCCGTGTTCTCACAGTGCCTCAACTCTCCTCAAGTGATTTATGGTGGTATGGGCCGCCATGGCTACGACTCCCACCCTCAGAGTGGCCCTCGCGGATTTCAAACTTTTCTACTGAGGAAGAAGCCAAACCCTTGCGTGTGCATTCGACGGCGATAGGAAATCAAGATCTTCTAACGGATTTTTCAAACCTCTCCCGAGCATTGCGAGTCGTATGCCACATATTCCGGTTTTATTACCCTCAGAAGGAATTTACCACCATCGAATTAAACTTCGCTAAGCATCGTCTGATACTTGCTAGCCAGAAAATGTACTTTTTTAAAGAATATAACCAGTTGTGTGAAGGACTGCCACTATCACGGAAAAGTCCACTTCTGACATTCAATCCCTTTATCGATCCCGAAGGAATAATGAGGGTCAATGGCAGGCTATCAAATGCTCCCACACTTAGCTATGATGAACGTTGCCCCGTCTTGTTGCTCTATCATGCTCGTTTCACCAAGTTATTTCTAGATTTCCTGCATAAATACTCACTTCACGGTCAAAACGCGCTGTTATTCCGCCTCATGAGACTCCATTATTATGTTCCCAAACTCAAAACATTGATAAAGATAAAGTCGCGGCTGTAAGGTCACTAAAGTTTACGTATTAGTCTTCATATATTTCGCTACGAAGGCGATTCATCTTGAAGCAACTGGAGAAATCTCGTCACAGGCTTTTCTGGCGGCCTTTGCCCGCTTCTTCTCTAGACGTGGAACCCTCCGTGCTATGTATTCCGATAATGGAACTGCCTTTGTCGGCGCTTCTAATATTTTAAACGCCGATAAGAAAGATTTTCTAATTCTGGTGCGAAAGAAAACTCTAGCCCAAGACAGCTTTGCACCCCTCGAATGGCATTTTATACCGCCAGGGGCACCCCACATGGGTAGCCTCTGGGAAGCCGGAGTGAAAAGCTTTAAGGCCCATTTCAAAAAAATTTGTCACACACAAAGTTTTACATTTGAAGAACTCATTACCATGCTTGCACGCATCGAAGCCTGCCTGAATTCCAGACCGCTCAGTCCCATGAGTGATGACCCCGCGGACCTGTGCGCCTTGACTCCTGGCCATTTTCTAATTGGAACAGCCTTGTTATCACCCCTAGAACCAGACTTATCTAGCCACTCGTTGAGTTACGTAAACCGATGGCAAAAACTAAATATAATTCACCATCGCTTGGCTCAAAGATGGACGGAGGAGTATTTAAAGGAACTCCACAAGAGAGTAAAATGTAAATACCCCCAGCGAAATTATACAGTCGGCGATCTTGTTGTTATCAAACGAGATAATTTGCCTCCAAATGAATGGCGTCTGGGCCGAGTCGAAAAGGTTCATCGTGGCCCCGATGAACGAGTTAGAGTCGCCGAAATACGCACCGCCAGCGGTATCGTGACTAGGCCTATAGTTAAATTAATCTTACTACCACAAACTTCACCGCAATAGTAACAACAACTTTTTTCCTCTCTTTGATGCAGCTAACATACCTCATACAAACCGCAAGGGTAACAAAAAATATTCTCATTTTTCTTTCTTACAGCCACGATGCCTCCTACCAAAAAGTAAATCGCCAATAGAAGAGCGTAAACGCAATGATGTGCGCCATAAATCAACGATTAGGTCACATACCTACGACTGTCGCATATGCCGTCAGGATCATCCCTTACGGAAATGCCTGAAGTTTAAAAGAATGAACGTGTCGAAAAGGCGAGCTGCCGTTAAACGTTTTCATTATTGTGAAAACTGCCTGGCTCATTCCCACATAACACAAAAATGTCGTAACACAGATCGTTGTCGCCAATGCGGGGCAATGCACCACAATTTTCTCCACCGACACAAACGACTCCGCATACCTCCAAGAGATACCTCCAAAACTGAAAGTAGTCTCTCTAACGTCAGTACTGCGATTAAAGTGCGATTGAACAACAACTGAGGATCTGTCCGGGGTCTCATCAATCCAAGTGTTGAATGCTCCTCTATAGCACGTTTTCTTGTGGAAAGGTACAAACTGTCCGTGGAAAGCATCGGTGATGAAAAATGGTGCACCTTGTCTATTCGCTCCCGGTTTGATGAAGAGCCCACTTGGGAGCTAACCGCGAAAGTGACGCACGGACTCCCTCGCCAACAAGCAAAAAAGCGGCTTGATCGCACTGTGGCCGACTACTATCGGAATCTTCGTCTGGATTACCCAGACTTCTTCACGAGTGCATCCATCAATATTATACTTGCAGCCGACATCTATCCTCGCCTTATACGAAGTGGGATCCAACTACAATCCGTTGCATCACCTATGGCACAAGACACCCTGTTAGGCTGGGTAATAATCGGAAATTTTGGTCTTTAAAACAAAAACTGTATTCCTCTATCTTTTGTACTATGCCTTACTACTCGTAATCTTTTGTGCATAACCTGACAGCCTATTTCTTGTGAATTACCAAAATTATTTAGAACGATTTTCCGTCATCCCACGTCAAATTTGGTTTGTTTACAAACCAAATTTGACGTGGGATGACGGAAAATCGTTCCAAATTCAAAAAAACCCCGTCGGAAGAAAAACACAACACTCACCAAAATTATTCTTATTCATATTGATACCAAATGAATTGTATTACATATAACCTTAACTCACCGATTATATACATTTATATAGAAAAAATGAATTTATATTATGAATTATAAAATAATAGATTTTCTAGTATTACAAATGAAATGTAAATAATCATTCATACATTGTCACTTATCGATATTTAAAGTCACTAACTAGTTAATGTCACTGCATTGCAACTGACTGCGTATCTCCGGTTCCTATTGCACGCAAGGGGCGGGATGTTTGTTTCCGAAATCTCTTTTTTCCCCTCCTAGAATGCATCTCAGTGTGCCATTTGCATTTTTGTTTAATGTTTATGTGTTTCTGCAAAAAACCAAACCGTAAAACAAAGATCAATTGCTCAACCTTTTGTCTGTTTGGCATAGAGAGTTAGTTATCATCGTGATCGCGAATCAGTAGCAACGCAGTGCCTAATAATTAAAAGGAATAATTAAAAGGAAAGAAAATCTATTTAACTTCATAAACTAGCAACAAATTGTATTATAAAATACCTTACAAAAGTGAAAAGAAGAACGGGTTTGTATTCCTTCTGGACAATCAGTGATAGCCGTGGGTCCATAATCTGACCGAACCACCCTTTCAGCCCAACATTTTGGTTGGGCTGTTCATGAACGAACTTGTTCAATTGAATAATTCAGTGGTATGAACAAGGTGGACTTGTTCAGACTTTTGTTCATTTTATTATTTCTATTTGATTAGACAAACACTAAATTTCTTTCTAAATATATTAAAATTTCGCAAAATATATCAATATATCCGCCTAATAAAATTATTTGAATTAATATTATTTGCTTTTTTAATTAAGTTGTTTAAAATATAATAGTATGTCCCACTATGTTTGAAAACCTGTTCAATCATGCAGTACACAATTAAAGTGAACAGCTGAACGAAAAGAACAAACTTGTTCATATTTTGGTTCTGAACAAAAATGAATAGTCACTAAAAAGAACAATTATGCCCAACTCTAGACGACACTGACGAAATTAAAAGACTAAAAGAGATATCATATCTTAGATTTGCCATTCAGAAATTAGTCAAATGTATTTTATTATTATTTCTTTTATTATTATTGTTATTTTTACTTCTTTTCTTTTACTTTTACATATTTATTTAACTTACTTTTTTTAATCTCTTAACACTGATATGTACATATGTATTAAAAATCCTGCCAAAATATAATTATTTGTAATTAATAGTCATATTATCTAGTTTATACTTTATCTTGTAATTTTATAAATCTCAGAATTTTTCTATTTTTATAATTATTAGCTTTCATCTAATTTGCTTATCATAATGTACTGATAGATTGCAATTAAAATAATATTAAAAAAAATATGTATGTATATGTAAATCCGTATGAATATTATCACTCGAAGGTAATAAAAGCTAACTATATGTGATTAGCCATGATACATTTTTTATACATCACTCATTTAATTTTAAGCTAATAAATAAACAACGGTTTTAGGTTGTCCTGTAAAGTTATGTAATTTACTTTATTGACGATGAAAAATTTTATATTAAATTTGTCTTGTATTGTTTATGAATAATTATAAATAAAATTATAAATAAAATTAATTAATAAAAATAAACTGTGGACACTGAAAATAACGTTTTTTTTGTATATGCAATGTCCACATTTTAGGTATTTTCTTCAGTTTCTTCAAATGATTTACTATAGATTTAATTAATCTTTTGTAGCCCATAACTCTTTGTTTCGCCTTTTGGACCCTGAGGCGCTTGTTCAAGTGCCGAAGTCGGAAATGGATTCTGCATTTAAAAAAGAATTGCTTCACTTTCTCGCGTAGATCAACATGAATGGTTGCCTTGATCAGGTGTTGATGAAGGTTGTGGCAGTGGGAAATTTCCAAACCATTTACCCGGTTGAAAATATCTTCCAAAAATTTTATCTTGCAAAGAAATGTATTTGATGGCTTTACAAGAGAGCCCTGCGACACTTGATCGACCCATGTAAACGAATTTCTATGACATTGATATTCTTCAAGATTTAGCTTTCGAACCATATATCCAGATATATATTCAAAAACATCCTCTTGAAGAATGCCAATGTCATCTAAATTCGTTTCATCTGAGCCTGGGAGTATTTCTGAATAAGTTTCATCTGAGCCTGGGAGTACTTCCTTGTTATGGCACACAGGTAACAACTGTTCAAGATATGATGTTCTTTGTGTTAGGATTTCGTCATTGTCTACCAAACTCGTTGCGACATCTAAGCTGAAGCTTGTAGGCTACAACCACCCTGTTGAATCTGTCTCAACATTGCCATTGCCACTGAGATGCTCCGTATTACGTGCTAAAATTAAAATATTTACATATGTTAAAAATCAAATAGTAAATTATTTCCGTAGCCTATATTTAAAACCTTGCGGAGAGGGATGGTCATGTAAGCCCCCCTTGCTACGTATAGCACCAAAGAAATGCTCCAGCACATCTTGATTAAGACGACGGGTTACAATGTAAGTGGAGCATTTCCAAAGCACTATTTGTTATAAGAACACCTTTTTGAAAAATTGCCAATGTCTTCTTATTCGGCACAATTGATTCAGACATAAGTTAGTTAACTTTTTGCAAGGTTTGTTGCTGGTTTTGCAAAGCAACGCCATGTGGTTCCTTGGGTAAATAGAGTTCGTTTTGAAGCTATTTAATATTAAAACCAAGTAATTTACATTTCCAGGATGTTCAAAGGTGCGCATTGACGAGTTAACTACGTCAAACCAATCGTTTACAAGCTGAATAAAATCGGCCGTATTTTGTGCATTGTAAATGTCCAATTTCAAGGAATAGCATCTGCGTATTGCATTAGCAGTTGTACTGAGCTGCCAATTTAACTTTTTGCCTTCGAAAAATATTTCAATTTATATTAAAATTATATATTTAAACATTTGTATGTGTAGTTTACATACCAGCTCCTTTTACCGTAAGATGATCAGTGCACTGATGTGATGGATGGATGGATGTGTCGTACCTATTTGTAAACTTTATCAGGTTTGCAATAGTGCGGGAAGTTTGCAATTCTTTATTTACAATTAGGCCTGTGTCCAAGAAGTGATTTTGCGAAAGCAAAACCCGTTTCCTGTGGATTTCCAGTATGCGGAAACCATGGTTTTTCTAATAGGACAATAGTTTACAAAATTATATTAATAATGAAAAACTAGGAAATTATAAACGAACAAGAATTTAAAAATAGCAAATTTAATGAAATTTATATAAATGTGTATTAATATTATTTTATTGGGCATTTCGTTTTATTTACCAAATATTTTAAAGGAAACAATATCCTTAAATCTGAGTCCCTTCTGCATAGTTGAACATTTTTAAACATTTTGTATCGATGTAAGTTACATGCTTCCATATGTTGTGTGTACGTCAATTCTAGTGTTTGCTGTATAATACTTACTTGGTGTAACGCCTAATTCTGTCCACAAGTTACGGTTTTTAGGGCTCATATCATTAACAATTGCCACCACGGGGAACCCTGCTTCGGCTAACTCTATAATAATTTTGAATAAAATTCCAGTGGTCATTTCGCAACCAAAATGATAAAAAAATCGGCTGTTTCCATGATTTTCGAAGGCCACACGCCATAACCACTTGAACTTCTTTAACTGGTTTTCTAACCACATCATCCACTGAGCTGTATTCGAAGGTTTCCCCTACCGACATTTCGTCAAACATTAACACACATATATTTTCTTCAATTGATATATATGTGATATGCCGCATAAATTCAATAGATTGTCTGAGCAACCCTGGGTTTAAATCAATCTTTTGACACCAACGCTGCAAAGTTTAGATATGAGGTAGAGGAAATCCTTTCTTGTACATATGCTTGTAGTTTCTTGGTCCAGCAGCTTATAAATATATTGCATTGGAGATATCATCCCAAGTCGACTCAACTCTTCCAGGAGAATTTAGCTTTCTGATTTGGCCTTCGGTAAAAAAGCTGTTCAATGAGCTTATGACCAATTTTGCCTGTAAAAGTTGGCGTTTTACCTCTATATTTTTCTCCTTCAGTGTCTTTAAAAGCACGGTACTTTTCATAGTAAAACTTTAACTTTATCCAATTATTTTTTCACAATTTCTTATGGGTCGATTATGGATGACAACCGAACAGCAGTTGGGTTGCCAGTTGCTGAAAACGGTATTACGGATAGCAACTGGCAACTGAGAGTTGTCAAATTAATGGTTTTCTGGTAACCACAAATTTTCAGTTGCCGAATGGCAGCTAAACTGAAGTTCGGTTGCCATCTATAATCGACCCCTTACACGAATTTAAGAAAAAATCTATTTTATTTCAAAGCTTAACAAATTAATTTAAAAAAAATGTTTCAAACATAACAGACAAAACAAATCACAAATTTGTAAACATATACAAACACACGGCGAATTGAATACAATTTGACAGCATAATTACCGTACATATGTGCTTATGCACAGACCTTATATATCGACCTTGAAATTTTAAACTGAAGAAACACAAAAACAAACACATTTGAACCTCATAGGCATACAATTGTGAAATTTGAAACAAATAAAAAATGTTACAATTTTTAAAAAGCTTGCTTCATTTGCACAGACAATTTTTGTTGTTAATTTTTGCAAATAAAGCAAAATTTTTTACGAATACTTTTTAAGTTAGGTCAGTTATACACCGAAAAAAAACAATTAAGACAATCTTTGTTTAAGTTCCTTTAAGTCTGAAATTAATTGAATTAAAGAAGAGTATGTATATGAATTAAAGAAGAGTTGGGAAATTGGAAGGTACCTCCGAAAGATTGTAAGATTGGAAGACATAGACTGTGTTGATAGTTGGTAGAGGTGATAAAGAAACAGTCAGGTACTAGAAAGGAAGAATAAATATATCGTCACCTTAACGTGCAAACGTGATAAGTTCACTTTTTTCCAAAATGCATGTTTTGATGCAGTATCATAATACAGCTCAAAATACATCATTTACAGAAAAAAGTTACCATTATATCATTTTTACTTACTGTTATGCAGTGACATGCAAATGTTCTAAGTCCACAAAACAGCAAACAAACCAAAAAAATGTTCTAAGTCCAGATAAAATTTAAAAATTATTATTTTTAATTAACTTGTGCGTTAGAAAAACTATTTGGATTCCTTTCATTTAAACAAGGTCATGGTCGATTTGTTGGTATACCTGAACCGCGAATTGGTAACAGAAATTACATATTTTCCAGCTTAGCCGTAATACATTTTTTTTATAATTTTCAATTTTGTTGCGTAACTAATAGAGAAACAATTGTGACAATCCGTTGTTATTTGGATGCCATATCTTGAAAATACTGAACCAAGGTTAAAAAAATTGGAAAATTTTAATTTTCGAATGAGTATAACTCAAGATGAGTGCTCAATCAAACATAATTTTTCTAGAACCTTATGAGGGCTATAAGGACTTACATACAAAATTTTTGGAATCGGGCGGGAAATAAAAAATTCAAACGTTGAAAAATTTTAGATGTCCAGTGACCTTCTTTGGGACTCCATAGCTCCGCTCCGGTGCAATATGGGAACTTCATCTTCCTGAGATCAATAGGCGCACTCCTCTGCTATGTTCGTATATACTGAATCCGATCGGTTTTGAAATGGTTTATCTAGTTGTAAAATATTTTGATTGTGCAGTACTGTGTGTCGTTTATTACTTGTAATATTTACAATATTAGTGCTTTTCAACAAGTTTGAAACCTTTTTTTTTGGGTTTTGCGAATTTCCTGCGAAATTTCGCCGTATCTCTTTTTATAGGCTCAGCCATATTGAAAAAATTTTGAAATTGTTTCCAATTTTTGTATTTTTTTTTGTTGCAATTTTTTGTGTGCAAAAGTTTCTGATAGAAGAGCTCATGTCGAAATAGTACATTTTCTTTTCCAAATGAAATGTATTTGTTGATGGTTATTAAACATTGTCTATATGCTTTTCATTGGTGCTTTACCAAATCGTCAGTAGACTTCAATCACAACTTTGAACAGTTACAAACCTCTTATGAACAGACGTTCAAAAACCATTTGAGAATTTACAAATAATATTTTTGAAAATCACAAAAGAATAAATTAAGTGTAGTAGGCTTAGAAACTTATACAGTACCCAACAAATAATTTGTATTGGATATAGGCTTGCCAACCGTCCAGTTTTCTTCGGGATAGACCAGTTTTAGAGTGGAATGTCCCGTGTGTCGGCGACACTCTGAACGGGACGCCATTTGTCCCGTTTTCAAAAATGTTCAAATTTTATATTTACACATTACCAAAAATAATAAAAAAAAACCTCCAAAAGTTTATCACTCATTTTTTTATTACCAACACTGGGATTTTTTAATAGATTAGCAACACTTGAATATATTAATTCTTTTTTGTTATTTGTCCAAGGCAGCTTAACACTGGTACCAACATAATGACAACAAATACAACAATAGAAACATGACAAAAATATATAAAAAATTATTGTATGTGACACACACTCTGTGTGAGGCACTCATCAATAACCCTACGTCTATACCCGATATATTTTTATCATGACAAAAGTCAAACTTTATATTGAAAAATTATTTGTTTTATGTTAGCTGTTTTTCCTATATAGAATTTCACATTTGTCATGATATAAATATATCAGGTATAGACGTGGTGTAAGCTCTCTCGAGTTTACTTATGTCGTTTTCTTTTCTACAAAAAAATGTTGCATTGTTTGCACTTTTCAATGAAAATTTGCAATATTTTAATTTTTTGGCGAAGTGAATTTATCAGAAATTATTGTATCATCCCTTACGACGGTAAATTTTTGCTTTAAAGGATTGCTAAAGCGGCCTTCATACTATTAGATTTAGTATTAATACTTGTCAAAAGCTCAAATCTTAAGTAAAAATCCAACAGTGTGAAAACAAATTGTTATGATTTGTCAACTAATACGTAAGGATTTTTACGGTATTATGGTATTCGTCATTTTTAGGAAAATTTCTAAACAATCACATTTTTCATTTTATCAGGGTTGTCTTTTGCACAAACAAACATAGCAATAACAAAAACAGTTGTGTATTTGTTTGCCGGCTTAAATAAAGAAAAAGCAGTACGAAAAAATTTGCTTTATTGGTAATTATTTATGTTACGTTTTATTTTTTTGACAGTCAGACTGATTTTGATTTTCGTCTTACAAAATCTAATAAAAATCTCAAAGCTTGTATTACAATGTGAAAGGGCCTTAAATGGCGATTTTTTAATAGAAGGTAAAAATATGTTACATTTTTTTCAGAAAAGAAAACGCCATTAGTCTGCTGTTCTTCTGTTGTTACCTGTGGTACCCTACGTCTCCATGAGCCATCGACTTGAATATGACATGAACATGACGCCGGCAGAGCAACTGCAAAAAATTCATCAACTTCTTTGTTGTGGTGAACACGTGCGATGTCCATGTTCTGCCTTAGTGCAATAGAAATGGAATATTTAACTATTTCCTTCTGTCTCTTTTCTTTCTATTAGAAATGGTTGTTGACAGCGAATCTCATGGCGAACATTGATGCTCAGCCATATGTTCGGCCATCGATGGCAAAGCATGGACGAAACATGGACATGAGCGGTCTACATTAGCCATATGCGATGTCCTGCATGATGTTCATACCAACTTCATGGCTAATGTAGACTCCAGTTAAGCTGCCTTGAATTTGTCAAAGTGCCAAACGAAAGCTTTGAAATTTTTACTTCATTTGTCAACTTTCAAATGAATTAAAATTTAAACAGAATGTGATTTTTTGTAGAGGTATGTATTTACTATATTTTATTAAATATCATTTCCAATAAAGTTTTACAAATATTAAAACTATGTATTAAACTTTGCACAGGAAAATGAATAGAGAAAGGTTAGCAGATCTAAATGAATCGACAGCAACACACGAAAAAAATAGAACAAAAAGATATTGCAAATTTCAACCAGATTGGCTAAAGTTACCGGATTTCCAGAGTTGGTTAAGAAATACGCCGGACGACGAAATGAATGCTTATTGTAGTATTTGCAAGCAATTTTTTCAGTAAAATTTGAGGGAGTTTCAATGATAAAGAAGCATGCAATTCCAAAAAAAAAAACATACAACTCATAAATGCAATGAACGTTATTACTAGGTTGACCAGGTTCTTTACAAAACCCAATACAATTGATGATGAAGCTATAATATCCGAAATAACATTAACGTACCATGGCGTGATGCATAATCACAGCTACATGTCTCAAGATTAAAAAAATATATTTAGTGATTCGGGAAAAAGTCAACGTAGTCATTGCGGCCGAACGAAAGCTGAGGCAATTGTTGAGAACGTGTTAGCTCCATATTCGATTGAAAATGTTTTATCTGATGTTTGTGGTGCTCCTATTTCTATAACCACAGACGCTTCCGACAAGGGAAATAAAAAACTGTTTCCTGCTGCAATTCGATATTTTTCAATTAAAAAAGGACAATGACAAGATATCGGAGGGTGATTGAATGCCTAAAAAATTCTGGAATGCTGCGTAATAATAAATTAGTAGCATATAGAGCAGACAATGCTTCCGTTAACTATGGAAAATTTAAATCAGTATTTCAACATCTGAAACGAATACTGAACTTACCGAATTTAATTGCTGGACATTGTCATGCTCATATTTTGCATAACACTGCTGAAAAAGCACTAAAAACCTTATCGTTCAATGTAGAAAGTTTTGTTATTGAGGTTTTCAGTGAATCTTCAAGTGCTAAAAATCTGGCAGAGTTTAAAAGATTTTTTTCATTTTTTGGAAACTGATTATGTATATCCAATTACTAGGACATTCGCGCATTAGATTGCTGACATCCAGCTGTTGATCGTATTCTTCAATCTTGGCCTGTTTTAAAATCTTATTTTTTGAGTGAAGGTGAAAAAAATGTTGCCAAACTAATTTGGAAATTTTTTGCTGTGATCAAGATTTGGAAGTGTAAAAGGACGAGAATCAATTATGTTAGGCATACATATATTTTATTCATAATATTATGAGTATATTATCATCACATGTAAAACATTTAGAAAGTGACTACATCCAACCTACAGAAGTTTTTGATATTTTTCATAAAATAAAATTGGAATTTTCAAATAGATTGGAAAAACTTTTTTTTGGATTTAAAGCAAATCAAATTTTGTTGCAATTAGATCGTAATAAAAATGAATATTTTATTAAGGAATGCGTTTCTGTGTATGAAAAAGTTCTAAATTATTTGAATAAGTGGTTTGATTATTCAACTAACACTTTTTTATAAATGTAAACAGTTTAATTTGGATAATGAGTTAATATATGATAAAGTGGTTGAAGTTGCTTAAAAATTGGAAATACCGATAGACAAGGATGGCTTGTTTTCTGAAATATGTTTCCTTAATAGTGTTTTGTCAGAACTGAATATCAGTATTGCATCACCTTCTATGAGTAGCGAAAAAACGCATTCAAATAAAGTAATCCAAAAATGGTTAATATTTTTCGATAACGGCCTAGTAATTGCTATGTCGAGCGTGTTTTCAGTGTAATGAAAAATAAATGGGGTGATGCTCTCTCTAGGATGCTTGTACCTTTAGTTAAAGCTGAATTGTTAGTCCATTTCAATTTCAGCTTAATCTATGCTGAGTTTGTAGAATTTATTACATCAAATAAAGATTTAATAAAAGCAGCTAAGTGATAAAAAAATATATAAGTTTAAAAACAAAGACTGAAATAATTAAACGTTATTATATATTTTATGTTCCTATTAATATTAATTATTCCTATTAAATTTACGTTTTTGTTCTGCCACCCGGATAACTACCTTGACGTGGTGTGGCGGGCTGTGATCTCTGTTTTAAACTCAGGTGCTATGACGACTTGTCTCTCATGGTTTCTGAGCTGAAGATGGACGGTCTCTTGCCCCTACTCAGGCCTACCATAATGACTTGTCTCTCATGGTAAGTCAGAGTAGAGGGCAAATGGTCTCTGCCTTCTGCTCAAGGGCTTGGATGACTTGTCTCTCAGGGCTACCTGAACGGAAGACGGATGACTCAAAAGTTTGTACACTAAAGGTTATCCAACCCCTAAACCGAGGTGTTAAGCGACCCGTGCCTATCGGATTTTTGCAGTCAGGGGTAAAAGACTGTGTTAGAACGGAGCTTTGCCGATACCTGGGCACCTCAGCAAGGAGACAAACGCCCTTACCACGTTAACGGGGGCTATGACGTGGTCGATTTTCCCTTCCCCTACACTCGTGGGAACTACATGATAACTTCAAATAAAATTTCTAATGACGACACCCGAACGATGACGAACGCGAACACACGCGAGACTGAAAACAAGGACGAGACGGCGACAGCCAACACACAGGTTAGCCTGATGGTGAAACCAGGTCAGGCGAACCTTAGTACTAATTCTAGTACTAGCACTACTGGTTTCAAAACTAAACAAGCTGCAGGAGGCGGTCACCCTAAAATCGCCGAATGCGGAAAAGCTGCTCTCCAAAAGATCAGCGATAAACGCAGCGAGGTACCCCTGGATTTCAAACCAAGTACCTCAAAAGCTGCTAAAGCCCGTGCCTTAACGGCCAAAATTCCATTTTCGGGTGCTGTCCGAGCCAAAACAGGTAAGGCTGCCACCCAAGTGCCAATTGTGGGCAAGGGAACTGCGAGCAAATCCTCGCGTCCCCGAGCTCCACCTCCCCCTGCCAGCAAAGGAACTGCGAACAAGTCTTCGGGTTCTGGAGCTGTGCATCCCAGCAGCGACAGCAAGAGTACTGCGAATCAGTCTTCGCGTCCCCAAGCATCGCATGGTAGTGCAAGCAAGGGAGCTGCGAACAAGTTTTCGGGCTCCCAGACTGCACCTCCATCGTCCCAAGGGCACACAATTCCCTCTAGACGGGCTTTTCTAAGGCGGCGCGCCGCCGAAAAAGTGTTGGATAGGTTAAGCAAAAGCCGGCCGATTCCCTAACAAAAGAAGAGACATCTTCGCTAACAAGGGCTAAGGCAACTTTAGCTGAAATGCAAAATCCTTCCCTCACGCTTAAGGGCATGCCTAAACGGCAACGTTCTGAGGAGGAGGCACAGTTGCAAAATCAGCAGCCCCAAAGATCACTTGACAGATCATACTGTGAAGTTGCTAAAGGCCAACTTGTTATGGCTGTCATAGATCGGGGTAACGCGGACTGTGCTATACTTCCTGAAAGATGGGGTATAGTGCGGCGTAAAATGATGGGGGTACTTGGTCGTGTTATCCAAAACAACCCAGGTCACCACCCGCAATGTGAGGACACCGGATGGTTTAGAGGTCGGGTGAAGCTTATGGCCTGTGCAAATGAGCGATCTGTCCTGCTTTTAAAGCAGGCGATCGCCCTTTTGACTGACCTTTGGGAGGGCGCTAGTCTTGACGTGATTCCTCCTGAGGATATTCCACGTCGGCCTAGGGCCCTTACCCGCGTACCCGACACTCCGTCCAGCAAGGAGATACTTGAACTCCTGCAGCTTGGAAACCCCGACATACCTACCCATGACTGGCAGGTAGTCAGGGTCTCCGAACATGCAGGTTTCTCAAGAAAGATTACAGTCTTGCTGAACCAGGAATCCTTGGCACCACTTCGTGAGAGACGGGGGAAGATGTACTACGGCTTTGGAGTAATCTTCCTCAGAATCTATAGAGGTGATGACAAGGGCTGTCTGGTTGAGGAAGAATGTGCTACGAAACCGGCAATGACCACAGATGCTATGTCAACTGAGGAGACTGCTAGTCTAATGTCCTACGAGGATACTGTCTCCAACTCTGAGTTGGTGTGAGAATTCTTCGGGAACCTAGGCGAAGCAGTTGACGAAGACGCCCTGTTGGACTCGGACCAGGAGGACGCCAACGTCAAAATCATAAATGGCTAGGCGCGGGCATGGTGAAGGCGACGCAAATCAATCTTCACCATTCCAAAGCAGCTTCGGCTGCGGCGCTCCTCCGGATGGCTGAGAGAAGGGAGGAGCTCATGCTGGTACAGGAACCCTGGACACACCAGAACAGGGTCTGCGGACTAGCCATGAAAGGCTACAGGCTAATACACGCAAATGGTCCAGGTAAGATCAGATCGTGCATTTTAGCCAAAAGCGACTTGAACATCTTCTTCCTCTCTGATTTCAGTGATGAAGATACTGTAGCTGTAGCCTGGGAGACCGGAACAAATACCACCATACTGGTCTCCAGCTATATGGCACACGACACCGAATCACCACCACCAAAGATTCGCGAGGTCGTAAGAATGGCGAACAAGAAAAACCTGCCGATAATCATAGGAGCTGATGCCAACGCACACCACGTTATATGGGGCAGCTCGGACTACAATGCAAGGGGTGAGTCTTTACTTGATTTCATTCTCTGTAGTAACTTAGACGTAGCTAACGTCGGGTCAGAACCCACTTTCATGATTATAAATAGAAGGGAGGTTCTTGACATAACGCTAGTAAGCACTAGGCATTCTAACTTAGTTAGGGAATGGAGGGTCTCAAATGATTGCTCGTTTTCTGACCATAGATATATTGAATTCACTATAGGGATTCAGGTAGCTAGGGCAATACCCAAGCGAAATAGGAGGAAAACAAATTGGGAGGAACAACGCGAAATCCTATCCGATCTTCTTCCGGATCCACCGATCATCCAAGATCGGCAAGGCATCGAAACTGCAGTCGGCGTCATTACAGATGCCTTTGAACTTGCCACATCAGAATCGTGCAGACCTAGGATTAAACCACCATGGTGGAATTCTGAAATTGCGAAGGCTCGTCAAGAGTCTCGCAGGCTTTTTAACGAGGCTAAGAGACTGAATAATTGGTCAGCTTATAAGTCCTCGGTAAATAAATTTAAAAATTTGATCAGAAATGCGAAGCGCAAGTCCTGGAGAACTTTCTGCAGTGGTATAGAGGGTACATCTGAGACCTGTCGACTTCGGAAAATACTATCAACAACCCCCACAACCATGGGTTTCATTAAGAAACCATGTGGTAGGTGGACAACCAGCGGACATGAGACCCTGGAGGTGCTCATGGACTCGCCTTTCCCTGGCTGCATCCCCTACTCGGGAGAATGCTTGACCGTTACTTCAAATTGCCACATGCCACAAATTGCCGTAAACAGGGAAAGGCTTATGTGGGCGATAAATAGTTTTGGCCCGTTCAAATCACCGGGACCGGACGGCATTATACCAGCCGATCTACAGCAAAATGCGGAAATAATTGCGCCATGGCTAATAAGGATATACACAGCCTGTTTTCGGCTGTCGTATGTACCAACTTCATGGACTAGGTGTTCGGTAGTATTCATCCCCAAAGGGGGTAAAACTTCTCACACCTCCCCGAAAGACTTCAGACCTATTAGTCTGTCGTCCTTTCTTCTCAAAACCATGGAACGGATCGTCGATCTCCATCTCAGAATGGGGATAAATCCGAACATGCTATCAGCCTCTCAGCACGCCTACACCAAAGGCAAATCGGTTGAGACGGCGCTCCACTCGCTCGTTGGTTTCGTCGAGAAATCAATGGAGCAGAAGGAATATGCATTGGTGGCCTTCCTAGACATTGAAGGTGCTTTCAACAATGTGAAACCAGAGATCATTACAATGGCTCTACGCAGACTGAATATTCATCAGTCGACAATAAGCCTAGTCTGGAATCTACTAACCTATAGGGTTATTGTTAACCCTCAGAAAACGGATCTCGTACTCTTCACAAAAAGATACAAGATACCATCCTTTCCACTTCCGACTCTAAACGGAATTGAACTTAGGCTGTCTGACAGTGCGAAGTACCTGGGAATATATCTGGACTCGAAAATGTCATGGCACCGTAATGTCCAGTCAAGGGCAAATAAGGCTGCGGTGGCCATATATACATGTAGAAGAGCCATTGGGAGAAACTGGGGAATAAATCCAAAGAACTCAAAATGGATCTTCAGCATGGTTATAAAGACCATACTCACATATGGCGCGCTAGTATGGTGGACTGCATTAGACAAGATCACCTATTGCCGGATCATAGAAAGGATCCTGCGTACATCAGCTTTGATGATTACAGGCGCTCCACGCACCACCCCATCAAAAGCTCTTTTCACAATGTTGCATTGGCTGCCAGCCAATGCAACATTGTCCTCCCCTCGTCAGGGGGACGTGCTGGAGATTTACACGGACGTGGGAGTGGGTGGCGGCGTCTTTATTCCCCGTTATCAACAGAGAATTAAGTTTAAGCTACAGGATAAATGTAGCGTGATACAGGCCGAAATATCTGCCATAAAAAGAGCAGCTAAATGGATGATGTACTATAGGAGATACGACGAGGATATCCAAATTTGTACGGACAGCAAAGCTGCGATCAAGTCTCTATGGGGTGTTTATACGACATCCACTTTGGTGTATGAATGCCGGATGTCTCTGAATGAGATAGCGAGACATTCAAACCTAGAGATACTCTGGGTCCCAGGGCATAGCAATGTGCCCGGAAATATTGCTGCGGACGATCTGGCCGAATCCGAGGCTCGAATGAACACTCGAGACACGGACCAAATGGTAGGCGTACCGCTAAACTGCTGCAAATCTCATATTCAGCAGGAACTTTTTGGGATCGCGCAGACCAGATGGTCAAACGAGATCACCTGCTCGATTTCGAGGTTAATATGGCCCCAATATGATTGTAGTAGATCTGCAATCCTGGAGGGGATCCCTCGGGGGCAAATACGCACACTTGTGGCGGTAATTGCGGGGCACTGTTTTATTGGTGCGCACGCTAGGAGATTGAATCTACCATATAACGATTTCTGTAGAAGTTGTCATAATGAGGAGGAGGAAGAAAATGTAGAGCACCTCCTCTGTTTATGCCCCGCCCTTTCCGATCATAGGGACTGGGCAGCCCGCTGCTTCAGGATCTAGCAGCCTTATCAAACTGCGACATCAGACGGATAAACTCTTTCATTCGATCGTCGGGTTGGTTCTACGCTGATCCGAATAGGGAAACGTAGTAAGGGGGTTTCTACTTATTTTTCATGTTCCCGCTTCAGGTAACACAACGGGACCTATAGGGACCCAAGTGGGCTGGTCTTTTTAAATCTTTAAAACTGGCAACCTGCACAACCTAACCTAACCTACGTTTTTGTTTTGTTAAAGTTTTATTAATCTACATTTTACACAATTTGATTTAATGTGTTATATTCGGTTTTAATAAATAAAATAATTAAAGGATTTTTTTTAATTTGTCTATGATTTTTTGGTTGCGTCTTGTTTTTGAAATTTCAAAAGGTGGTAAGCCTAAATCGAACGAGTATGAATCTATTTTATTTTTACACACCTTTATACAATTAGAAATCCATTGGATAACAATAAAAGTATTTATGAGGCAAAATGTCAAATAATAAATTTCTTAAAGGTTTTCTTTTCCAATAAACCCACTTTATAATTTTTTCTCTGTCCTAGAAAGTTTTGGAATATGTTCGTAATTTTGGTTTTTCGCAATATACGGACCCACATTAAAAAAGTTAATAACACGCGTTCTATGTATGTAACAACAATCGATTAGGTGTAAATTCAGCTAATAAAAATACAACATTTTAACATTTATTTATAATAACTAAAAAACACAATCAACTAAAACTAAAAAAGCATAATCATAAAAAGCAAATGTGATAAGTCCCAAAAAAGCCATTTCGTCGCGAACAGAATTTTTTGAAATATTTTAATTACTGATATTAATGAGCGATTAATCGACGAAGAAACTGCGTTTACATAATTAAAAAATACACACAACTTCAATTATATTTAAAAAAATGTTAACTGTTAAAAAAATGTTAAATGTTAAAAAAAGTTTGACAGTTTCTTGTCCCTCCTGGAAAATTTCAAAAAGAAAAGGACTTATCATGTTTGAACGTTAAGGTGACAATATGTAAAACACAAACCTTAGATTAAGTTTGATTTCATTGTTTTAGACCTCATAAGTTTTGTCAGAATAGAAAAAATAATAATAATAATTTTTTAGTGGGGACATTTGTACAACCAAATCAACAAGAGCAACCTAACTGACGGAGAAAATATCACTAAAATAGCATCGAGACTGCAACAATCACTACAATAAGGACAAATACTAGGAATTTTTAAGTTTCTGAGAATCTGGGTCGCGAATGGAGAGATGCACATAGAAAAATTGGATGAAATGGGATCGATGAAATAGCATCGAAGTTCCAATATATTCTAAATCAGATTAATACACAGCAAATAGCAGATTCGGTACGTGAAGCTCGTCTCAATTTATCAAAGTTACTACCTAGTACCTATAGAGAACTCATTCTAAGGGAGCTGGACGAGATAGAGAACGCCCTTCACACACTTCTTCCTGGCCGTGTGAAACGAGGTTTTTTGAATATCGGAGGAAAAATGATGAAATGGATCTACGGAACCCTCGATGATGATGATAGACAACAAATAAACTAACACTTTAAAGTAGTCGCTGGTAACGCACACCAAATCATCGAGCAATCGAACCACCAGTTGCTAATAAATGAAAGATTTAATGTTTCCATCAACAAGATGGTGGAAGCAATAAATGAAAACAGGAGGACTCTCAACAGCTTGACTCAGATCAAGATGGAAACGGAGGTCCAGCACTACCGCGCCACTGCGATTTTCCAGCTTTTCTAACTGATTGATCTGAAAAGCCAAGTGAAAGCCATACATTAGTCGGTGGCATTGGCTAGAATGATGATCTTCAACCCTGCTCTTTTAGGCACGAAGGAAACCCAAAAATTTAAAACAAATATAGACACGCTACTATAAATGCAGATGGATGTGGCTTTGCACGATCACAACACGCTGATTTTTGTAATAAAGTTACCAATCGAAACTACCAGGATGAAGAAATCTTTAATTCTGCCAATCCCAAATGACAGTCACCACCAAATAGATGCCGTGAGGGAATACGTAGTAAAATCGGGAGGGGAAGTTTTCAGATACAATAACGAGAAGGAATTAAAAAATTTTTAAAAATCAAGTAACTGTATTTTCAGAAAAAAATGTATATTAAACCTACAGGAGTCGGAAGGAACATTTGTACGGATCAATGGAAAACTGACTGCGATGACCGAAAATCAAATCTTACAGGAAATTATCTCTTTTCATTTAACAATTGCAGCATAATTGGAAAAACTACAAATAGCCCAAATCGACAACATAAACACCATCAAGGAGCTAAGATTCCAACAGAATGTCACTAGTACTATAGCGTACTCAACAATAGCAGTAGCAGTGCTAAAGCCCTTATGACACATTTTTTCTTAATTTTTCAAGTTTTGGAGAACAGTGCAAATAGAATATAATAGGAAATTTTACCAGGTGCAAAGAGTTCAGCTATATTAAGATAATTAACAAATTATCAAAGATTTTACGAATGTTATCGATAAAAAAAGGGGGCCTGTTAAAAAAAAAATGTAAAAATGTTCAACTTAAAATTGACATTTCAAGCTTGAAACATTAAAGTGTTGCCAAGTTAGCGGTTTATTCACGAATTCAGCGACTTAGCGCCTCTTTTTTTCAATTTATTTTTCTTTTGTCGTTTTATTATAAATAAAAAGTAGGCATCACTTAAAGAAGCCATTACATTTTGTTTACATTTTGTATATTGGTTTCTTTATATCATTTGCTATTTCTTTCTTTCAATCCTATAGCAAAACAATGCAAGAAAAATGTAGTGTCATAAGGTCTTAATCATATTATTGCTATGCAAAAGCCAACGTAAACTAAAGGTAAAAATAAACAACAACCTTCATCCACGCAGCACAGAATTGAACGGAATTATAGGAGGAATTAAATTAAATAAGATTTATTTCAACTAGTTTAGTAACTAAGAAGCATTGCAAAATATTCATAAACATTTATAAGTACTTTTTCTAATAAGGGGGGAGGGATGTTCTCCAGTATTTATCTCTCTTTCATCTTGGTTACCAAAGATGTGCGCGTTGTAATTGTCACCCACTGACCTGCTTACAATTGATACTTCATCGCATCCTTTGCTTCCCTTCCGAATTTGATTTATATGCCTTTTTACGACTACCATCATAACGAATTTCGTAATGTACGTCACCAATTCGTCTTAATATTGTGCCTCTTATCCACGGTGCGTTTCTGTTATTATCAGGCTGAAAATATACCTTGTCTCCGATTTCACACACTCTGCAACTAGACGAACTTTTCAGAAACTGTTTAGCGACCACTTTTTTGGATACATGTTCAGGCCGCATTAAATCTAGTCTCGTGCGTAGCTGACGTCCCAAAAATAGCTTTGAGGGAGAAACGTTTGTAGTACTATGTGGTGCATTCTTGTAAATTCGGCCTCAACGTTTGTGCTGTAGATCCCATAGCTTTCGGCGCCTTCTTAGCAGTCTGTACGCTACGTTCAGCCTGCCCCTTTGTGGCAGGGTGGTATGGAGCGGTATATTTATGGTATTTAACCCCTACTTTAGTTAGGTAGTCGTTGAACTCCCTGGACGAGATATTAGTACCATTATCTGTTACCACCATTGTAGGCACCCCTAAAGCTGTTATTGATTTTGTGACCTTGACTTCAAGCCACTTGCTAAACCCATCTGTGATTACAAGAAGCATCATTCCATCGACCGGACCCGCATAGTCCATGTGTAATACCTCCAATGGCGCGCTTGGGTACTCCCAATGATGGTCCGCATACACTTGAGGGTTATTGGCTGTTCTTAAACAGTTGTCACAATCTTTTGCCATGCGTTCAATGTCAACATCTATCCTTGGCCATTATACAAATGAGCGTGCTATTCCTTTCATCTTCACAATGCCCAAATGTGCCGCGTGCAAACTTCTTAATACCTCATCTCGACATTTCTTAGAACAGTTGCCCCTTACTGCAGATAAGATACATCGTGAAACCAGAAAAGATATGGAACTGGGATAAATCGTTTAACTGCTAGAGAAGGGGATATAAATCACCTCGAAGGTTAGGCAGCCTCCTAATAACTTATAATTCGCCTCTGGTGATTTATATCCCCTTCTCTAGCAGTTAAACGATTTATCCCAGTTCCATATCTTTTCTGGTTTCACGATGTATCTTATCTGCAGTAAGGGGCAACTGTTCTATTTATCTTATAATAAAGCTGTCAAATTCGTCATTAGCAGCGTACGAAAAACTATTTACTTTTAACTCCGAATTCTGCGCTCTACATGACGGCGTTACTCGTGACAAATAGTCAGCATTGGTATTCTGTTTTGAGCTTTTGTACATTATGTTAAAATTAAAATTGGTATTTGAAAATTTTCTGTACTGCCCACACGATAGCTAGTGCCTCCTTATCTATTTGAGGGTAATGGCATTCCGTCTGACTCATTGCCCGGCTGCCATATGCGATAGACCGCTCCTGTCCGTTTTCCAACCGATGAGACAATGCGGCACCCAGACCTACATTGCTGGCATCTGTTGCCAATAACAACGGCAATCTTGGGTCATACGGCATCAAAACCTGTGGTGATACCAGAATTTTTTTAATTTCGTTATACGCCTTATCAGCTTCTGCGGACCAAACCATCCTCTTTGTTCTCAACATCTCGCGAAGACGTCTTTCTCTCGTCGACAATTCTGGAATAAATGAGCCATAATACGATGCTTAATCTAAAAAAGTTGTAATTGGTCTAAGGTAGACGGTTTAGGCGCTTTTAGAATTGCTTCGGTGTGCTTGGAAGACTTATGTACGCCCCTTGCATCTATCAGATGACCCAAAAATTCGACCGATGACGCCGCAAAAATTCACTTTTTTCTATTGAGCTTCAAACCGCATGATTTCATTCAGCTTAGTGTCATTTCTAAAATTTTTATTAACTCATTAAAGTCCTTTGCAAAAATTAAGAAGTCATCGAAAAAATTAAGGACGTTCGGTATCCCTTGAATTACTGACTCCATTCGTCTTTGCCATATTGCAGGTATATTTGCTGCTCCGTAAACTGCTCGTCTTGGTCTTATGAGCCCATGTGTGGTTGTGTTGAGTGTAAGGACGTGTGCAAACTCACCATCAATGGCCAGGTGGGTATATGCATCCGTTATATCTAAGTGCGCAAAAATGGTGGAGCCCTGCATTTTGTTAAACAGATCCTCTGCCTTTGGTATTGGGTGTTCATCGATGATCATCTGATTATTTACTGTGGGCTTATAATTGCCAGTTATGCGTAGTCCACCATTTTTCTTCGTAACGACGTGCGTTGTAGACGCCCATTCCGAAAACTCGACTCTTTCGTAAACGCCCGCAGCAATTTTTGCGTCAATCTCTTTGGCGTATGCCTCCCCTAGAGCCAATGGTACTTCCCTTGCTCGAGCAAAAATAGGCCTCGCATCTGGTTTCATGTGCACCTTCACCGGTGGGCCAATAAGCTTGCCAGCTGATTCTCCGAGCACTGCCTCAAATCGCTCAATAACTTGTTTGAGCTTTCGTCTCTCGTCAGCACTAAGTACGCCGACATTTGATATTACATTGTTGATTTGATTCAATGTTAAATACGTATCGTCGTATGAAAAACGATTACACCTGGATGGCGTAAATAAATCGACAAAACTAATATCGCGTGCAAAATGCGAAATCTATTCCCGCCCACAAAGCGTATCAAAGTCGTTATCTACCACATATAGATTTATGGCTCGATTATCGGTGGCAACCGAACTTCAGTTGGGTTGGCAGTTGCTAAAAATCCTATTACGGGTGGCAACTGAAAGTTGTCAATTTTAGTGCTTTTCTGGCAACCACAAATTTTCAGTTGCCGGCTGGCAACGCAACTGGAGTTCGGTTGCCATCGATAACCGAGCCATTAATAAACGCGTAGTCTTGCCAATTGTTGCATGCACTGCAACCCTGCCAATGCAGTTAATTTTATGTCCGGTATAACTAACGAGTTTTCTATCTGCCTTAATCAATTTCCATCCGCTCTTGATCGTGCATAAATTCCTCTTACTAATAATGCTACAAGGCGCCCCAGTGTCCAATTCCATTTGCACACACTTACCATTAATTAAAACATCTATGAGTTTGCGATCTACTGCCTTCAGTCTTCCTCCCCTGTCAATTTGATTCAGCAGTTCCATTAGCTCATGCTCCTCCTCTATATTTGATACTTGATTGGCCTTATTACGACATGCTTTAGCTATATGGCCCACTTTACTGCAAGCGAAGCATTTTGCGTTTTTGAATTTGCAATCCGCTCTAGTGTGATTTCCCCCACAAGCATAACATTCGACATTCTTCTTCTTAGGCTCGTAATTTTTACTACCTTTTGTCTTAACCGGCGCGCATCCCAGTTTGCATGTCTGTTCTGTATTAGGAATGTCACTAGTATTCACTTCCTTTGTTGCGTTATGTGTTAGATCCCTGATGTATGCAACCTCAACGCCTCTGCAAATGTTGCCGGCTTCTTTGCCATTAATTCATCACAAATTGCCACCGATTCCAGTCCCAACAGCAGCTGCTCAATAAGCATGCGGTCTAAGAAAGCCCCATACTCGCAAAAACCAGCTCCCTGTTTTAATCGCAACGTAAAATTTGCAATTGACTCACCCGGTTCCTGTTTTAATGCTCTGAATTTCACGCTTTCAAAATGGTTAATAAGCGTATTCCTTATTTCCATATAGGTCAATTCCACCGGCAGTCTCTGGCTAAACAAAATTTTCAATGCCGCATTCAACTGTGTCCCCATATGTACCCGCGCATAATTTGCATGATCGGCTTCTACTACAGCTGCAACGCCCAGTCGAACCTCGTAAAATAATCCTCCACTGTCGAACCATCGACTGCCTGTATTCACAAATTGAAAAGTGAGGTTATTTTATTAAAGTCTCTGGAGG
Source organism: Panzeria rudis (assembly GCA_956483635.1). Lineage (NCBI taxonomy): Eukaryota > Metazoa > Arthropoda > Insecta > Diptera > Tachinidae > Panzeria > Panzeria rudis. The sequence goes on along the minus strand of OY101451.1, from coordinate 42,808,165 downwards.
CGGTGATGGAGCAGACGACGCAGTGTTGGTCATCGCGGTTCGCATTGCATCCGCCAGCATACTTCCAATAACAGTCATTTGTTCCGGTGAGATACTCATCTTATCCCACTTCTGACACCAGTGTTGTGTACTAACTTCTGTGGTATTGAAATAAAAGTCTTTACTTTGTGCATTTAAAGTAAAGATTAGTAAACGACTGAATACATTAATTAGTGTTGTTTAGATATGTTAAATATGTAAGTACCCAATGGGTACATAAGTAAGTATTCGGTATGTTAGAACATATCAGGTGATTTTAAACGTTTTTGGGCCTTTCGACAGTTTTAGGGATTTATCGATTTTATCTTCTCAATGTTAGTAACTGTTTGCTAATTTTCATAATTTTAGCGATTTGGCTTAATTTTATGCATTCTTTACAGGTTTAGTAATTTATCACAAATGTTAAAAATTGTTTCTAATATAGAAATTTTTCGTGAATTTTCGCCATTTACGCGGATAATTAAATTTTTTGTATGTGTTTGGCCTTTTTACAATACAACCGATTTTTAGACAATACTAGAACTTGCTAACTTTGCGAATATTCGCCATTTTTACTAATTTTTGCGAATTTGTACATTCCTTAGAGTTTTCTGATTTTTAATCAATTTTAGGAGACAGAGTCACAAGAATATGTATAAAACTCAGTCATGACAAAATTTGTGACTCTGTTAAGACTTTTGCTGTGAATAGGCATGTTAAACGACTAAAATCGCATGCTTATACATATGTATGTGTTGTTTCCACAATGCAAACAAGCATTGTTGGTCTAAAATTTATATGAAATGCACTCAGTTTTTTGAGTGATTTCAATAAATATTTTTTTATACAGTTTTTTTTAAGAAATTCAAATTTTTAAAAAAGTTTGTTTACAAATTGAACTTTTTTATTTTGCTTGGGCTTTTTCGTGCAAGAAGAATATGACTCTCTTAGAACCGCTCTCATTTATACAAATTTGAAGTACGGAAACGCTTTTCGTGCAAATTGGGATCCCACGGGATCCCAAAGTAAAGTAAAGACACACTGTTGTAGTATAAATTGTTGTCTGTTGTTTTATAAATTGTTGTCTATTTGCAGAGTGCCAAAAGATGAAGAAACACAGCAGATTTAATTTTTGAATACAATAAAAAGATTCTTTATTTAAATTCTTTATGAAATGTATTTTTGCTTTTAAACTGAAACTTCTAGAAACTTTTCTAAACTTCTATACCGCTCAACAATTCAAGGACAAGTGAGAAGAATATTAACAGAATAAAGAAATATAAAAAATAGTATGTAAAAGAAACAATGTTGTCAATATATTACATTCTCAGTAAGATTACCATACTACAACACTCCTCCATAATCTTATCACAATATATATATATATATATATATATATATATATATATATATATATATATATATATATATATATATATATATATATATATATATATATATATATATATATATATATATATATATATATATATATATATATATATATATATATATATATATATATATATATATATATATATATATATATATATATATATATATATATATATATATATATATATATATATATATATATATATATATATATATATATATATATATATATATATATATATATATATATATATATATATATATATATATATATATATATATATATATATATATATATATATATATATATATATATATATATATATATATATATATATATATATATATATATATATATATATATATATATATATATATATATATATATATATATATATATATATATATATATATATATATATATATATATATATATATATATATATATATATATATATATATATATATATATATATATATATATATATATATATATATATATATATATATATATATATATATATATATATATATATATATATATATATATATATATATATATATATATATATATATATATATATATATATATATATATATATATATATATATATATATATATATATATATATATATATATATATATATATATATATATATAACGAGTGATTTTTTTGCTACTATCTTTTTGGCAACACTAGTTTTGACAGCTCACGCACGTTTTGTATCTTGTGTCACTGTCAAACATCTTCAGTTTGGTCTATAATTTAATCATGAATCGTCTTACAAACGAACAACGCTTGCAAATTGTTGAATTTTATTACCAAAATGCGTGCTCTGTAAAAGTTAGATGAAGATCCACTTTTTTATCGAAGAATTGTGTTCAGCGACGAGGCTCATTTCTGGTTGAATGGATACGTGAACAAGCAAAACTGCCGTATTTGGAGTGAAGAGCAGCCAGAAGCATTGCAAGAGCTACCAATGCATCCACAAAAAACAACCGTTTGGTGCGGATTATGGGCTGGCGGCATCATTGGGCCGTATTTCTTCAAAGATGATGCGAATCACAACGTTACTGTGAATGGTGAGCGCTACCGTGCGATGATAACAAACTTTTTTCTGCCCAAAATGGAAGAGCTTGACTTGCATGACATGTGGTTTCAACAAGACGGTGCCACATGCCACACAGCACGCGAAACAATGGACCAATTGAGAGGCGAGTTTATTTCACGCTTGGGACCAGTCAATTGGCCGCCCAGATCGTGCGATTTAACGCCTCTAGACTATTTTTTGTGGGGCTATGTTAAGGCTAATGTCTATAGCGACAAGCCCGCTTCGATTGACGCACTGGAAGCCAACATTGCCAACATTATTCGTGAGATACCGGCCGAAATGTTGGAAAGAGTATGCCAAAATTGGACTAAGCGGATGGACCATTTGAGGCGCAGCCGCGGCCAACATTTGCATGAAATAATCTTCAAACATTAAATTATATCGACCCAACTATCGATCCAAATAAATATTTCATGCATTTTTCTGAATTTTATGTGTTTTTTTTTTACTTTCCGATAGTTCTTATAAAATCACCCATTATATATATATATATATATATATATTTTTTTTTTCACATTAATATTAAGTAATTTCTTAAAGAAGCAAAATTTAATTTTAGCTAGCGGTTTTGTGAAAATATCTGCTATTTGATTATCAGTCTGTATATACCGTAATTGTATCTTCCCGTCTTGAACTTGCTGTCTGATGAAATGATATTTCAGCTCAATATGTTTAGATCTTCTTGTTTCCAATTGCTCAGCAATATATTTAGCGCCTTGGTTATCAACATTTATAACGAACGGTTCATTTCCGGAAGTTACTTCAAATTCATTTAACAACCTCTTCAACCAAATACCCTCCTGTGCTGTGGTACTCAACGCGACATACTCCGCTTCCGTTGAAGATAAACTGATAGTTTTCTGTTTCGTTGTTTTCCAAGATAATAAATTTTCATATGATATAAAGCAATAGCCTGTTGTACTTTTCCTGTCTTCAGATTCTCCCCAACTAGCATCCGAGTAACCATGCAGAGGCAAACCTTGTCTTAACTTTCTATAAATTAGCCCATCACATTTAGTTGCATTAAGATAGCGTAATATTCTCTTGATAGCATTGACATGAACGCTTCTAAAATTCTCCTGATATCTGCTTAATGTATTAACGGCGTAAGCAATATCAGGTCTTGTCCAAATGCTCAAATAAAGTAAACTACCAATGGCCTGACGATACTTCAGTTGGTCCCATTCTGTACAGTCGCAATTTTCTTCTCCGTCATTCCAATTTTTTTCAATAGGAGTGTCTTTAAATTTTGATTTTTCGAAGCCAAAACGTTTCAATAAATTAATTAAGTTATCAGTCTGTGTCAATTTCAAATCTCCATTTTTAAGTTTCGTTATCTGCATTCCGAGAAATTCTTTAAGTTCACCCAAATCCTTGATTTCAAATTGCTCTTTCAAAAATAATTTCACGTTTTCAATCTCATTTTCGTCATCTCCACATAAAAGAATGTCATCAACATATAATAGTAAGAATAAATTATTCTTTTTGTATAGACAATAGTCATTTTGCGATCTTACAAAGCCCAATCTTAATATATTGATATTAAATTCATTATTCCAACATAGCGCACTTTGTTTAAGGCCGTAAATCGATCTATTTAATTTGCATAATTTTCCTTTAAACGGTGGAGGTACTACCATAAAAATATCTTCTTTCAACTCACCATTTAAAAAAGCACATTTGACATCCAACTGATGTATCTTGAAATTATTCTGCAAGGCCACAGATATAAATGTACGTACCGTGATACTATTGGCCACTGGTGCATATACATCACTGAAAGAATCGTGTCGCTGTTTACATCCACGTGCAACTAATCTTGCCTTCCTACGTATACCACCATCACCACTATTCTTCACGCTGAAAACCCATATTGCATCTATTCTATCTTGGCCGTCATCTTTAACAACCGTCCATGTCTGTTTTTTGTTGATAGATAATGCTTCTTCTTCTATTGATTTCTTCCACTCCTTGTCTTGGTAAGCTTCTTCGAACGAGTTTGGAACGTCGGTTAACAATGTTGTATAAGCAAACATTGCAGTATCATAAACTTCATAATCATCTAAATATTTTGGTGTTGTTTTTATTCTTCTACATCTTTGATTATCATTATTTTCAACAACATTATTGCTTGCATCACCTCCCTTTATTTCATTCTCAATATTCAGCTCATTTTTATCTTCTTCATTTTCATTTAACTCGTTATCTTCTTCGTTCACATCTTTTTCATTACATCGAATCTTAACTGTATCATAATTCAGAAATCTTACGTCTCGACTGTTTATTACTTTTTGATTTATTTCATCGTAAAATCTGAAACCATTAACTGTATAACCAACCAACATCATTTTTTCAGAGCGAGCCTCAAGTTTACCCTTTCGAATCTGTTTCGGGATGTTAACATATGCTTCACTTCCGAACGGGTGTAATTTATTTAGGTCAGGCACCTCATTGTACCATAATTCAGCCGGTGTTTTATATTTTTCAATTGCTGCAGTTGGACACCGATTTATCACGTATGTTGCATGTAGAACTGCTTCACTCCATAAATGTTTCGGTAAGCTAGAATCTAGTAGCGCACACCTGGCATTTTCAACCACGGTTCTATTGAACCTTTCCGCAACGCCGTTAAGCTGCGATGAATAACGTATAGTCGTTTCTATTACTATACCATTTCTTGAGCAATAATGAGAAAATTCATTACTTTTATATTCGGTTCCACCATCTATTCTCAATATTTCAATTCTCCGATCAAATTTATTGAATACTTTTTCAGCATAATCCCTGAAAGCTTCAAAAACTTCTGACTTACTGCGTAATGTGTAGATGACTGCAAAATGTGAATAATCGTCGATGAAAGTAACAAAATATTTTCTGCCATCATAACTTAAAACATTTATGGGTCCAACTAAATCACTGTGTACCCTTTGCCCACAGCGTATCGCTCTTTTTCTGGTACCTTTGAATGGTAATTTTGTCATTTTTCCCATTAAACAAGTTTCACAATCAACTTCTCCCTTATAATGACAACTGTGGCCAAATTTTTTATGTAGTCCGCCTTTGCCAGGAGTTGCTTTAATTTCAAAAATATTAAAAACCTTAATTCGGAAAATTTGACCGTTCTCATCATTTTTAATTTCGACTACATCACCACAAAAATTTACATTGTATTTCTCTCTTTAACTGAAATAAGATTTTTTTCCAATCCTGGTACCATTAAAACATCAGTCAAATACATTGGACCACTTTCAGTAATCAGCAACAGATTTCCTTGACTCTTAGAAAGTAATTTTTCACCCTTCTTCGCAACGTTCATTTTTGCCTGCTGTTCTAATTGGCGTATATCATTCATATAATTGAACCATCTTTCATTAACCATATGATTTGATGCCCCCGAATCAAAAATAAATTTATCTGACAGTTCAAAGTCGGCCACATTACACTCACCTCCAGTGACTTCGCATTTGAAAATAATCGGGTTAAAATCAGCGTGATTTGCATTACCACCTCCAGCATTTCTACTACCACCGCCATAATTGTGTTGTTGTTGTTGTTTTCTATTGCCCTTGAACTTGTTTTTGCAATATTTACTTGTGTGTCCGAATTTGTTGCAAACAAAACATTTTACATTTTTCATTACTGGACAGTCTTTAATTTTATGTTCTCCTTTGCATTTATAACATTGCAAACTTGAACGAAAAGCACCGTTATTATATACCATTGAGGCATTTTTTTCATTTAGTTTTATCTCCTCTTTTAATAGTCGACTGGTTAAATTATTTAGATTTCTTTCACCTGCTGCTGTACTCTCCCAAGCCGTACTAAAATTAGAGTATGCTTCAGGAAGGCTGGAGATGATCTTATTAATGACCATCGCATCACTTATCTCCTCACCTTGTGCTTTTATTTGTGCCAAAAGAGATTCAATATCAGCCAAAAAATCTTTAACATTGCACAGAAATTCTAACCTAAAAAATTTCTGCATTAAAAATTGCAACTGCGTCTCATCTTTTTGCTGATACAATGAACATAGTTTATCATATATTTTTTTAGGCGTATCACAATTTAAAATATTTTTCAGTTCTGCAGGTTCCAACGACGATATTAAAATTCTTTTTGCCTTACCACATATCAAATCGAAATCCTTTTGTACACCACCATCATTGTTATCCGGCCTTTGCTCCGTACCTTTAATAATATTCCAGGCATTTATACTTTCCAAGAGAGCCTTCACTTGAAAGCACCAAACTTCAAACCCATATTTCTTAATGCTTATCACCTTAATGTTTATGACCTCCATCTTCGTGTTCAGGGTAATCTGGGCCCATAACCTGTTGTAGTATAAATTGTTGTCTGTTGTTTTATAAATTGTTGTCTATTTGCAGAGTGCCAAAAGATGAAGAAACATAGCAGATTTAATTTTTGAATACAATAAAAAGATTCTTTATTTAAATTCTTTATGAAATGTATTTTTGCTTTTAAACTGAAACTTTTAGAAACGTTTCTAAACTTCTATACCGCTCAACAATTCAAGGACAAGTGAGAAGAATATTAACAGAATAAAGAAATATAAAAAATAGTATGTAAAAGAAACAATGTTGTCAATATATTACATTCTCAGTAAGATTACCATACTACAACACACACCTATTATAACATTGAGACAACATTAATTTGAAGTATACACGTAACATAATTCTCTCTGCGATTGATTTTGACGCTCTCACCTTAGATTAATTGGTGGCTATTCGGGAAAACGCGTCCAAGTAGTGAAAATTTTAAAAATTGTTTTTGTTTTCTATTCATTTCTAAAATCAAATAAACGTGAGAGTTTTAACGCGTATCTCTCTTTCAAAACCGGTAAATTTTGCATGATAAGTAAAAACAAATTTTTGATGTTTACGCAGTTTTGTTTTTGCCTTCCATGTATTTTTCACTTAGTCGACGGGTATTCCTGAATAGCCTGTCTGAGCATAAACTTTAAAAAAAATCATGCTAAAAAGTCATCGTCCAAATCCCTTAATAGACTTACGGAATTTATTGAAACTTTATTTAGTTTTTGATCAAGTTAATAATTATTAACAGGACGTTTTTTATACATCATATATTTTCTGAAAAATTTGGTTCATTATTTTGTGACCCAAGCTAGATCTTTTAAGATTAATTTTGGTTTATTTCTATTATAATTCAGGTCTTTATAATTTCTTTAGCAAAACATGTAGTTCTAAGGTCTTACTCCCTTATTCATAAATAAATAAAATGTATTTGAAATCTATTTTAAGAAAATTTTTTATGAAGAATTTTAAATAAAATACATTTCAAACTCATTTTAAATTCTATGAATATGGGGGTTAGTGTGAAGTGTTCGTTTAAAGTTGAGATGGGCGCGTGTCGACATTTTCCAACACGACACGAATCCCGGATATCCAACACGTACGAAACACGCACGCCCAAAATTTTTTTACATATTTTTATTCAGAAACAGTAACTTATCAAGATTTTCGCTCAATAATCTTGTGTGGCAAGCTTCTGCATTCATTCATATATTAATCTGAAAATCGTTTCGTGTTTTGTCGTGTCAAGTTTGCTCAATACGATACGAACACGAACGAAATCAGATTTTCTCTCCCGAGCACTTCTTGTTGAGTCGGGCGTGTTCGTGTCACGAAAAAAACACGACACGCGCCCATCTCTAGTTTAAAGTAATCAACAATTTCAAACTGTCGGTACGGCCTTAGAATTTTTATTCCAACAATAAAACTTTTGAAAAAATTTCGCTTAAGATAAGCGCTGAGTCGTCGATATAATATATATATATATGTATGTTTGTAGTATACTATAGTTTTACATTGTTGGAAGTAGGGCACTAAATTTTGATTGCAATAAGCATAGCACTAAATAAAATTGCAAAAAAAATATTTTGCACTTTTTTTCAACAGCATAGTGATAATGGTTGTTTCTTCACTATCATTAAAAAATTAGTGGTGATGATAATTTAGCTATTTGCACTCAACAAAAAGATGCATTTACATACTCACCAAAATTCTAGATGTTACGGTGCACAATTTATACATTCGAATCAAATTGGTGAAGAAAAAAGTTGCTATAAACTGAAGATGTTTTTTTTTAATGAAATAAGTTGAGTGTAAAATTTGTTAAGTAATGTTTACTGAGGCTGCTAATTTTCAAATCACCAGTAAACTTTAACAAAATAAGTGCAACAATTTTGCACTTTCACTAAGTAGTGGAAACTGCAAAATTAGTGCACTACCCCCATCTATGTATGTGCTTTAGATTATATACATATTAAATTATAACAAAACTTATATTGTTACATTATTAATCCAATATAAAACCTTTGATGAATGGTAAGCCAGTACCTACATTCTCTTGATAAACTTTGTAGTCATTCCGAAAAAAGTTTAATAAAGTAAATTCTTCACAGTAAATGCGATCATGAAAGAATTTCCAACTGGCCAAAGTGTAGGCGAGTATGCAAATCGGATTCATCAATATAAATTGCGTTCCAATCGACCACCAAAACCAGCCAACATAAGAAGGATGGCGAGAGTAAGAGTATATGCCATGTGTTACTAGTTCGTGATCATCGTTTTTTTCGTATTGCACCTGCAGTTAAAGTTTTCCAATTTATTTTATTTTTTTAATTAGTGATTAACAATATTTACCAAATGAGTAAAACTATTACTGGCAGTTATCATAGCCGTCTTACGCACTATTTCGCCAAAAATACACAAAGCAACTCCCACCAGCCAAATGTAATAGTAGTCTTTAAAATTTGGCAAAAAATATACTTCCACAACGAATTCCAACCAACTAGCAGAAGCTGCTAAGCCGTACGCCCACGAATGATTTAATATGAATGAGTCAACTGTTAAACTTTTTGGATTACACCAGGCTATAGCAAGAAATTCAGAATAATGAAAAAATGCCATGAAAAAACCATAAACTCCAAATTGTTTCCAAACCAAAGGACCAAAACATATGAGGAGAACACTGATGGCTTCAACGAAACCTAAAAAGGATGCCCGCATAGCAATCTATAAATAAGCATAAACATTTGTTTTATATGAGCGAGTCTATCATCGGTCATTCATTGAGGCGCACTGTCGTTTCCTACTTACTTGATACTCTGCATTTCTTAAGATAAAACGAATAACCATACTTAGTAAAGCAAAGTATAGTACTGGTCCCCATAACTGCGCTCCCCATACCTTTGGCACGTTTCCATAGTGTATTTGCGGAACAGATGGTGTTAAAACCAGTGCAATTGTTCCCAAATAGCAAATTAAACTCAATCTACCCTGTTTGCACAGCTTTCTTGAGGGAGCAATATTTTGTTGAATTTGGAATGGATTAATACGCATGATATTTAAAAGTTTGGCAATTAATTAAATTTCTGTTTTTTTTACAATTTCTTTGCTGCTTCATCATTTTTTTTCTTCACGTATAAACAAAACTCAGCTGTCTGTTGATCTAGTATTGACTCTCAAACTGTTGTGCAGTGGTGTTAAACGTGACGATTTTTCGTAATTTTGACAATTTTGTACATCAAATGTACCAAATGACGATTGACGATTTTTTGTTCAGTACCCCATACACTAACGATTTGTTTAGTTCACTACTTGTTTCTTAATATTTCATATAAAACGATAGATCTGATAAAAATATATTCATATTTTTTTGCGTTTGATATAGATACATACATTAACAATTACAATTAATTACATTAACGATTACAATTGTACATACATATCTAATTATTGAAATCACATTCAACAGAGCCACCTGAAAAGTGGTGATAAGCAAATTATACGAGTGGCGCTACTCTGTTCTGCTGTGTACGTTGAAAAATTGAGTTGATGTTAATTGTTGCCTTGTTCCTTGGAATATTAATCAAGCCTAATTCTTTCTGAATTAAACGTTATGAACCTTGCCCTAATGAATAATTTAGTAGAACAAAAAACCAGAAAAATATGAATGACAAAAAAAATAAACCAATGGAGACACAGGGAAAGTACAGTTAATATCAACTTGAAAGTGGTTTAATTCTTGTATTAAATTTTCACGAAAAAGTTGTATACATATGTATGTGAAAAATGGAAACACATTCTATAAACTTGTATCAAAATCTGAAGATTATACTAAAATAAAACAATAAAAAAAGAGAAAACAAAGCTTATTGTGCAAAAACTGTACTGAAATGTGTTTATATTTATATGGGTATATCGGCATTAAGCTTCTGGTTCTTATAACTTTGCATATTTTGGAATACACAACATTTTTATATATACTGTCGCATAAGCTGCTCAAAGTATAAAATCATTATAAATTCAAAATAATATATATTCTTGCTTTGAATTGGCCAAAAAATTGTAAGATAGTCTTAAATTTATTATTGTTTTGTATTTAAGTTCTTATTTTTTTTAATAAAACAGTTGAATTGCTACTTGCTTATAGAAATTATGGTTTTATTTTTATAAACACTGTACGTGTGCCAAGATATGTCGAAAAAATAGTTCGATTTTGGGAATAAGAAACCGGGAAAAAATGGGGGAAATTTATGGGTATTTTCACATTATGTGACTTCGATTTAAGGAACTAAAATCGTTGCTGGATTTTTCCCAGGAGCAGCGTAGTTCCGACAGCCCATTTGTAAAAGGAACATGAAAATAGACACTTTAATGGACAAAATGCGCCATTCGTGCTAAAAATCTGCAGAGCCGTTCCCGAGAAAAGTGGGTTTTTACAAAATGGCCAAAAAAATCGTTGCTGGATTTTTCCCAGGAGCAGAGTAGTTCCGACAGCCCATTTGTAAAAGGAACATGAAAATATACACTTTAATGGACACAATGCGCCATTCGTGCTAAAAATCCGCAGAGCCGTTCCCGAGAAAAGTGGGTTTTTCCAAAATGGCCAAAAAAATCGTTGCTGGATTTTTCCCAAGAGCAGAGTAGTTCCGACAGCCCATTTGCAAAAGGAACATGAAAATAGACACATTAATGGACAAAATGCGCCATTCGTGATAAAAATCCGCAGAGCCGTTCCCGAGAAAAGTGGGTTTTTCCAAAATGGCAAAAAAAATCGTTGCTGGATTTTTCCCAGGAGCAGAGTAGTTCCGACAGCCCATTTGCAAAATGAACATGAAAATAGACACTTTAATGGACAAAATGCGCCATTCGTGCCAAAAATCTGCAGAGCCGTTCCCGAGAAAAGTGGGTTTTTCCAAAATGGCCAAAAAAGTCGTTGCTGGATTTTTCCCAGGAGCAGAGTAGTTCCGACAGTCCATTTGCAAAAGGAACATGAAAATAGACACTTTGATGGACAAAATGCGCCATTCGTGCCAAAAATCTGCAGAGCCGTTCCCGAGAAAAGTGGGTTTTTACAAAATGGCCAAAAAAATCGTTGCTGGATTTTTCCCAGGAGCAGAGTAGTTCCGACAGCCCATTTGTAAAAGGAACATGAAAATATACACTTTAATGGACACAATGCGCCATTCGTGCTAAAAATCCGCAGAGCCGTTCCCGAGAAAAGTGGGTTTTTCCAAAATGGCCAAAAAAATCGTTGCTGGATTTTTCCCAAGAGCAGAGTAGTTCCGACAGCCCATTTGCAAAAGGAACATGAAAATAGACACATTAATGGACAAAATGCGCCATTCGTGATAAAAATCCGCAGAGCCGTTCCCGAGAAAAGTGGGTTTTTCCAAAATGGCAAAAAAAATCGTTGCTGGATTTTTCCCAGGAGCAGAGTAGTTCCGACAGCCCATTTGCAAAATGAACATGAAAATAGACACTTTAATGGACAAAATGCGCCATTCGTGCCAAAAATCTGCAGAGCCGTTCCCGAGAAAAGTGGGTTTTTCCAAAATGGCCAAAAAAGTCGTTGCTGGATTTTTCCCAGGAGCAGAGTAGTTCCGACAGTCCATTTGCAAAAGGAACATGAAAATAGACACTTTGATGGACAAAATGCGCCATTCGTGCCAAAAATCTGCAGAGCCGTTCCCGAGAAAAGTGGGTTTTTCCAAAATGGCAAAAAAAATCGTTGCTGGATTTTTCCCAGGAGCAGAGTAGTTCCGACAGTCCATTTGCAAAAGGAACATGAAAATAGACACTTTGATGGACAAAATGCGCCATTCGTGCCAAAAATCTGCAGAGCCGTTCCCGAGAAAGTGGGTTTTTCCAAAATGGCCAAAAAAATCGTTGCTGGATTTTTCCCAGGAGCAGAGTAGTTCCGGCAGCCCATTTGCAAAAGGAACATGAAAATAGACACTTTAATGGACAAAATGCGCTATTCGTGCCAAAAATCTGCAGAGCCGTTCCGGAGAAAAGTGGGTTTTTCCAAAATGGCCAAAAAATCGTTGCTGAATTTTTCCCAGGAGCAGAGTAGTTCCGACAGCCCATTTGTAAAAGGAACATGAAAATAGACACTTTAATGGACAAAATGCGCCATTTGTGCCAAAAATCTGCAGAGCCGTTCCCGAGAAAAGTGGGTTTTTCCAAAATGGCCAAAAAAATCCTTGCTGGATTTTTTCCCAGGAGCAGAGTAGTTCCGACCACCTATTTATCAATGGAAAGTGAAAATGAATAGTTTAAGGGAGAAAATGGGTAGAGACTAAGGGACAAAATGGAAAAAGTGGGTTCATCCAAAATGGCCGAAAATGCTGAAAGTTTTCCCCGCCTTTTTTGCAATTTTATGTATAGCGAAGCTCAAGGATATGAAAGGGTTTGCCACTAAGTCAAATTAGTTTATAGATGGTAGCATAGCAAAAATAAGGAATATTTAAAAATATTGAGTTATTTATTGCATATTATAGGTGAAAACGACAATAATATGAACAATACATATGCAAAAATATTGTTTTGTGTTTTGTGCTTTTTTCTATGTCTATACTTGATAATTTTTTAACATGACATATGTCAAAATTGAATTGAAAAGTAATAGTGCGCTTCCATAAACGTAATTTCGGCCAAAATATTTGATTTGCCCAAATGCGGTAATTTGCGACGGAGTTCCCATATATTTTTCATATTGGCAAATTATCTCAAATGGCTTATAGTATGTTTCCACCGGCATGATTTCGACAAATCATGGTGATTTGAACAAATCATCCTGATTTATACATGATTTACCATACATTTTGCATACCACCAAATTACCTCAAAGTAGGTGATTTATTTTATATTACGTCGAAAATACTCTTTTTCGAACTATATTTATTTACGCAACCCTGCTTTGCTTTTAAAATTACAAACTCCATCCCTGGGCCATCAATCAATTGCCGTGATCCTTGAGCCCTAAAGCTGAATTCATCCATTGTGTTCGAACAAAACTTTTGTCCGGACAAAATTTATTTTATATTTAATTTGAAGTCCCTCTCAAGAAGAGAACGTCAAATTACATATAAAAAAATGTTGTCCAGACAAAAATATTGTTCGGACAAAATGGGTGAATTCAGCTTAACTCAGTGTTTACACTAGACAATTCTGTCTTGAGAGTAAAATTTGTTCACTAATGCATGCATTAGTGAAAAAATAAATATTAGAATAAGGCTCCTTCTTCGAATTTTTCCGTACCTTGTTTTTTATTTTCTTGTCATACGAAAATATTTTTTGAAAAGAGAAGATAATATTGTTATTAATATCTTCATTATTTTACAGATATGCATATGTATGTACCATGATAATGTAGTACATACAATTCATGAGTTAAGTTGGATCGAAGGATTCTGGGCTGGCCAATTCGCCGAGGTAGTTCACAGCTTGATCGTGCATGTGATGTAAAAATTATATTGAAACATATATGTGAAGTACAAATCAATTAAGTTTTGAGATGTTACTAAACTAACGATTGTACAATTTTTATGTTATAGCACCTACTCGCGAATCTTTTGAAACATTCAAGGCCCTTGAAATCCCACCAACAAGAGTTTTCATAAGATAGTCCGAGAGCAGATATACTATAGCCGTTACGTTATTATGTAAGTTCCTGCGTATCTGTCTCTGGCACCGAGCCGATTTCAATTTCCTTTATTGACCATGTCAAATGTTTTGTTGAACAAGCCATGCGGAAGCCGCTTCATTTTCTTGTTCCACGATTCCTTTATGTTAGCAACTCTCTTTTTAGAATCAGTTTCCAAAATTGTTTTACTTGATCTTTTTTTTTCATTAGCCCGTCTACGATTTGAAGGCTTTATTAATGTTCCAGGAGGAATGGGTGTAGCAAACACGTAATTATAAATAATTTTAATTTTTTTTTGTTCGTGAGTGGTGGATTTCCTCATAATGCGAATAACCGACCGAGTTTATTCTTTTTCCCTTTTAAATCATTTTGTTTTATATCTTTATAATATGTTTCAATTGGCCCATTCCTAACGCTGTTTCCAGAATTGTCAATAAGATATCCAATGACGTTCGACCACATTGGAATAAATGGTATATATTTTTCCAACAAAAGTTCTACCATTTCGGGACAAAAGAATATATCTTGTTTTGTTTTCTACTTTTTATTTTCAGAATTACGTTTATGTCATGTTAAAAAATTATCAAGTATAGACATAGAAAAAAGCACAAAACACAAAACACTATTTTTGCATATGTATTGTTCATATTATTGTCGTTTTCACCCATAATATGCAATAAATAACTCAATATTTTCAAATATTCCTTATTTTTGCTATACTGCCATCTATATACTAATTTGACTTAGTAGCAAACCCTTTCATATCCTTGAGCTTCGCTATACATAACCATATTAAGCAAAAGTCATTACAACGTCTGCGAGGTTCGATATATATCATACCAAAGTCATTTTCCATAATAATGATGCTCTACTGAGCATCATTATTATGGAAAAATGCAAAAAAGGTGGGAAAAACTTTCAGCATTTTCGGCCATTTTGGATGAACCCACTTTTTCCATTTTGTCCCTTAGTATCTACCCATTTTCTCCCTTAAACTATCCATTTTCATGTTCCATTGATAAATAGGTGGTCGGAACTACTCTGCTCCTGGCATTTTGTCCATTAAAGTGTATATTTTCATGTTCCTTTTACAAATGGGCTGTCGGAACTACTCTGCTCCTGGGAAAAATCCAGCAACGATTTTTTTGGCCATTTTGGAAAAACCCACTTTTCTCGCGAACGGCTCTGCAGATTTTTGGCACGAATGGCGCATTTTGTCCATTAAAGTGTCTATTTGCATGTTACTTTTGCAAATGGGCTGTCGGAACTACTCTGCTCCTGGGAAAAATCCAGTAACGATTTTTTTTGCCATTGTGGAAAAACCCACTTTTCTCGGGAACGGCTCTGCGGATTTTTAGCACGAATGGCGCATTTTGTCCATTAAAGTGTCTATTTCCATGTTCCTTTTGCAAATGGGCTGTCGGAACTACACTGCTCCTGGGAAAAATCCAGCAACGATATTTTTGGCCAATTTGGAAAAACCCACTTTTCTCGGGAACGGCTCTGCGGATTTTTAGCACGAATGGCGCATTTTGTCCATTATAGTGTCTATTTTCATGTTCCTTTTACAAATGGGCTGTCTGAACTTCTCTGCTCCTGGGAAAAATCCAGCAACGATTTTTTTTGCCATTTTGGAAAAACCCACTTTTCTCGGGAACGGCTCTGCAGATTTTTAGCACGAATGGCGCATTTTGTCCATTAAAGTGTCTATTTTCATTTTCCTTTTACAAATGGGCTGTCGGAACTACACTGCTCCTGGGAAAAATCCAGCAACGATTTTTTTGGCCAATTTGGAAAAACCCACTTTTTTCGGGAACGGCTCTGCGGATTTTTAGCACGAATGGCGCATTTTGTCCATTAGAGTGTCTATTTTCATGTTCCTTTTACAAATGGGCTGTCGGAACTACTCTGCTCCTGGGAAAAGTCCAGCAACGATTTTTTTGGCCATTTTGTAAAAACCCACTTTTCTCGGGAACGGCTCTGCATATTTTTAGCACGAATGGCGCATTTTGTCCATTAAAGTGTCTATTTTCATTTTCCTTTTACAAATGGGCTGTCGGAACTACTCTGCTCCTGGGAAAAATACAGCAACGATTTTTTTTGCCATTGTGGAAAACCCCACTTTTCTCGGGAACGGCTCTGCGGATTTTTAGCACGAATGGCGCATTGTGTCCATTAAAGTGTCTATTTTCATGTTCCTTTTGCAAATGGCCTGTCGGAACTACTTTGCTCCTTGGAAAAATCCAGCAACGATTTTTTTGGCCATTTTGGAAAAACCCACTTTTGTCGGGAACGGCTCTGCAGATTTTTGGCACGAATGGCGCATTTTCTCCATCAAAGTGTCTATTTTCATGTTCATTTTGCAAATAGGCTTTCGGAACTGCTCTGCTCCTGGGAAAAATCCAGCAACGACTTTTTTGGCCATTTTGGAAAAACCCACTTTTCTCGGGAACGGCTCTGCAGATTTTTAGCACGAATGGCGCATTGTGTCCATTAAAGTGTATATTTTCATTTTCCTTTTACAAATGGGCTGTCGGAACTACTCTGCTCCTGGGAAAAATCCAGCAACGATTTTAGTTCCTTAAATCGAAGTCACATAATGTGAAAATTCCCATAAATTTCCCCCATTTTTTCCCGGTTTCTTATTGCCAAATCTCCTTTTTCGACGTTATCTTGGCACACGTTGGTTTTGTTTGTCCATTGTTTTCTTTTGCACAGGCGATTTCAATAAACAGTTGATCTATTTAATATCGGCGTGAACAAATCAAACTCACCACAACAAACCGTAACAGCTGTCCGTTGTTCTATCTGTTGTTGCTATTGTATTATTTGATAAGTGGTGAATTATTTTAACTGAGAAAAGATACAGTAAGCAATGAATATAATAAAATAAATAATTTAAAAGGCTCTTAGATATATTAAAACATTTCTTTATTTCGTACCCAAGAATTAGTTTAGATTTAACAACAAAAATACTTGTTTGGGGAATGTAAAAGTCTTTTAAATTTCATTTGAACAAAAAGGCTCACAAAGACCCAAAGAGTATTTTTGCTGTAAAATCTAAAATAATTCCTTTTTTGTGGAATGGAAAAGTTTGCTGGTGATTATCACCCCACAGTTTTATTTTTTACCCAAAAAATTGTACGCAGTTTGTTTTCTATTGGTCTAAGCTTGATTTTGGCTTTTGATTTAATCTTGCACAAGAATTATTTTATATTTTACAGCAAAAATACTTTTCGGGTGTTTTTGAGCATTTTTTGCGGAATGGAAAAGTTTGTTGGTGATTATCAGCACATACTTTTATTTTTTACCCAAAAAACTGTACGCAGTTTGTTTTCTATTGGTCTAAGCTTGATTTTAGCTTTTGTAATAATCTTGCACAAGAATTATTTTAGATTTTAGAGCAAAAATACTTTTTGGGTGTTTTTGAGCATATTTTGCGGAATGGAAAAGTTTGTTGGTGATTATCACCCCATAGTTTTATTTTTTACCCAAAACCTGTACGCAGTTTGTTTTCTGTTGGTCTAAGCTTGATTTTGGCTTTTGATTTAATCTTGCACAAGAATTATTTTAGATTTTACAGCAAAAATACTTTTTGGGTGTTTTGAGCATTTTTTGCGGAATGGAAAAGTTTGTTGGTGATTATCACCCCATAGTTTTCTTTTTAACCAAAAAAAACTGTACGCAGTTTGTTTTTTATTGGTCTAAGCTTAATTTTGGCTTTCGTTTCAATCTTGCACAAGAATTATTTTAGATTTTACAGCAAAAATACTTTTTGGGTGTTTTTGAGCATTTTTTGCGGAATGGAAAAGTTTGTTGGTGATTATCACCCCATACTTTTATTTTTTACCCAAAAAACTGTACGCAGTTTGTTTTCTATTGGTGTAAGCTTAATTTTGGCTTTTGTATTTATCTTGCACAAGAATTATTTTAGATTTTACAGCAAAAATACTTTTTGGGTGTTTTTGAGCATTTTTTGCGGAATGGAAAAGTTTGTTGGTGATTATCACCCCATAGTTTTATTTTTTACCCAAAAACTGTATGCAGTTTGTTTTCTGTTGGTCTAAGCTTGATTTGGGCTTTTGACTTAATCTTGCACAAGAATTATTTTAGATTTTACAGTAAAAATACTTTTTGGGTGTTTTTGAGCATTTTTTGCGGAATGGAAAAGTTTGTTGGTGATTATCACCCCATAGTTTTATTTTTTACCCAATTAGCGGTACGCAGTTTATTTTTTATTGGTCTAAGCTTGATTTTGGCTTTTGATTTAATCTTGCACAAGAATTATTTTAGATTTTACAGCAAAAATACTTTTTGGGTGTTTTTGAGCATTTTTTGCGGAATGGAAAAGTTTGTTGGTGATTATCACCACATAGTTTTATTTTTTACCCAAAAAACTGTACGCAGTTTGTTTTCTATTGGTCTAAGCTTAATTTTGGCTTTTGTATTAATCTTGCACAAGAATTATTTTAGATTTTAGAGCAAAAATACTTTTTGGGTGTTTTTGAGCATATTTTGCGGAATGGAAAAGTTTGTTGGTGATTATCACCCCATACTTTTATTTTTTACCCCAAAAACTGTACGCAGTTTGTTTTCTATTGGTCTAAGCTTATTTTTGGCTTTTGATTTAATCTTGCACAAGAATTATTTTAGATTTTACAGCAAAAATACTTTTTTGGTGTTTTTGAGCATTTTTTGCGGAATGGAAAAGTTTGTTGGTGATTATCACCCCATACTTTAATTTTTTACCCAAAAAACTGTACGCAGTTTGTTTTCTGTTGGTATAAGCTTAATTTTGGCTTTTGTATTTATCTTGCACAAGAATTATTTTAGATTTTACAGCAAAAATACTTTTTGGGTGTTTTTGAGCATTTTTTGCGGAATGGAAAAGTTTGTTGGTCATTATCACCCCATAGTTTTATTTTTTACCAAAAAAACTGTACGCAGTTTGTTTTCTATTGGTCTAAGCTTAATTTTGGCTTTCGTTTCAATCTTGCACAAGAACGATTTTAGATTTTACAGCAAAAATACTTTTTGGGTGTTTTTGAGCATTTTTTGCGGAATGGAAAAGTTTGTTGGTGATTCTCACCCCATACTTTAATTTTTTACCCAAAAAACTGTAAGCAGTTTGTTTTCTATTGGTCTAAGCTTGATTTTGGCTTTTGATTTAATCTTGCACAAGAATTATTTTAGATTTTACAGCAAAAATACTTTTTAGGTGTTTTTGAAAATTTTTTGCGGAATGGAAAAGTTTGTTGGTGATTATCACCCAATAGTTTTATTTTTTGCCCAAAAAACTGTACGCAGTTTGTTTTCTATTGGTCTAAGCTTGATTTTGGCTTTTGATTTAATCTTGCACAAGAATTATTTTAGATTTTACAGCAAAAATACTTTTTGGGTGTTTTTGAGCATTTTTTGCGGAATGGAAAAGTTTGTTGGTGATTATCACCCCATACTTTAATTTTTTACCCAAAAAATTGTACGCAGTTTGTTTTCTATTGGTCTAAGCTTAATTTTGGCCTTTGTGATAATCTTGCACAAGAATTATTTTAGATTTTAGAGCAAAAATACTTTTTGGGTGTTTTTGAGCATATTTTGCGGAATGGAAAAGTTTGTTGGTGATTATCACCCAATAGTTTTATTTTTGACCCAAAAAACTGTACGCAGTTTGTTTTCTATTGGTCTAAGCTTGATTTTGGCTTTTGAATTAATCTTGCACAAGAATTATTTTAGATTTTACAGCAAAAATACTTTTTGGGTGTTTTTGAGCATTTTTTGCGGAATGGAAAAGTTTGTTGGTGATTATCAGCCCATAGTTTTATTTTTTACCCAATAAAATGTACGCAGCTTGTTTTTTATTGGTCTAAGCTTAATTTTGGCTTTTGATTTAATCTTGCACAAGAATTATTTTAGATTTTACAGCAAAAATACTTTTTGGGTGTTTTTGAGCATTTTTTGCGGAATGGAAAAGTTTGTTGGTGATTATCACCCCATAGTTTTATTTTTTACCAAAAAAGCTGTACGCAGTTTGTTTTCTATTGGTCTAAGCTTAATTTTGGCTTTTTTTCAATCTTGCACAAGAATTATTTTAGATTTTAGAGCAAAAATACTTTTTGGGTGTTTTTGAGCATATTTTGCGGAATGGCAAAGTTTGTTGGTGATTATCACCCAATAGTTTTACTTTTTAACCATAAAACTGTACGCAGTTTGTTTTCTATTGGTCTAGGCTTGATTTTAGCTTTTGATTTAATCTTGCACAAGAATTATTTTAGATTTTACAGCAAAAATACTTTTTGGGTGTTTTTGAGCATTTTTTGCGGAATGGAAAAGTTTGTTGGTGATTATCAGCCCATAGTTTTATTTTTTACCCAAAAAAATGTACGCAGTTTGTTTTCTATTGGTCTAAGCTTAATTTTGACTTTTGTATTAATCTTGCACAAGAATTATTTTAGATGTTACAGCAAAAATACTTTTTGGGTGTTTTTGAGCATATTTTGCGGAATGGAAAAGTTTGTTGGTGATTATCACCCCATAGTTTTATTTTTTACCCAAAAAACTGTACGCAGTTTGTTTTCTATTGGTCTAAGCTTAATTTTGGCTTTTGATTTAATATTGCACAAAAATTATTTTAGATTTTACAGCAAAAATACTTTTTTGGTGTTTTTGAGCATTTTTTGCGGAATGGAAAAGTTTGTTGGTGATTATCACCCCATAGTTTTATTTTTTACCCAAAAAACTGTACGCAGTTTGTTTTCTGTTGGTCTAAGCTTGATTTTGGCTTTTGATTTAATCTTGCACAAGAATTATTTTAGATTTTACAGCAAAAATACTTTTTTGGTGTAACGCAGTTCGTTTTGTAAGGAGTTTAACTGTATATTGGTATTTCTTTGTTTTTTGCGCAGTCATTATTTTATATACTTTGATTGTAACGAAATTAATCAATAACAAGTAAGTATTTAAATATCGGCGTGTTTATTATAGCCGAGCTTTACTGTACAATTGTACTGTACGTTTCTTAAGTCTTTGCATGATTTTGTTTTGTTTTTAAAACTCACCACAGCAAATAAAAGAAAACAATGGAAAAATGTAAACACAAACAGCTGTTACGGTTTGTTGGAGTTTGATTTGTTCACATACGTCTATTTAATACAGAAAATCGCAAGCAAAACGCGTGTGTTACAGAACATGAAAAATCTATTCTGGTGATTTGCAACACACATGCGAGTGTCAGAACATACCTGTTTATTTCGGTATCGGTAGCGGTATTTGAATTATATCGGTATATACCGCTACCGAAACTCTACTACCGGTATTACAATTTAGTATATGAAATCAAACAAAATGCTGAAGAACTAATAAGATACTTTAAAAATGCATTGTTTCTAATAGATTTTAACATGTCAACTCCAAGTTTGAAGCTTTTTAGATATCTTAGGACTTATAGCCCAATTCAGTATATCGATAAAACGTTACGTCTATAGACGGAAATCAGTCACTAAAGCAATTCAATAATAGCGCAATTCACTATGTCGGTTTTACATGTTTTCCGACTAATTTCTAACTGATTTCTTTGTTTTGTATTCGCTAATAGTAGAACATATTTAGGTCGTTGTCTTTGAAAATGAAAAGTTATTGCGTCCAATAAAATAATTGTTTGAATTGTCACATTAGAATAATTATAAGTTGAACAAAAAATACAGGCCAAATAATTTGTTAGACTATTATGATTTTGACTTGGCAGTACCTTAATTTCAATTTTTGTAGCCAAGACAAGAACCTCGAAACTCAAACGAAAAAATAATAACGATTTACTGAATTGCATTAGTGAGTGCTTTCCGTCTATGGACGTAACATTTTATCGAGATACTGAATTGGGCTATAAATAGATATTTTTTCATTTGATTTCCGAGGTTCTTGTCTTGCCTGCAAGAAATTGGAAATAAGGTACTGCCAAGTCAAAAACCATTACTTTTATGATAGTTAAGCCACTCTTGGATTCTATCGTTATATATGAACGTTTCGTGTCGCTATGTTCCTTCACGCTGATCTCCGAAACCGCTTCACAAATTTCAAAAAAATTTTGTAAGTGCATATAATTGACTCTAGATTGGGATTCTTTTAACGCAAACATTTACCTTTGCACTAAAATCGTTAGTATATGGAACTTTCTCGCTTAATAACCTGCATTGTATCAGCAGGAAAAATCTGGGGCCGAATTACCGCATTCGTTATCGTTTAGGCTTTCGTATCGATTAAAATTTCGTCACGTATCGAATGGATGGATTACCGCATTCGATAGCGATAACGTATGGAAATGTTTAAAAAGTGTACTAAATTTATATTATACCGGTTGTTGAATCGACTAAAAATTTGTAATACATTAAAGAAAAATTTTGTGTTTCTAGCAGTTAGTACAACAACCAAGTCGATTGGCCAACTATAATAAGGTTTATAGGTAATGTTCCATGGTTTTTTGCAAAACAAAATATAAATAAAAAATATGTGTTCTAGTGCTCTAGTGCTAACGAGTAGAATTTAAACAGCAGCTACTCGATTATCGTATGCCGTAATCCCAAAAAGAATATTTTCGAAAAATTTTACTCGATCACGTATGCGGTAATTCGGCCCCTCCTTTTTTTGTATAGTTTCTTTCATATACATTCACTGCTCTGCAATAAGATCTTCTTTTAAAGCGTATTATTATGCGCTTTATTGCCTTAGTGCTTCAAGAAACATGAACATTTTTTACTGTGATGTAGCTTACGACCTTTTTTAACAATGTACGGTTAAAATTTAACGCGGGCTTCTACGGCAACTTCGGCATACAAAACTTATTGTTAAAGTCCACGTTAACTCTTAATCATACATTGTGAAAAGATAAATGTGCTTACAAGTTCACCTATAGTGAATTCGACGTGGGGACTACTATATTCAGCAGTTAGCTACTCTGTTTTTATAACGAAATGCAACTCTGCATGCCAAGTGTTCAAAGCAGGCTAAAATAGAAAATAATAAATGTGGTTGAAGAAAAGCAAGCAGAATGAAAAGAACCTTCAGTTGTGGTAGTATTTTTTTGCAGATTGTGTAAGGAAGCTGAACGGGAGAAATTTTTGAAGAAAAGAAATTTTTGAATAAAGAAAATTTCTATAAAGTTAAAAAAAATATTAAAAACTGTGCGAAAAACAACGTAGATATAATAAAAAATAAAAATGAGTGGAATGGATAAAAGAAAATTGTCGTAAGTTAGCAAAATATGAAATGATTTTACTTTTTTAAGCAACGATGAATCAAAAATAAAAATTGGTGCAGAGCAGTTTATTTCTCTGCTTTCTGGTATTATTTCTCAGCGACTGCGAAAAAAGCAGATGGATTTTAAAATGTTTATTTGCGTCTGTGAGTAAAAATTATTCAAAGAAAATGATGTGGTGTTAACGTGAAAACGCCTGCATGAACTTTCAGCTTTATTGTTGGTCTGTTTGGTTTTGTTTGAAAAGGGCGGCGGGCGTAAGTAAAGCGGACAGCGCAGTAACTGTGAATTGATTTTTCTTTGGCAGTTGAGCCCTTACAAAAAAGAAATAAGATCATAAAGAGAACGAAAAACGATGTTAAAAACATTAATACAATTTACTAATTATTAATACAGATTGTTGATTTCATCGAAAATTCCATACATGGCTAGAAATGGTCCTTTTTAATATAAAGGATTCAGGAAGTAGACAGCAGCTCCAAAATATAATTGACGGACCCTTGCAGAAATTTGAAAATAAAAAAGGGGAAACAGCTAATTAATATAAAATACTGCAGATAAATGTTTCAAAGTTTTTTTTTTAGAAAAATGCATACATACACAAAAAATTTCTATCCAAATATCTAAGTATCTAACCGATTTTTCATAAAATATATTTAATGTGGTTATTGATTGTTGCCCTGAGTAGCAATTGTTCAATAATGTACGTATCGTCACCTCATATGCCAAAAAATCGGAATGGAGAAAAACGACAAAGAAGATTTACATGAAGTTTTCTCAAAGTATAATCGATAGAATTTTTTTGTGTTTTTATTACTGCTTCCTTCCGGCATATGTTTTGAAGAAAAACGTAAATTTTTGTGAACTTTCATGAATGTAGTTAGAAAGAAGTTAATATCTTTACTGAAAGTAAAAATCTTGTTTTGTGCTGCATTAGCCACTTTTTTAAATTAATTTTGAAAAAGTATCTTTTTGTGCTGCTTTGTATTGAGTAACTCGTTGTTGAGATGAACTTTATTGAAATTTGATATCTCAGAAATAAGAAACAATTTCGCGAAACAGGTTTCGGATTCTGAAAGAGGGTATTCAAAATATATATACCCTATTCCTAACCCATTTTTTTTAAATGGTTGCTGGGTCAAACCAATAATGCGACTATGTGTATGAGTGTACATCAGTGACGGCCATTGTCTCAATTTCCTATGTACTCCTGCATAGGCTGGATTTTTACGAACAACACGCGTACAGTGTGTGGGAGATTTCAGTGGGTCCTAGACGAATCAACCCAGCAGCTAATATTTATAATTAGATACGCTTTGCGACAGTCATAGTACTAGTTGTAATGATACTAGTCAAGAAAGGACAATCATATTACTAGCAGTAATGAGACTAGTAACCATGATACAATAATATAAAGGTAGAACCATTCTCTCTTTTCGTCGCCATATTAACCTTCTGACGTTTTTGCCGATTATTTTTTACTCTCAAAAATAATGCTACTTTATTAATTTATAAAATCCGGGTTTTTGCAAAATTTTTAGTTTAATTAATTAAAAATATTTGAAAATATTTAAATTATTTCATTTATGGAGCAACAGATACAGAAAAACAGGAAAAAAATTACAGCAGGAGAAACAACGGCAGCAGCAAAGAAACAACATCAAGGATATATGTATACAATCACAAGGAAATTTCCTTACAACAGCCATTCATTGTATGTACGTTCCAACTGCGAAAACGGGCATTTAATAGGTCACACAAAGTGTTGTGTTTTTGATACTATGACTCAAAGCTGATTCAACTACAAACGAAGCCATGAAAATGCAGATCTACCAATTAGAAATTTAGGCGGGACTTTAGTTGTATTGGTTGTAACATCCCTGCAGATATTATTGGACTACGTGGTCCATTTTAGAAATTAAATAATTACAACATGATCCTATGTAATGCAGGCATGGACCAAGTCATTTGCAAACAAGAGTTTGTAGTTCAACGAAAATAGCTTCTGTTCTGTAAATCACGAAATGTTAAATCACAGCGATTTTTGTAAATTGCTGGATTTATAGCGTCGAAAGTGCGAATAAAATATTCTATTGGCCTATTAATGCAAAGCTCGGTTATATGGTTCAGCGTTAGGACATCGTTATGTTAAATCAAACACGTTTTCTACATACATTTGGGTTAACTTTGCACTAGTCCTCTATAAAGTATACTTTACATGCGTGTATGGACTAGTTGCTTTATCTGCAGGGATCACAATTTGTGCTATAGCACGATTTTGTTTGTTATACATATTTGATATTGCAAATAACACAATTACATGTAAAATGTTGGCTTCGAAGAGTAAAGATTTTCTGTCTAACCGGAGCTTAATGATAGTGGAAAAATTAGCACTATGTACTGCTAAGTAATTTAATGACAGTGAAGAAGAAACCATTATTATCACCAAACTGGTGAAAAATAGTGCAAAATATTTTTTTCCCATTTTGTTTAGTGGTTATTGTACTACCCTCAACCTTGCTTTGCAAACAATCTGTACTCCGCAATACAATTTTCATGGACATTATTTTCATTTGAAAGTGGAAATAACCTTCATGGGCATTATTTCCTTGGACCATATTGCATGTCACCCTCTTGTTGCTAAGTGCTACCAATCTCATATTACACATAGGTCATATTACACACAGATTTTTGTTATCCTCTTGTCCAATTAATACAAAATTTAAAAAATATTGGGTGTTTTTTATTGAGGTATAGAACTTTAAGTTGGCATCACTTTTTTAACTGGCGGCCATTTTGTCAGCTGTCAAGTGATTAATATTTAGTTTGGTTTGCCATTTCATCATGACCATGCAATGCGTCGTGATTTTGGTGTATGGGCCGAAAATGAGATTGATCTCGATGCTGATTTTCATCGCAAAATTTTGTTCAGTGATGAGGCTCATTTTTGGTTGAATGGCTACGTCAACAAGCAAAATTGCCGCATTTGGAGTGAAGAGCATCCACATGAGACCTTTGAGACGCCATTACATCCACAAAAACTGACTGTTTGGTGTGCTCTATGGGCTGGTGGAGTCATTGGGCCATACTTCTTCCGAATAATGCTGGAGAGTCAGTTACCGTTAATGGAGACCGGTATAGAGCCATGATAACCGACTATTTTGTTCCCGAATTGGATGGCATGAATGTGGATGAGTTGTGGTTCCAACAAGACGGCGCTACATGCCACACAGCGCACGTCACAATCGATTTATTGAAGGAAACATTCGATGAGCGCATAATTTCGCGGAATGGACCTGTCAATTGGCCACCAAGATCGTGTGATTTGACACCATTGGATTATTTTCTTTGGGAATATGTGAAGTCGCTCGTCTACGCCAACAAACCAGAAACGTTAGGGGACTTGGAAGCCAACATTCGTGGCGTTATTGCCACCATACGGCCCCATATGCTCGAAAAAGTGGTTGAAAATTGGACCTGTAGAATTGGCTTTATTCGAGCCAGCCGCGGCGGCCACATGCCCGAAATCATATTTAAACATTAATGGCATAAAATTATCCTTCCAATAAAGCCAAATTGATGGACATTAAAACGATTTTCTTGTGTTTTATTTCAATTCGAAGTTCTATACCTCTAAAAAAACACCCTTTATGTACTAAAATATAATTCCTAAACTCAAATTACACATTTCAAAAAGCATTCCTAAATAAAGGTTCCCCTTATATGTGTGTGGCAACGTTTTCCTCTCTGTTTATAAAAAATTAGTAATCAAATAATCGGGACTAACTTATCGTTTACACGTGCAGGTGCAAGTTCGAAAAACTCAATGCAGTCTTACCCTGCGTTACCCTGCGTTTAGACATGTAAGTACTTGCATGCAAGTTTTTTGTACGTATTATCAACGAAAAAGCAATTTGTATTCGTTTCTCTGTCTTTCTCATAGCTGAACCAAAAGTGTGTTAGTAGAAAAGTTTGAGTGTATTGAGTTTTTCGAACTTGCACTTGCATGTGTAAAGGCCAGGTTAGACATGTAAGTACTTGCATGCAAGTTCTGTGTACGTATTATCAACGAAAAAGCAATTTGTATTCGTTTCTCTGTCTTTCTCATAGCTGAACCAAAAGTGTGTTAGTAGAAAAGTTTGAGTGTATTGAGTTTTTCGAACTTGCACTTGCATGTGTAAAGGCCAGGTTACCTGGCCTTTACTTAGCGTGTACACGTGCAGGTGCAAGTTCGAAAAACTCAATACAGTCTTACTTTTTTACTAATACACTTACACTTTTCGCACTTGCAGCCAACTTGCAGCTCACTTGCAAGTAATTTTACAAGACTGATTTTTTGACACTTGCAACAAGTAAAATGACAAGTTAAATAACAGTATTACACTATCAACAGTTTAGTACACATTAACTGCTTTGCAATATAATGTTATTGTATTTTTACTGATTTTAAATCAATTTAAAAGTTAATTTAATATTATTTTCCTTAAATATACATATGTAAATCAAGCAGTTAATGAAGCTTTAAAACTTAAATATCGTAGAAAAAATACGAATAAAATTCAATGTTATCTGGTTCCCTTAAAATGAAATATTTTTGTATTATTGGCAACTCTGCATTAAAAAGTAACCAAAATCAAAAATGGAGCCAAAATTAAGTCAAGAAAATATTATAAAGTCAATAAATTTATACCGCTCCTATCCCATTTTATGGGATATGAACAGCAAATTATATCAATAATAAAGAAATTTTTTTTAGTTGTTCTGCTATCGCCGACATTTTTAAAATGACCTTTCACCTGCCCGTGTAAACATTCAAGCAACTTGCAAGACAGTTGGGCATTTTTTTCGAAATTTTCGTTGATAATACGTACACAGAACTTGCATGCAAGTACTTGCACGTCTAAACGTAGGGTTACACATGCAAGTGCAAGTTCGAAAAACTCAATACACTCAAACTTTTCTACTAACACACTTTTGGTTCAGCTATGAGAAAGACAGAGAAACGAATACAAATTGCTTTTTCGTTGATAATACGTACACAGAACTTACATGCAAGTACTTACATGTCTAAACGCAGGGTTACCTGGCCTTTACACATGCTAGTGCAAGTTCGAAAAGCTCAATACACTCAAACTTTTCTACTAACACACTTTTGGTTCAGCTATGAGAAAGACAGAGAAACGAATATAAATTGCTTTTTCGTTGATAATACGTACACAGAACTTGCATGCAAGTACTTACATGTCTAAACGCAGGGTTACTTTTTTACTAATACACTTGCACTTTTCGCACTTGCAGCCAACTTGCAGCTCACTTGCAAGGGATTTTACCCTGCGTTTAGACGTGCAAGTACTTGCATGCATGTTCTGTGTACGTATTTACCCTGCGTTTAGACGTGCAAGTACTTGCATGCAAGTTCTGTGTACGTATTATCAACGAAAATTTCGAAAAAATGCCCAACTGTCTTGCAAGTTGCTTGAATGTTTACACAGGCAGGTGAAAGTTCATTTTAAAAATGTCGGCGAGAGCAGAACAACTAAAAAAAATTTCTTTATTATTAAAGTCGGCGAGAGCAGAACAACTAAAAAAATGTCTTTAGAGTTGCCAATAATACAAAAATATTTAATTTTAAAAGGCCATGGCGACTTATCAAACTGTTTGATCAAACTCATGTATGTATTGGTTGAGGTGAGTTTGACGAAAAACCAAACCCATTTAGATTTCTTCGTCAAACCATACGTGTGAGTTTTTTTTTACTAACACAATGATAAAAAACGTGAGTTTGAAGCACCATTTGATGCGAGTTTGATAAGTCGCCGAACCCCTTAAGGGAACCAGATAACATTGAATTTTATTCGTATTTTTTCTACGATATTTATGTTTTAAAACTTCATTAACTGCTTGATTTACATGTATTAGAAATGTTTCTAAATCATATTTTCATTAATTAATACAAAATTAATTGTATGTTTAAAATGTAAAAATGTTTTAAAATACTATTTATACAATTACATATGTATGGTTTTAGTGCTGTGGTGGAATTTTTATTTTACACCAATACTAATACCAAATGTTCTGCTAACACATTCTTAGACTTAGGTTTTTGACAGAAGACTTAGGTTTTTGAAGTTTTAGTTGACTATATACTATAGATAAATACTTAGATTTCCACTCTCAACCTGTCTATAAAAAATTGACAACTCTCTTACACGTATAGGTCCTGTGTATTCAACAAAATGGAGAGGGGCAATTCAACAGACATCGAAGAGCGTAATTTTTGCACTTGAAAATATATATTTTTTGCGCACAGAAACACTTTTTTCACTTAATTTAATTTTTTTATATTTGTTTTGGTATACATTTCATGTTTCTTCTCGCTGTAATTTTAAAATGTTCTTTTAGTTTTGTTGACATTTGTGTGTTGAAATTTATCAAAGTTTTCAACCATTTTTTTTATTCAACAGTACTGCATTTATGTTAATATTTGGGATAATTTCTTTTGGTACCAAATAGAAAAATTGCAAAAAAATATACATATGAGACAGCGCATAGAGAAAGGGACCTAAGGATAAAAAAATTAATTTTCACTTGTTTTTTTTTGATGTGGACAACATCTGAACATCGAATGAGACCAATCCCATGCCCCAAAAGTGTTCCCTCCCAGAGATATGCGCGTGTTATGAAATTGAAGTCGACGATTCTAAGCGCAAATAGAAATTGAACCAAACGGTAAAATTTATTTATTTTTATTTTTTTCCTTATGAACAATTTAAAAAATAGAAAAATCATTTTAATCGACGGTTCTTGCGAATTGGTTCCTTCAAACTTGACGGTACCGGTCCTTTATTTTTTTCGATTTCTTCTTAACGTCTGCTGCCTCCACTTCTTGAGGATTGTCCACTTCCACCGAATCTTCCTCTTCGTTTCCATTTCCAGAGACCAAAGGAAGAGGAGCAACAGAATCTTTTTTTGAATCATCAAAACATAAACCCCGGATCTCTTTATACAAGTACCATTGACGCTTCATCGATAACCCTGGTGACGGAATTATAATTGGTTTGTCATCGAAACTGGTATTGTTACTCAGATGTATGTTTTCATTTATGATGGCTGGATTCGCAAACAGTTTACATTGCACTGGTGACTGAGCAATAAATACAAAGTGATGATACTTCGATATTCCAATTAAAGTTTTATATTTAGTGGAGAAGTATTCGTCCCATTTTCTCCACTCAATAACAGGCTCACTTGAGTTTGGAAGTCGAATAGGTACAGGAACATAAAATCCATTACGAGATGATTTTCTAACACAATCAACTACATCCATGAAGCAGTCGACATTAGTTTGAGCATATTTTGATTTGAAAACTCCGAATAAACGATCAGGTGAAAACTTTGTATGTCCGCTTAACAAAAAGTTCAATTCAACTGACTCACATCTGGAAGTATCGACAAGGTGTTGTAAATATCGTATAATCGCATTGTTTTTATTTTGTGAAACACAGTTATCAGCGAATATCACTAATTTTTTAGTTGAATACACTTCTCGTAGGTAGTAATCAAGCATTGATATTACTGAATTCGGACCTTTTCCAATGGAATCGCTTTCGTCAATACAGAAGATGTGTTGAACATTTTGACGTTCGTTTGTAATTCCGAAAATTGCTGTTTTGCGACCTGATTTAAAGTATGCAGTTCCTATTTGCTGTGAACCCGACAGAAAGCTAACATTTTGAGCATAATCCATAGATTGCATTTTTTTTTTTCTATATTAATGAAGTAAATTACATAAAATTCATATAATTTCTCTAGCTTCCAGCCGTGGTAGAGTGCTAAAAGATATGTCGCCAAAAATTAAAAAAATTGTTTTTGTATATAATTTAGCTAGATGCATCATTCCGGAGGTATTCGAAATTTGTTGTATGACTTTTTTTCCTTCATACACCAACGCTCCACTCTAACATGCTTTTTAATGTTTTTTGAGCCAAACCACACTTTTGTTAATTTAATACAGCTGATGTCATATGCCTTGTCAGATGAAAATAGAACACGCTCTAATTAAAAATTTTTCATATGACTTTGCTTCTGTATAACTTTTGCAGTGGGAAATTTGACAAGTGAGATTTAAAATACATGTCGTCTAAAGTCAGCATAAGCTGTTAGGGTAAAATATTACAAGTTCTACTTTTGAAGTGTTGTGCCAACATACAAATGATAACCTCATGCTGGGGTCGGCCATTTTTTTTATATCGTTGGCTAAACACTGTGAAAGCCAATATTTGAGTGCTGTCTCAATATAAATTTTTTTGTTTAGTACGACCTTTTCATATTACTTTGAACTCCAAAATTACAGCGTTTTCCCAGAGTACCAATAACTAAAAACATATATTTTGTTAATTAAATTTATATTATATAAATATGTATGCACATATTTATTTATTGTTATTTATTTATTTATTCCAAGTAACATTATTATTAAAAAGAAACTATAATACAAAGGCCATCTTACTATTTGTATATATTTTGTTCAAAATTAATTAAACATCTAAAACAAAAATAAACTACTTAGTACGTACGAATCTGTTAAGTAGAAGTAGTAAAAGCTATCGCAAGATTTGATTATAAACCCATCCAGGCAGAAAAATACAATATTTTGTGGTAAAATGTACTTTAAATACGTACACTGTTGCTTACGCGACGCTCAACGCTCTGATTTAGGTTGGGCAGTAAGGCAGTTCAAACGTTGACAATATGTAAGTTCCACTATTAATATGATTATTTCGAACGTATTTGCTTTGTGAATCCAAATTGATTATTAGGCTAAGATTCGTAACGTTGTATTCAGAAAGAATTGGGCATAATTAATATTCCAAGGAACAAGGGAAAAATTAACATCAACTTAATTTTTCAACGTACACAGCAGAACAGAGTAGCGCCACTTTCGCAAGCCACTACACTTCCATCGTCAGTGCTCACCTGTATTTGCTTATCACCACTTGTCAGGTGGCTCTGTTGAATGTGATGTTAATTCTTATATATACAACTTTTTCGTGAAAATTGAATACGAGAATTAACTCACTCTCAAGCTGATATTAAAGTGCACTTTCCCCGCGTTGCCATCGGTTTTTTTGTTTTTCATTCCCATTTTTCTGATTTTTGTTCTACTCAAGACAAACTTTTTTGGTTTGATTTTATACTTAAGTATATATGAGCATGTAAACATATGAAAAGCTCAAGCCAGTAGCTAATTGTTTATTAATATGATTATTTCGAACGTATTTGTTCTGTGAATTCAAATTGATTATTAGGCTAAGGTTCGTAACGTTATATTCAGAAAGAATTGTGCATGATTAATATTCCAAGGAACAGGGGAAACATTAACATCATTAACGTACACAGCGGAACAGAGTAGCTCCACTTTCGGAAGGTGCTACACTTCCACGTTTTAGGAGTTTTCCTGACATTCACCGATACTGGCTTAGCCGATCGTTTTTTATATCAATGGCTAAGCATTGTGAAAATTAAAAATTCAATTCCTTCCCAATACATGCCATTTTGTTTAGTAAAAAAATGTTCCCAATATCTGACTCTACAAAATTACAGTATTTGCCCAAAAGAGAAATAAATAAAAATAAGATATTTTAAAAATTCTGATTCGTATATTTCACATGGAACTTCCAAAATTTCAACAAAATATACCTTTCGAATTCCAGAAAAAATCTTTACATAGATAGATTTAGCAAAGTGGAAAGCTACACAATTCCGTTTTATTCCTATTATATTGTTGAGCTATTGTTTTGAAGAATGTACTAGATGATGAAACATATAAAAATTCTTCCTTCGCATAGTATGAATGCACACAAATAGAGATGGGCGCGTGCCGACATTTTCCAACACGACACGAATCCCGGATGTCCAACACGTACGAAACACTGACGCCCAAAATTTTCAAAACACGAATACGATACAATTCGCACGAAATCAAATCCAAAAACAAAAAAATTTTTTTTATATTCAAAGACATATTTTTCTTCTGTTTTAAAGTTTCATGTTCTATTTGTATTTTTATTTACATATTTTTGTTGAGAAACAGTAACTTATCAAGATCAGATTTTCTGTCACGAACCCTTCGTGTTGAGTCGTGTGTGTTAGTGTCACGAAAAAAACACGACACGCGCCCATCTCTACACACAACTTTATACCAGATACCGAAGTTTAGATAGAACCTCCTATATCTCAATTTTCAGCTTTTGATTTTGAATACAGTATGGACTATCTAAAATTCAATCTAAAATGAACTGCGAATTCAATAGCACAAGTTCAAAGAAAATTTGCACATTTTTCATTCATTCATTCTCATATAATATTCTATTAGTTTATAGTTTTATAAATTTCCCCCCTCCGATTTTCGAAAAAAAATATGGGACGACCCTACGTGCAAAACCTTTCAAACAAAAAGGAATTTCGAAAATCGGTTGACAAATAACGGAGATATGCTTGTGCAAACATTAAAAAATTATATATATAACCTGACAACCTCCTTCTTTTTTGAAGTCGGTTAAAAGGATGCTCACGAAAACTAGTGCAACATTTTGCTTTTTGCACTTTCATATTTTCGCAATTGGTGACGTGAATAACTGTAATAAAAAATTTTTCAACTGACATTGAAGTAAAATTGCGATAATATACATCGTATATATATTTTTTATTTCCTTCCGTGCTTATGTGAATTTTTGACTAGAAATGAGTGCAATGTAATGGCAGACGAAGGTTGTTGTGGCATTGAGATGGCAACCAAATGGTATAATAATGCTAGTTATAAAATACCCTGCAGTTCGAGGAACGAGTAGCTGACTAATTAATTAAGAGGTGTGGTGTAATATAAAGGTATTCACGTCAAATTTGTTTACTCTTTCAACTGTGGAAAATTGCGCACTTGCATTCGTTTGACGTGAGCAACGACTTATGTTTAGTTGACATCAATTCCTAATATAAATATATGCAAACAGTGAGTTTAATTGTTAAGTGCTTTTATTCAAAATGCCGAAACAAACATATAATTAATAA
This sequence comes from Panzeria rudis, assembly GCA_956483635.1. Taxonomy (NCBI): domain Eukaryota; kingdom Metazoa; phylum Arthropoda; class Insecta; order Diptera; family Tachinidae; genus Panzeria; species Panzeria rudis. The sequence goes on along the minus strand of OY101451.1, from coordinate 42,773,349 downwards.
TTTAATGTAATAAGAAAAAAAGTTCTTTTATAAGTTCTTTAACTAATTATTATTTTTTAAACCTTTAAGAAATTTATTATTTGACATGTTGTCATAATTTGATTTTAAAACAAATTTATTTGCTGGTGTTTAAGCATTGTCTGTATTTCATTGGTGCTTTACCAAATCGTCAGTAGACTTCAAACACAATTTTGAACAGTTACAAACCCTTTATCTTATGTACAGACTTTCAAAAACCATTTATTTATTTTTAATAAATTGTAGTTACTATCACAGAGGGATGTGTAAGGAAGTTTAAAAAAATAGGCTACCATTTCTGATTTGGCCGCAAGTTAGGGTTCCAGATGTTTAATATAGACAAGAATGAATGAAAAATGAATGAATGTTTTCACACTACACTATTAAAATGGGGTAACATTAAAAGCGTCTTGATCATATGTTGGTTATAGCACATGTGACATCACATAAAATGCAATATGGCGCGTTGCAGAGGACAAAAAATACTTCCGGCCATATATAACGAGGCAACCATGCACCACTATATTCCACTTATTCAAAATATTAAAACAAATTATTTAATTAAAAAAACAGATGAGTGCAGAAATTTGCAGTCGGCTCTCGTGCTATATATATATATATATATATATATATATATATATATATATATATATATATATATATATATATATATATATATATATATATATATATATATATATATATATATATATATATATATATATATATATATATATATATATATATATATATATATATATATATATATATATATATATATATATATATATATATATATATATATATATATATATATATATATATATATATATATATATATATATATATATATATATATATATATATATATATATATATATATATATATATATATATATATATATATATATATATATATATATATATATATATATATATATATATATATATATATATATATATATATATATATATATATATATATATATATATATATATATATATATATATATATATATATATATATATATATATATATATATATATATATATATATATATATATATATATATATATATATATATATATATATATATATATATATATATATATATATATATATATATATATATATATATATATATATATATATATATATATATATATATATATATATATATATATATATATATATATATATAATGGGTGATTTTATAAGAACTATCGGAAAGTAAAAAAACACATAAAATTCAGAAAAATGCATGAAATATTTATTTGGATCGATAGTTGGGTCGATATAATTTAATATTTGAAGATTATTTCATGCAAATGTTGGCCGCGGCTGCGCCTCAAATGGTCCATCCGCTTAGTCCAATTTTGGCATGCTCTTTCCAACATTTCGGCCGGTATGTCACGAATAATGTTGGCAATGTTGGCTTCCAGTGCGTCAATCGAAGCGGGCTTGTCGCTATAGACATTAGCCTTAACATAGCCCCACAAAAAATAGTCTAGAGGCGTTAAATCGCACGATCTGGGCGGCCAATTGACTGGTCCCAAGCGTGAAATAAACTGTTCACCGAACACGCCTCTCAATTGGTCCATTGTTTCGCGTGCTGTGTGGCATGTGGCACCGTCTTGTTGAAACCACATGTCATGCAAGTCAAGCTCTTCCATTTTGGGCAGAAAAAAGTTTGTTATCATCGCACGGTAGCGCTCACCATTCACAGTAACGGCCGAATCGATAATTCACGGTCATCACCAACACTGGCCGATACGGCTGCGATATTTTCTTCAGTTCGCACTCTACGTAAACGTGTTGGTGGTTTAATGTCCAACAATGTAAATTTGGTGCGAAATTTTTTTACAATAGCCCGAATAAAAGCCTCAGTAGGTCGATTAAACTGACCATAAAATGGAAGAAGCGCGCGATGAACTTTCTTAACAGAGCACGCATTTTGGTAATAAAATTCAATAATTTGCAAGCGTTGTTCGTTTGTAAGACGATTCATGATTAAATTATAGACCAAACTGAAGATGTTTGACAGTGACACAAGATACAAAACGTGCGTGAGCTGTCAAAACTAGTGTTGCCAAAAAGATAATAGCAAAAAAATCACTCGTTATATATATATATATATATATATATATATATATATATATATATATATATATATATATATATATATATATTATATATATATATATATATATATATATATATATATATATATATATATATATATATATATATATATATATATATATATATATATATATATATATATATATATATATATATATATATATATATATATATATATATATATATATATATATATATATATATATATATATATATATATATATATATATATATATATATATATATATATATATATATATATATATATATATATATATATATATATATATATATATATATATATATATATATATATATATATATATATATATATATATATATATATATATATATATATATATATATATATATATATATATATATATATATATATATATATATATATATATATATATATATATATATATATATATATATATATATATATATATATATATATATATATATATATATATATATATATATATATATATATATATATATATATATATATATATATATATATATATATATATATATATATATATATATATATATATATATATATATATATATATATATATATATATTTTTTATTTTTTTTTAATTATATAGATCACTGTTGTTCACTTTATGTAAAGGAATGTCGGCAGAGACAAATGCTTTACATAGCTCTATGCTAAACGAACTTGGTTTACCTTTATTCGGCCTACTAGTTATTAATACCTGAGAGGCATTTCCAATACTTTGTGCATGTTTACCTTTGTGCTTTTGATATTTTAGATGTTGATCCACCGTAAACTTTTTTTAAAAAAATTTTGATCTGTCATATTTTTTTTACAGAAAAGCACTAGTCTATTAGTTTTAAAGACTTCATTGTTTTCTGACACATACCTGTTTAAAACACTTCTTTCTGGTCGATGGCTTCACTTTTGGTATTTTATTTCCTAAAATCAAAAATTTTTAGTAAAATGTTCAAATGTAATGAATTTTTCACAAAATATGACACCATAATATGCATTTATAACAAAAATATGCATAAATTTGCATTTTCATCAATATATGCAAAAATATGCACTAACAAACAAATCGATGCCATTTTTAAGCAAATTTATTATTTCGTAAAGATATTTAAATTCACATGAAAATTTCATATATTTACTAGTAAAAATGGCCAAAAACCAAATTTTCCAAAGGCTATATCTCCGATTCAGGGCTGAATCTGGACATATGTGTTACATTTCTGGAAACTACTAATCCTAGGCTACTTGCCCTCTTTCGGTGACCTGATTCATCTTTTCTAGAAATTTCCAAAAAATTCACATGAAAATGGCATATATTTGCTAGTAAAAACTTTACTTTTGACAGCGTGTGTTATATTTGAAATAAATTAAATGTTATAATTTATTTAATTTATTTTCATATATATCTTTTTTTAACATGAATTTGTTTATTTTATTATTGAAATGATAAAAACAAAAATTTGTACATCAAAACAATGAAATATGTTTACTTTACAGTATGTGGAACGTATTTAACATGAGTGTGGGACGTATTTATTTTGACGAATTTATCTTCACACCTTTAAAAAATCTGTAGTAATAGTTATCTGTAAGAGAAATAAATATTTATCGATCATAATAGTTGTGAGCCAATGTAGAAATATATAAGTAAATTGAATATAATGTGTAGTTATGTTTAACAAATATTTATTTTCATAATAATTAAAACCAATTTTTCCGCATACACCGTAATCGTCGACGAAAACGAAACTCCATACCAACGAAAGTTCGTTTTAGAGTTTTTTTTCGTTGCTAATGTATGGAATTTCGTTTTCATCGACGATTACGGTGTATGCGGAAACGAGCGTTTAGGGGTTTTCCCTTCAATTTCGGGCGATCATTCATAGTGTTACAGTTCTATGGACGTTAAGACATTTTCAAAAGTGTCAATAATGTCCATAGACACTACGGCATATAATGGTGTGTCTGACTCATGCATAAAAGTCATGGTGTCAGCAAAGATTTAATTAACCTTCTTAAAAAGTAAATTGTTGAAGTCGTTTGGTATTTATCTCATTTAAAAGAACTAACAAAAAGGGGTACCATTGCTACTGAATGAACTTTTACAAAATTACACAAAAAATAATGTTATAAAGGACAAGGTAATAAACTGTTCTACAGACATACTTACTTATGTTCATTCATCTAAATGTAAATCATCCACATACACATCGTTTGACTAAGCTATTTTATTTAAGTAAGGTCAGTTTCTTTCAAAAATACAAACATACTAATACTATAAATTCTAAAAAGTACCATTTTGACTAAAGTCAACTTCGTATTTGAATTATATGGATTTTATTTTACCTAATATAAATTTCTATAACTTGATGTATGTTTTGGTTAGGAAGGGTAGTCTAAATCATACTTCCACTCGGATACCAAATTGGATCCATTGTGATTCCTTCTATAAATTGCCCATGGATAATTAACCTCTTTGTACACAGGAAACCATATTACCTGTCATTAATCTACTTAATTCCCATGATATAGCCTCTTACATTTTCAAATTTAAACTGGGCCGAGCAGTGACCAGTCAACGCACCTATCAAGACTCGTAGAACTTTCCTATTCTAGTCCAGTAGTAGTTCGGATCTTCCTAAGTCAAGTTTTGGCCACATAGCCCTTGATACGATAATCCTCTCTACTTAAGTAGTTTGCAATTGTTTTTTGCTTTTTGGTGACGAAGCAGTAATTTTGAATTATTTGTAAATTTTGTGCAGATATAGCTCCTTATTACGGTTCTCGATTCGACTCGAGAGTTGGTAATAGATCAACTAAAAAATTTTTATTTTTCTTTAATCTACTACAAACTCTCGGGTAGATTCGAGAACGGTAATCAGGCTCATAATGTCGTGAGTGTCTAACAACAACTAGCAAAGCTTGTTTCACTGATGGAAGAAAATTTACAATTTACACAAATTGATTTCATCTCATAAATCTTTTATGTACAAAATCATATTGGGCCTGATTGCGTAAGGCGTTGGCGTAAATGCCTGAGTCGTTTTTGTAGTAGATTAAAGAACACGGGTTGAGCGTTGCTTTAATCTTATAATTTTCAAGTTTATTTTTCTTTTATTTATATGTAACTCAATTTCCAAACAAATTGTATTTAGTTTTAATAACAGCTGATAGAAATATACTATTGTGTACAATGTCAATGAGTGGTATTCACAATGGGCCGTGTGAACAAAAAGGTAGCTAAAGCTAATATGTACTATCAAATTTGAAGTTTAAACTAGCTTTGAGTTGAATAAAAATGCCAGTTAAAGCTAGTACTTTATACTGACTAGTAGAAGCTAGTTTTTCCAGAGTTAACTTAAAAAAGGTGTGAATAAAAGCTAGTTAATACTTAAAATTACTAGTTTATGCTTCGAATTTTGTAAGCATGTGAATGAGGTGCTGGAAGTTGGTATTTTGCTGCTTTATTTAACAAAAAACCTGTTATAGTTTATTTTAATTTAAATATTAATATGTCTGCATCATATTTTGATGATTTTTTAAAGGCAGTTATGGTTTTTTAAATAAATCTTTATAGTTCTTCGAAATATCATGCGTGTACCTTTGTGAAAAAAGTAGTAGGTCATAAACGATTTCTGCCACCTATTCTAACAGTAACATCATAGACTACTATCTGAACCAGACAACTTACAACAACATTATCACGATTATATGAAAGGAATAGCAAATATTAGTGTTTCTAATTTGGCTATCTCTTTCATGCTACGCTGGTAGTGCATAACACATGATTATATGCTTATTAAACTTCACAGTTGTGGATTCTGTTTCATATTCTGTGTGTCATATTTTCCAGCTTTTGCTACCATTTTTCAGCATTAGCTATGTAGCACTAGCAAAGAGTTATTCACAGTTTTTATAATTTATACTTTTCTGCATAGCTAGTACAGAAAAGTTAAAGATAGTGCTAGTACTTAGTACTATGTAGTATAAACTACTTTTTTATTCACTCTACCGAATAGCGCTACAATAGGCACCTACATATGTCCATAAGAAAGCTGAGGCCTTTCCTACTGTCCATAACTAGTTTCGATTTGACATACCTCCGCGCCTTCAGTCACATTTTTGCCAGATTCTAAGAATGTTCGTCCCCAAAATAAAGAAACCAGCGCGCGCACCTATACCCATTTCCAATCCGTCTGTAAATCCCTCGTAATGCCTATCAGATTGGACTGCTAAAATCAATTTCAACGACCTTGGAATCCATAAACCCAGGGACTATGGAGACCTGCAGTAAAACTAATCTCATTTAAGATTGCTGTGTGACCTGTTAATTTTGTTCTCACCAAACCTGCCTCTAAGAGTCTAAGCAAACCCCTTGCTGCCATTCTCACCACAAAATCCTCTATGGGAAGTACGGGAAGAATGACGTACAAGGCAGCCTGAGGCGTGCTTCTTTGGGAACCTCTGGACCTTAGCAAGTAATCTCCTATGACTCCCCGTCGTCAATGCCTTCCACCAGACCAAACAACCATAAGAAATAACCGGCCTGACAACCGATGTTTAAATCCAGTTTACCACCTTCAGTTGCTGACCGCAGTTCTTTAAAATGGAGTTACTGCATGTGAAGTAGCCATTGAGCCCGTTCTTAATCATTTCCGTGTGTTATTTTTCCATTAAAGCTTACTATCAACTCTACCCCACCAATGCTAGGTAGCACAACGATATCTATTTTCTATCTCCTGGTAGAGAACTAGCTCCGTTTTCTCTGGGTTGAACCCAGTCCCTTGCTGCTATCCCAGGAGGACAATTCGCCAATCATCGACTGCATGACTCACTGAGTATCACCACGTCGTCCGCATATGTGACTATCGGTAGGAACTCCTATCAAAACTCTTAAGAATTACGTTCATCGCTGGCAGCATGCAGAAGAGCTGATAATACTCCTCAATGTGGCGTACCCATACTCACTATTTTCCTGATATTTTCTCCTCCCATACTCGAGTTGAGTATTTACAGCGAGTCCCAAATGGTTTCTATGCTAATGTTGTTAAAGGAATCCTCAATCCTGCATTCCCCGCTCTATAGAACCAACCACTAACCAACCCTTTAGATAGGCATCTTGAGCATTAATGACGCTCGTATCAAATCTGTTCCAAAGATGTCGATTGATCAATCGTTGTAGTGTTTTCAAGAGAAAAGACGGAAGACTGATTGGCCTAGAATCCTTCGGCTTTGAATGGCTTGCTTTGCCCGTCTTGGGTATAAAGATAACCCTAACCCCTCTCCAGCCATTTCGGCATAAACCTCCTAAAAAACATATCCTGAAGATATTCACTAGACACAATAGTACGTGCTCGGGGACATTCTGCAACATGGCCGGAAAAATAGTCGGCCATGTCCTGTAAACCGAATCCGAGTAAATTTCTCGTTTTCAAAAAATAAATAATGCCTCCATTGATGTTTTTTAAATAATATATATTAAATTAATTTCAGATATGATATCTTAAGCTCTAAAAAGTAGAAACCTACGATAAAGTCTGCAAAAATTTCGTTATTAGTGGATTTAATTCTTCTAAATCGAGCGTTTTTATATCGACTCGATTTATAGAACAAGCAGGATAATAAAACTGTGGAACAAATTCAAGTTAGCAAAAGTTAGGCCGATTCTGAGAGTGAGGGCTGAAAATAGAGGCTAAATTAGAAGACCCGTATCGCGGCTTTTGTTTATGTTAGGTAGAATTTTTTTTTAAAATCGACCTTCGAACTTTGCAGTCAAATGCCGATTTTCAGCATATTGCTTACATGGTTTTTTAGCTATAACTCGTCGACTAATTGATATTTTTTAAATTTGTAAAAGCCAAATTATTGCTAAAGACCTGTGCAACAATTAAAATTAAAAAAAATTTATTTAGAAAATTTTTGTGGTGCTTGTGAAGCAAAATGTTGGAAAAATTATTATTTTTCCATGCTTTTTGAAAATATTTTCCACAAAGCTAAGTCTTTTTTGCTTTCTGTTTGATCTATAATATGCTTCTCAGTTTCTTCAATAAATTTTATTTGAAAAGAAAACAATCATAATACAAAACTTGCGTTTTCCAGCTTAATGTTCATTTACTTCTCATTTTTTATGTGCCAATTTTGTTCAGTGTTGGTTTTGAAGAAACATTGAAAAAGAAATTATAAAAATATGGAAAAAATATAATTTTGAAATGCTAGTTAGGAAAAGTTTTAAGTAAAAAAAATTAAATAAATTAAATGAATGATTCGGTCAGTTGCCGTTTAGCAGGCGGCTGTGGATCAACATCACTGCTCTCTCTAATATCTTGGTCATCGTCATCATCATCAGAAAGGTCGATAATTTCGCCCAACAGATATTCTGGAATTTCATATTTGCCTTCCCCTTCTTCCTCTTTTTCCTCGTCTTCCTCTTCTTCAAAGGTGTTTTTATACCACCAACAAATTTCTTTCATCTGTACCTGAAACGAAAATAGTTTTCAATCGTTAACATGTTTAAATTGTGCACTCTGACAAAGATATTAGAAAAATCTAGGAATTCAAAATATGCATACTCTATAGTTACCTTATTTCAAATGGAAGCGCAGTTTGGTGATAACGTTCGCCTTGCTCATCAGATTCAGTTGGCAACTGTTGAGCGAGTTGATCAAGATGCTGATGCAAGAGATGAATTTTGTACGACATGTTAACCGCAATTTCATCGGAAGCTGCCAACAAGTTTACAACAGATTGCCTGTAGTTGTCTTTGCGTTCTTTACCTAAAAGTCCTTTAATGACTGCTTTCATTGCGAGCCATGCATTTAATTCTCGGTCTGTCAGAACTTGGTCAAAATCTTGACGACTCATTAGTTTCCGTATGTCGGGACCATTAACAACCCCCTCCTGAATTTTGGCGTTACTTAGTCTTGGGAAAATGTCTTAAGCGGTTGAATACTGCTGGTCTTTTTGCGATACATTTGAAACAATTTTTAGAAATGCCAAGTTTAATGTGGAGCAACGGCAACAAAATTTTCCTTGTCTTTAGACCATTTCCGTCCAATGCGACTATTCCACTTATGCTGTTTGTACTGGTTTCTTCCTTCTCCGTATCGTGAATCCCAATCGTACAAAAAACACGGATATTTTGGACGCCCAGATGCTGTTAAGCCTGTAATCAATGAAACTATTTTGAGGTCGCAGCAAATGCGCCACTGCTGTTCGTTATATTTGACTACTTCCAGAATGTGCTTCAAATTATCGAAATTTTCACTAGTGTCAGTGCTATACGCAATCGGATCAGAAGGCATTCTATTTGTCTTGTGCAAAAGCACAACTTTTAAGCTGATTAGTGAACTATCGATGAATAAACGCCAATCATCTTTTTTATAGGTTAACCCTATCGTCTCCATTAACGTTTCAATATCGTTGCAATAAACGAAATTTTTTGCATCATTCACATTGAAGAACTTTTCTAACTCTTTTTGGCGTTTTCGATATGCTGTTACTTTGGTACATTTCGCCAGCAATTTATTTCCTTTCAAAAATGAAGCCAGTAGTTCTGATTTTTTCTGAGTCAAACACAAATTTGCAACAATTCCATCCAATTGGTTTTGTGTCACTAGGATTGGGTCCTTTGATGTTTCATAGGCTGTACCTTCGCCAGGGTCGAATTCTGAGAAGAAATCCATGGATGTAGCAGCGGCGGTTGTAGTACTGATATCTGTTTGAAGATCAATACCTCGGCATGTTAGTACTGAAACGAATTGTGAGTGCGGTAATGGTAATTGGACACTTGGCACTGCTACATAAGTTTTATTCTTTGCTTTCCTTCTATTCAAAGTTTTATGGTAGTTGATACATCCATAGAAATTTTCTTCTTGATGCGGGACATCATTGGTATACCAAAAGGCATAGCCTTCTTCTTTCCACTTTTCCATTGCATAAGAGTTGAATAGCAATCAATTAAAGTAAACTTTTTTAGGGGCATAGTTTACGTCAGTGATAAACTCTTGCGAGAAATATTGTTTATAGGCTTCCAAAAAAAAAAAATCACTCGCATTGCCCCATTTTTCATCGCTTGCTATGAAACGTCCACAAACATTACAAAAATGATCCATTTTACGGTCAGTTTCTTTAATTTATAAGATGCAAATAAAACCAATCTCTTTCATCTTTTTCTCAACGTTTCGTCGGCTTTTTTCCGACGTCATTACAAAATCGATAAACACCAAAAAAGACAACACCAAACATTGCAATAACCTGACAAGTGAAGTTCTGTGATATTAGTTTTTAAGTTTGATCCGTGATATTTTCTAGTTTTTATTATTATTATTTAAATTATACATTTAATTGTTCGTGCTGTCCAGTTTTTTATAATTTATTTAGTAATGTAAACTGACAATCGTGAGTACAACATAAAAAAATTAATATAACATACATGTAACTACTAACAATAATAAATCTTTGTAATTTGTTGCTAGAATCCAATAATAAAAAATTCTCCTGATGACTTCGGAAAAAAGCCGACGAAACGTTGAGAAAAAAGATGAAATAGATTGGTTTTATTTGCATCTTATAAATTAAAGAAACTGACCATAAATAGCCTGAATTAAAAACAACGATATTAACAAACGAAATTGGTCACAAATATAACCAAAATAAAAAAGATCAATTTTACATTTTGGTTCCGTCATTTTTAGTACAATATATATTATACAATGTTTTTGTTGTTGTTATTTTTATGAAACCGATGCACGTAACTTAAATAACTCACAAAATGAAATAAGTTCCAAAAAAATTAATAGTGAATTTTATCACGACCGAGCGAAAATTAAAAGAGTCTTAACTGAATCTTTATTTTTGAAATTAGTTCGCTTGTACGAAATAAAAAAAATCGCTGCCTGTGTGGTGGTTGAAAACAAAAAAGTTGGTTTGTTGGTATAAAAACACCTTTGAAGAAGAGGAAGACGAGGAAAAAGAGGAAGAAGGGGAAGACAAATTATATATTATAGATCAAACAGAAAGCAAAAAAGACTTAGTTTTGTGGAAAATATTTTCAAAAAGCATGGAAAAAAATAAATAATTTTTCCAACATTTTGCTTTCATAAGCACCATAAAAATTTTCTAAATCAATTTTTTTAAAAATTTCTCTCTAGCAATAATTTGGCTTTTACAGATTTAAAAAATATCAATTAGTCCACGAGTTATAGCCAAAAAACCATAAAAACAATATGCCGAAAATCGGCATTTGACTGCAAAGTTCGAAGGTCGATTAAAAAATAGTTCGAACTAACATAAACAAACGCCGCGATAGGGGTCTTCTAATTTAGCCTCTATTTTCACCCCTCACTCTCAGAATCGACCTAACTTTTGCTAACTTGAATTTGTTCCACAGTGCAATGTTAAATAACAGTATTGTGACAGTTTTTCTCAATTTATTGTTATTAAGGGTAGATTTTTTTCAATTAAATTTGATATATCAAGTGATAGTAACTATTTAGAGCCTTATTTTCTATATCCCTACGGCTCACTTCACATAGAATTTGTTGAATTGCTATTTTGGTAAACACTTTACAACGGCAGGTGATTGCTAGTGTTGAACACCTGATTGTTACGTTATTTTTACAAATTATATAAAACAAATTTTATAAAACGTTTCAGTGAAAAATAACCCACTTTATATGCCAAATCAAGCATAAGTTTTATTCAAGCGTTTGTGTTTAAATTTTTCGAGAAAAGTTGCAAAATTTTAAACAAGCCATAACTAGTATTGATTAAAAATCGGAAAACTGCAAGGAATGCAAATAAAATTGGCAAAAATCGCTAAAATTCGCAAAAACTTACTAAGAGCGGGATGATAACAAAGTCTAATATTGTTTAAAAATCGGCAAAACTGTTAGAAAGCTGCAAACATGCAAAAACTCGCTTTTATTGCGAACTTTGCTCAATTTCGCGGGAAGTTGCAAAATTTTAAACAAGCCATAATATTGATTAAACATCGCTAAAACCAAAGACTATAAATATATTTATAGTCTTTGCTAAAACTGTAAGAAATGCAAAAAATGCGATAAAAATCGCGAAAATGATAATTCCAAAAAAAAACTACTAACAATAGGATTATAACAAAGTCTAGTACTTTTAAACAACCGGCAAAACTGTTAGGAAGCTGTAAACATGCCAAAAGTCGCTTTTATCGCGAACTTTGCGAAAATTCGCGAGCAGTTGCAAAATTTTGAACAAGCCATAATAGAACTAGAACTGTAAGCAATGGAAAAAAATTCGGCAAAAATATCGAAAATGGCGAAAATTCGCAAAAACTCACTAACAGCGGGATGATAACAAAGTCTAGTATTGTTTAGAAATCGGCAAAACTGTTGGGAAGCTGAAAACATGCAAAAAGTCGGTTTTATCGCGAACTTTGCGAAAATTCGCTACAAGTTGCAAAATTTTTAACAACCCATAATATTGATTAAAAATCGGTAGAACTGTAAGGAATGCAAAAAATTCGGCAGAAATATCAAAAATGGCGAAAAGTCGCAAAAACTCACTAACAGCGGAATGATAACAAAGTCCAATATTGTTTAAAAATCGGCAAAACTGTTGGGAAGCTGAAAACATGCAAAATGTCGCTTTTATCGCTAACTTTGCAAAAAATCGCGAGAAGTTGCAAAATCGGAAACTACCCCTAAAATTTATTAGAAATCGCCAAAGCCATTAAAAATAAAAAGTTCAGAAAAAACGTTAAACAAATTGCAAGGTAGCGTAATAAAGAAATTACCTGTTATTAATAAAATTCGCAATTGTAACTACAATAAATAGTCATCATATAATAAATAATATTGATATTCAATGAAAAATATTGATATTAATTCATAGTTCTATGTGAGTATTGGGAATTCAAGTGATAAATGTGCCAATCCAACGCAATGTCGTAGTGTTTTACAAAATTTACTTATTTTTATTCTGCGTTCACCTAAGTATGTGACGTGCGAGTGAGGTGTTTATCACTGAGGATATAGAAATTTAGGCCCTTAGATTGAATATTCTTATTCGAATTTGACGAATATGGACTCACATATTCGTATTCGTATTCGCGAATATTAAAAATTGATATTCGTAACACATCACTAATAAATATATAAAAACCAATATTTTTACAGGACATCTGGTGATTCACTTTATGAAACATTGGGACTTCCTAAAACAGCAACAGCTGAAGATATTAAAAAGACTTATAGGAAACTTGCTTTAAAATATCATCCAGATAAAAATCCCGATAATGCTGATGCTGCCGAAAAAGTATGATTCCCCTATAAAACCCATCAACATTCTAAAATTTATCTTGATTTTGTTTTTAAATACATAATTACAGTTTAAGGAAGTCAATCGAGCACATTCAATACTAAGTGACCAAACAAAACGTAACATTTACGATAATTATGGCTCATTAGGTCTTTACATTGCTGAACAATTTGGCGAAGAAAATGTCAATGCATACTTCGTGGTAACATCACCAGCAGTCAAGGTAAATTAAATGTTTAAAATATGTACAGGTATTTTTAAATAGAACAATTTGATAATTTGTTTTTTGTATTTTTTTAGGCTTTGGTTATTTGTTGTACAATAATTACCGGTTGTTGCTGCTGTTGCTGCTGCTGCTGTTGCTGCAACTTCTGTTGCGGCAAATTTAAGCCACCTGCTAATGAATCACATGATCAGTATTCACATTTAAATGTAAGTCTTAGAACATAAGTATTATAATTTTTTAACGTTTCAATTTATATAAAAAAAGAAAACAAGAAAATCAAAAATATGTGTAAACAAGTTTTAGTTTAATTTTAGCCCTACAATATGTTTTGTCTAATTGATTGTTGAAGTTATTATATTTTAAAGCCCATTTTGAAGAAAAAGAGTTTGAATTTACAAATATATAAAAAACTCTTTTGAAAAATTTTACTTTTCGTAGATAGCAAACATTCAAATTAGTCTTATCCAATTCAGGTTAATGGATTTTTATATTTTAATTGGTAATCAATGCCTTTAAATATTGTAAACATTGCTATTTAATACTAGCGGTTCTTAGCCTTGGTGGTAAACTTTCAATATATGTATATATTTATTACAATAGTTATACAAGGTGGCGCAAAATTAATCATCCAATTTTCTTTTTGAATAACTTTTTTGCTAATTAAAAAAAAAAAATGATTTTGAGTGATGGAAATCTTTATTTGGACCTTTAGAATTTTTTCTGTTAAGTGGACTAGATGATATCCTCCAAGTGGCTGCCGCCATTGTTTGTACCCGTTTTATCGCATTTTCCAAGACTTTACGCAAGACTTCCGGTGATAACTGCTGGCATTCCTGTCGAATATTCTCCTTAAGGGCTGAAATTGTCTGGGGGCTGTTGGCATAAACCCGCGACTTCAAGTAACCACAGAGAAAGAAGTCTTGGATGGTTAAATCGGGCGATCTTGCTGGCAATACCAAATCGACAAAAAGGGAGATTATGGGACTAGGAAACGCCTCCTTCACTACATCCGTTGTAACTTTTGCTGTGTGTGCAGTTGCAACGTCTTGTTGAAACCACATGTTCACCAAGCCCCGCTCATTCAATTCCGGCAGTAAGAAGTGATTTATGATGGCCCTTCAGCGTTTGTCAGTAACAGCAACCGTATTAACGACGGCGTCCTCAAAAAAATATGGCACAATCACTCCTCGCACGCGAACGCTTCACCACGGTTTTTCGTGCAACACACGCTGTTTTTCGTGCATCAAACGCTGATGTTCGTGCATAACAAGGGGACTTTAATGGAAAAGTATGACATGAGAAAAGTCAATGAAAACGCGACAAAACGGGTTCAAACGTGTGTCAGCACTGGCGGCAGTAACTTGGCGGATATTGTATTTTCCACTTAACAGAAAAAATTCTATAGGTCTCAATAAAGATTTCCACCACTCAAAGTCATTTTTTTTATTTATCAAAAAAGTTATTAAAAAAAAAATTGGATGATTAATTTAGCGCCACCTTGTATATATTACAATTTTAATCTACGCAAATTCTTTTAAAATGTTTTATATGAACCGTTCATTTTGCAAGTTAATCAGCTCCAAAAAAATCGAGGTACTTTATTTTTCTTGAACTTTATTTTTCTTGTCTTTTCTTCATTAAGACTTATTTAACACAATTTGACTTACAATTGCATCGTTTTTGGTCTTTCTTTTAATATGAAATAATATGAGTTGTTGTCTGAGTGTCTCGATAGACTACTGGTGTTATAGGTTCGACTCCCACCGTTTTAATTTAAGATATGATTTATAATTTACTTTTAATAAAAAGCAAAATTAGTACGTAGGGAAATATCCCACCAATGACATCATTAGAAAAAAGCTAGTTACGCCTATAACTTAAACAACATCGTCGAAGATGTCTTGAAAATATGGGTCAGTTCCAAAACATGAACATACATTGGATTAGGGTTCGCCAAAAAATCGTGATAATTAAAAAAACGCGGTTTCGGCTCTTAAACTATTAAAACCAATGCACAGTGGTTTCAATTAAAAATTTTTAAATAAATCTGTATCTTTAAAACTTGCGATCGGACTACAAAACGATATATGTAAAAATCATAGTGGATGACTTAAGTTTTAAGAATGTTGAAATGTGAGCTACAAGGTATCAAAGTTGAATACTTTGGACATGAAAAACCTTATTGGCCTCATAACTTTTACAAATATCCGATTTTAATTATGGTACACTATAACATTCCACATCCGTAATACACTTTTGTCCTAAAAAATTATCCGCATTTTCTTCACATATATATTTTTTAAATTAGAAATTCATAAAAAATGCCACATGCTTCAAAAAACTAAAAAAAAAAAATCAAAACAAAAAAAGGGTGCCGCTGTGGCTGACTGGTAGCTATGCTTGCCTGTCAGTCCAGAGATTTGGCCTGTCAGGCCAAATCGCTTCGTGGGTTGTGTTTGTTCTTATAAAAAAAGTTTAATATATCGTTAAAATATTTTAAGCATAAGAGGATTGCTATTTTTTCAAAAAAAAAAAAAAAGAAGAAAGGTTATCAATTCGTCATGTATTTTTTTTAAATTTTTTTATGTATGTTGCCTCAAAACTCCGTCATTTATGAACCGATTTCGGATTTTTGTTTTCTTTATTTAAAAGGATGTGCTTTCAGATTGGTTCCGTTGAAAAATTCACATTCAATTTCAACTACTTCAACGCGACTGATTCTTATGAAACTTTGCGCACACATTAAGTTTCTTTTTGAATACTACATCATGATTAAAAAAGTGGGCAGTGCCACGCCCATGCAAAGTAAATATTCTTTTTTAACAACTTCTACTAAACCGATTCTTATGAAACTTTGCATACACCTTTAGTTATCGTTACAACACAACATTATGTTTAAAAAAGTGGGCAGTGCCACGCCCATGAAAAGTAAATATACATTTTAGCTACTTCTACTTAACCGATTCTTATGAAACTTTGCACACACAATTAGTTCTCGTAAAAATACATGATGATAAAATATGGGGGCAGTGCCACACCTAGTTTGTAGTCGATTTTTTTGCAAGAATTATTTTTAACAAATATGAACAATTAAAATCCAGATTAGTTACATATATCTTATTATAATTTGTAAAGGAATTTGAAAAACTCGATGTTCGTTTTTTTAAGCTATTAATTTAGAATTTCGTAGAACAATTCACTATTTTCGTCCAATGCTAGATGCAGATGCTTTAATCGATTTAAAATTTCAATTGCAGTCGTTACTTTCTATATCCATACGCCTCACTTCACATAGAATTTGCTGAATTGCTATTTTGGTAAACACTTTACAATGGCAGGTGATTGCTAGTGTTGAACACCTGATTGCTACGTTATTTTTTAAATTAGTATATGAAAAACAAATTTTATAAAACGTTTCAGTGAAAAATAACCCACTTTATATGCCAAATCAAGCACAAGTTTTATTCAAGCGTTTGTGTTTAAATTTTTCGAGAGAAGCTGCAAAATTTTAAACAAACCATAACTAATTGATTAAAAATCGGAAAACTGTAAGGAATGCAAAATAATCGGTAAAAATCGCGAAAATTCACAAACAAATTTCTAAGAGCGGGATGATAACAAAGGGCCTTATTTTCTATATCCACACGCCTCACTTCACATAGAATTTGCTGAATTGCTATTTTGGTAAACACTTCACAATGGCAGGTGATTGCTAGTGTTGAACACCTGATTGTTACGTTATTTTTTAAATTAATATATGGAAAACAAATTTTATAAAACGTTTCAGTGAAAAATAACCCACTTTATATGCCAAATCAAGAACAAATTTTATTCAAGCGTTTGTGTTTAAATTTTTCGAGAAAAGTTGCAAAATTTTAAACAAGCCATAACTAATATTGATTAAAAATCGGAAAACTGTAAGGAATGCAAAAAAAACGGTAAAAATCGCGAAAATTCGCAAAACCTTACCAAGAGCGGGATGATAACAAAGTCTAATATTGTTTAAAAATCGGCAAAACTGTTAGAAAGCTGAAAAAATGCAAAAACTCGCTTTTATTGCGAACTTTGCTCAAATTCGCGGGAAGTTGCAAAATTTTAAGCAAGCCATAATTAAACATCGCTAAAACTGTAAGAAATGCAAAAAATGCGGGTAAAACCGCGAAAAAGACGAAAATTAAAAAAAAAATTACTAACAACAGGATTATAACAAAGCCTAATACTGTTAAACAATCGACAGAAATGTTAGGAAGCTGAAAACATGCCAAAAGTCGGTTTTATCGCGAACTTTGCGAAAATTCGCGAGAAGTTGCAAAATTTGAACAACCCATAATATTGATTAAAAATCGCTAGAACTGTAAGGAATGCAAAAAATTTCGGCAAAAATATCGAAAATGGCGAAAAGTCGCAAAAACTCACTAACAGCGGAATGATAACAAAGTCTAATATTGTATAAAAATCGGCAAAACTGTTGGGAAGCTGAAAACATGCAAAAAGTCGCTTTTATCGAGAACTTTACAAAAATTCGCGAGAAGTTGCAAAAGCGGAAACTACCCTTAAAATTTATTAGAAATCGCCAAAGCCATTAAAAATTAAAACTCCAGAAAAAATGCCAAAAAATTGCAAGTTAGCGAAAGATTGCTATATGTAATAAAGAAATTACCTGTAAATAATAAAATTCGCAATTGTAACTGCAAAAAATAATCATGATATAATAAATAATATTGATATTTAATGATAAATATTGATATTAATTCATAGTTCTATGTGAGTATTGGGAATTCAAGTGATAAATGTAGCAATCCAACGCAATGTCGTAGTGCTTTACAAAATTTACTTATTTTTATTCTGCGTTCACATTAATATGTGACGTGCGAGTGAATTTACTTTGTATGGGCGTGACCTTGCCCATTTTTCAATGGGACCAATCTGGAAGCACATCCTTTTAAACAAAGAAAAAAATCAGAAATCGGTTCATAAATGGCGGAATTTTGAGGGAAAATACATGAAAAAAGTACATGACGAATTGATAACCTTTCTCCTTTTTTTGAAGTCAGTTAAAAAATGCTCGATATGTGCTATGTGTCTTTCACTGGCAAGCACCAACGCGTGTTGGATCGAGTCGTTCAAGTGAAAACATTGACCACATTCGCCGATGTTCTCAACAATTGGGTCTACATTGCGAATTCTGCGTAAGAATTTGGCTTTAAATGCTTCAAGCCGGCCGAAGATGTGCTGGATTCATTCAAGAACAACCCGCTGGTTTTTCTGAAAAATACGCTTTTTCCGACGGAGCCCATTTTCATTTGTCTGGATATGTCAACAAGCAAAATTGTCGTGTTTGGGCTTCTGGAAATCCAAGAGCTGAGAATCCTTTGTATGCTGAAAGTGTCACTGTATGGTGCGCTATGTGGTCTGGAGGCGTGATTAATCTGATTTTTTTTAATTCCTCTGAACATGCGGTTATAGACCAGCGTGTCCCACTTTAAGGGCGTTGTAATTATAGTACGGTGTGTGAAATTTGTGGTAACAAAACAAATGAGTAAAATTGAAGAAAAATGTGTAAGATTAGAGATCGTAGTGGACACCCGTCCATATAATTTGTCATATCGTATACCTTACTCTTTCCAATACAATACATTTTTTTAGGATTTTTTTTATAAATTCTTTGTTTTATTTTGTTTTGAAAAACAAAATTCTTGTTGAAAACCCCTGTACAAAACTTATTAAATTCATTTGAGATAGTCTCGGAAGTTAATTATTTGAAAAAATATTTATTTGTTGTGAAACATCGAAATATATGCCCGCGATAGTTTAAATTTCTAAATTTAAAAATATTTTTTAGTGTAGGAAAAAGCAGGATAATTATTATATTCCTCTCACGAGCACTTTTCTAAACACAATCTTTGAGTTAGGAATAACTTTTCGCTATATTTGGGTAAAATGGTACTCGAGATTATGATACATACTACCAAGTGTGAGAACCGCTACAATATTTAAGAGCAAGTAAATGACCATGACTTTAAAAAATCTTGCAAAATGGGATTTTTAATGCAAATTTCGTTGGCTTTTTTTATAATTTTAATTTGTTTGGCTTAGTTCGTTCGTTATTTAAATTTACTTTTCTTCTTCCTTTTTCACACTACAAAAGAAATACTTCAATATTTGTGTGGTAAAGGCTTTGTGTAACTAAAATTTATTAAAATAGCAACAAGAGCTTATATTGTTGATGATTTTTGTGGAGTTAATATCTTGGTATTGTATGTTATAAATTTTGCATGATTTTTTGTATAAAAATAAGTTTTTAGTTTGTTTGCTATGTATAATAAAAAAAAGGTAAGTAAAATATAAACATACGATTATTTTTAAGTATGTATTACGCACGCAATCAAAAAACACATGTCAAGTGATATCTAGAATACGCTATTAACATCTTTTATATTGAGTAACCAAAGGTAACGATTTTATTTGTAAGCATATATTTTTAATAAGAAACGGAAGATTATAGGAAATTTAATAGCAGGAATTGATAATTTTTATATATGGACAAATCCTGTGTGACGAACGATATATTCGTAAGCGTTTTCAGATTAAAATATAAACATTTTTTTGTCTTTCAAAAGACATACCTTAAACTTATGCATAATGTTCACTGGGATTTAATTGTACCTTCGAATAATATTTTAGCAGCTATTTGTTTCGAAATAATAGATCACAAAGTTTTGTTACGCACGCTACAAAAAGTGGAAGTAGCTTCGAAAGTTGAAGTGTGTTTTAGTACTTTTTACCGAGTTTTGCACAATAAAGCACACAAAATCGAATTCTAAAATAACTTTTTGCAACTAAAAAATGATGTCGTTTTTTATCAAAAGCCGTGACCCCTTTGTGATGCACGCTACGTGACGAACGCTACATTTTTCTTAATAGCTATAAATTATTAGGTGGTCAGGCAGACGTCATCCTCATCTGGGTTCCTGCACATAGTAACTTTCTGGGCAATGAACGGGCGGATGATCTGGCCAGGGCTGACTCTGCTATGAACGCCTCCCCAGCTCAATCGGTAGCCATGCCGCTTGGCACTATTAGAAACCATATTTTCAAACATTATCGGCAGAAAGCTGAAGACATGGGGCTAGGAAGATGTGGCCTTGCTACAACGATAAGCGCACAACACAACTAACAAACAGAAACCGTAGGGACATCTCGAGGCTCGTCGCAGTAGTGACGGCGCACTGGGCGATCGGCAGACATGCTAGCAGGATAGGCCTTTCCTATAATGCGTTCTACTGTGGCTACCGGGATCAAAGTAAAGAAGAAACAGTTTTTTTACATTCTTTGCGAGTGACCGGTCTTGCACCTCTCGAGACACAAATTCTTGGGCAGCAATATACTAGACGATCTATAAGAGCTAGCAGAAATTGGTCTAGGTGACCTGATTAGGTATCTCAATGCGACGGGTTGGATCTATAGTACCTACAACCGGATCCGGGATCTGGGTTCGAACTAGAGTGGGTGCGTGTCGTGTTTTTTTGTGACACGAGCACGCACGACTCAACACGAAGTGTTAGTGACAGAAAATCTGATTTCGTTCGTATTCTGGTCGTGTCGTGTTGAGCAAACTTCACACGAAAAACACGGAACGATTTTAAGATTAAAATATGTATGGATGCAGATGCTTGCTGTACAAGATTATTGAGCGAAAATCTTGCTAAGATAATTTGTTAAAGAGTCCTTGCTCTTTTTGCAGATTTATTTACAAGTAGGGTTGCCATCCGTCTTCTTTTCCCCGGACACTGTCCTCTATTGCGCGTCCAGAGTAGTCCTACTGCTTTTTTAACTAGTGTCCGGGGTTGTCCTACTTTTCAGAACTTTCTACAGATTTTTTTATTAAACAAAAAATCCCCTGATCCTCAACTCGAATTTTAATTCGAAATCACGAAAATAAATCCCCAGTTTGGGGGAAAATCCCCTTACCTGGAAACGCTGCTCTTGCCAACAAAACAAAATTTCCAAATTCATACATCGAAATTTATGATTTTTTGAGAGTAGAGATGGGCGCGTGTCGTTTTTTTCGTGACACGAACACGCAGGACTCAACACGAAGTGTTCGTGACTGAAAATCTAAATTCGTTCGTATTCGGGTCGTGTCGTGTTGAGCAAACTTGACACGAAAAAAAACACGAAACCATTTTAAGATTAAAATATGTATGTATGAATGCAGAAGTTTGCCGGAAAAGATTAATGAGCGAAAATCTTGATAAGTTACTGCTTCTCAACAAAAATATGTAAATAAAAATACAAATGAACATGAAGCGTTAAAATAAAAAAAAAATATGTCTGAATATAAAAAAAATGTTTTTTTGTTTTTGGATTTGATTTCGTATCGCGTCTTAAAAATTTTTGGCGTACGTGTTTCGTACGTATTGGACATCTCGGTATTCGTGTTCGGGTCGTGTCGTGTTTAAAAATTTCGAAACGGGCCCATCTCTAGTTGAGAGCGCTGTCTTGTCGCATTTATTTCACTTATTTTGATTGCCAAAGGCTTTTTGTTAGTCTCAGTTCACAAATGAAAGTTTTCTTTCTGAAATTTTCTCTAATTCTCTTTTAAACTTTCGTTCATGTATACACACAGAAATTCTTTAATGAAAACTAAAAGAAAATTGAAAATTAAGCTGCAGCCAACATCAGGTTGACAATTACGAATTAGAAAACACAAGAGAATTTCAAAGAACATGAAAGCGTGTACCCCATCCCATTATTCTCCCCTCTCACCCACATACTAAGGCTTTCTGAAAGACAACTTTCATAGTGTGAACCGAGACTTAAATTAATTTATTTATAAAAATATTGCCCTTTTTTTGTTCCAAATGTCCTCGTTTTTTGTGATTGACGTGCTCTTTTTCTTAAAATGGAAATGGCAACCTTATTTACGGATATACATATTGATAAAATTTTGAATTTGTTCCAATTTTGCAATTTTTTAAAATTTTTGCGAAATTATGCACTTTCTGTTCCAATAAATTATCCACTTGATGACTTTCCCGGTCGGTAAAAGTTTGGTAATATGTTCGTAATTTTTGTTTTCGCGAGACACACAGTAACAGGCGTTCTATGCATTTAACTCAATTGAGCTAATAAAAAAGAAAAATAAGTAATTTATTTATAACTAGATGTGCCCGCCCGCCCGCTTCGCGCGAGTTACATATGTACTTGCACAACCACCCCTCGTAGACGTAAACACAATAATAGCCAAATATAATAAACATACTTTCAACTAAGTCAATGACATCTTTTAATATGCATAAGCATTTTGGCATGAGTTTAAAGTTTGTTTACTTTCATGCCATTAAAATTTTATTTCTTTTGTTTTCTGAAATTTGATTCCGCTTTCCGTTTCTGTTAATTAAAATCAATGATAAAGCAGAATCGATATAAAGAAATATGATCGATTTTGCTTGCTAAACATTTTGCATTTATAGGAATAAGCTTTAGTTTAAGCAAGAATTATAAAAAGAAAAGAAAAATTAATAAAGTTTAGTTTTAGTTTGACAATTCAAAAGAATTGACAATCATTTCTCGCGCTTAAAGTTCGCTTTATGACTATAAGGTGTCCGTAGAATATAATATAAAGTTCTTTAGATAAGGTTTAAATTTCCCGTTATGCAAAATAAACAGTGCTACCAACGTTAAAAAAAAAAATCTTTCTAATTTTCAGCTACATTTACATTAGTAAAATTACGTATTTTTGCTCTTTTTCTATTTTGACTTCCAAATGAGATATTTTATCGAGGTAAAAAGTACCCTAAGTTTGAATCAGGACTCTGAATTACCTCTATACCGAATTTCGTGAAAATCCCTTCAGTGGTTTTTGCGTCCTGCGTGCTCGGGCAGACAGACAGACAGACCGACAGACAGACAGACAGATAAAAATTCCAAGAGTTGGTGTTTTGTGCTCTACATCCATTGCTGTTTACGCCACCATAAAATTTTTCAAAAAATATTTCATGTACAGACGTGTTACTTTTACAGTTTTATTATATGTATAGACAAAACGAAAAATAAATAATGAATATACATATATTCAAAGTCCTAAAATAGCAATTTCGTGGCGAACAGTATTATTTTGAAATATTTTAATTAGTGATATTAATGAGCGATAAATCGACGGAAAACTGCGTTTACAGATGTAAAAAATATTAATCCCAAAAAAGTTTGACAGTTTTTTGTCCCTCCTGTATAATTTCAAAGAAAAGACACCACGTTTGGACGTAAAGGTGACGGTGTGTGAAAAACTCACTAAAAGCGCAAACAGAGTGAGAAAAACTAAATCTGAAAGTATGTAATACCCTGTTCAGGAATACGCCTTAGTTGCGCAATTTATGAAATTTACGCAATTAAGGCTTTAATTGAGCTCTATTTACCATAAAAGGCTTCAATTAATAAATTGAGATATACAGGTATGTGATGGAAATCGATTCCGAAAACGAATCAATTTTGAAAGGCGTTTTTTAATAACATTTCTTTATTAAAAACAATTTTATAACAAATATAAAAATATTTCTTTATTACAAAAGAGTTGTATCACAAAAATTATAAAAATTTGATGAAAAATGCGTTAAAAGGGACTTTCAGAAGTGCTTCGTTTTCAAAATCGATTTCCATTACATACCTGATAGTACTTAATTGTTCAATAAATTGAGTAAAGTTCGTATGAATAAAAAAAGTATTTGCTTTTTACTTAAAAATTTGTTTTAAAACCAAAAAAAAATCTTAATTTTGTATTGAATAATTTCTGGAATTTTGTTTTAAAAAAATTTTTAAGTAAAAAGCAAATACTTTTTTATTCATACTACCCATTGTTGTATTCGTTGCCCTTATGCGGCCACCTGTATACTTATACAACATTGGCAAGTCAAATGCTAATTGAGTAAGCTTAATTTACTATGTGTGAACACTAAATTTAATTGCTCAATTAAAATTAAATTGTCTCAATTAAAAATCCATGTCTGAACAGGGTATAAGCCTATAAAAAAATTCAGTAGTGGCATTCAAGTCCGAAGTTAATAATTTCAATTTCAGACATTGGCATGTCATAATAGGGCATGACGATTTTTTATAATTTCTTTTTTTTCTAAAATGAGGGGTGTCAAAACCCATATATTATATAGTGGTATAATGAAATTGTTAAATTTGGCCACTGAAGCTTCGAGGAGGCCCCTAGTCGGGTCAAATGTATAGCCGACCCCCGTTAGTTTTCTAGTTTGAACACTTTTGCTAAATATACTTATCGCCCATTTCCGTTCCTTAAGGGTACTCCCATACATACCAATTTCTCGACTTTGAATTAGCTATTTACCAACAAACCAATATAAGTGCTAGTTTTTGTAAATATAATTGTGAATATCTAACCAAAACAGAACTTTTTGACACCCCCCATTATTTAAAAAAGAAAATTTAAAAAAATCGACAACGCCCTAATGTCACAGAAAGAAAAACGCCGTACTAAATTCATGTATTTTCTACTTACTTTGAGTAAGACTAATTTAAGTACGAATAACACAAAAATGTACTTAAGTCAAGACGAAAACAGGATAACCACATAAAAAATCTTGAATCAATAACAAAATACTTAAATTGTGTACAAAATTCTTATTTTAAGTACTACTATTAGCATAAACTTTTTACACACTCGTAGTGTGTTGGTATTTGTTTGCTTGTTGATAGCTTCAGTCGCATGTTGTGCTTATGTTGTTTTCTTGTTGTTGGACACGAACAAACAGAAGTTCGTGCACTGCCGGCTAATAGCCTACAAACGTCGTATTACGTGCTACTGGCTTATACTGGATTTTAGCCGTCGTTCTTTCTATACCGAGTTAGCTGAGTTGTCTAAGACGTTAGTTTACTAAACATGATGAGTTAAGTTCAATACCAGGAATGAACAAAAATAAATTTAAATTAAAACAAGTAAGTAAAAATATTAAATTTATATAAGTAGTAAAAATAAAAATTCTCAAGTCTGTTCCAGGATTATTAAATAAGTAAAAGTTAGCCTGATTCGGGCTTGATTCAAGCACGCGCTGGATTGATTAAAGTACGCAGTTTAGGATTGATTCAAGTACGCGGCGGATTGATTCAAGTATACAGCGGGCTTGAATCTACATGCAAGACGACGTGTATCAGCTACTTGTCGGGTATGCCCGAGTATTGAAAATAAGCAACAACAAGAGCAGAACAGTGATTTGTGGCCATCATCAAGCAAAGAAACACCAACACAGTACGAGTACGACTGTGATAAAGTTTATAAACATACTCGTACTTAAAATAAGATTTTTTTTACATGAATAAAGGCTAGTCAGGCTAAAATTAAGCATTTTGTACTCGAATATTCCGACTTGAAACAATCTTTCTGTACTTGATTTCAGACAAACCGGGATTACCGTACTTTTGACACCGCTTGGGATTAATGTAAGTACGGATGGACTGATTTTTCTTTTGAGTGTATAGTAGTGTGAGTTTTTTTTTTAAATTTATTGTTATTGACGCAAAGGGGAGATTTTTCCAATTATATTTGAAATTTCTAGTGGCGCTATAATTCAGATGGCATATTCGTATTTGGCCAATATTGGCGCAGATATTCGTATTCGCGAATACTAAAACTTGATATTCGTAACATCACTAATATGTATATGCCATCGGCCCGCCCAAATTCCATGCATGTTTAATTTCTAATGTCTGGTTGTATACTGAAATAAATGTAACAAAAGTGTACTATTTTCAGTCCGATTGTACTAAATTATTTTTCTATTATTTTAAAATATTTTTACTCAAAATTACATGTGTAAAAAACTTAACAATTAACATAAAAGACACATTGAAGTGCATTTGCACTAAATACTTATAAGTGATGATCCTGATGAAAAGGGAGCTTATCTTCAGGAGCCCGAAATTGAGTTAGCTAAAACTAGATAAAGTTTTGAAAATAATCACGCAATTTATACGGTGATTTTTTCAATTGTCTTTAAATCACGTTTTATTTTGTATGAGAGTGAGCGGGGTAGAGAAGAAAGCGGGGTAGAAAAAAGACAAGATTTCTGTTTTCGAGATTTTTTTCATATATTTCTTTAGTTCCATTTGCATTTTCTCTCTCTTATGTGATTGTGTTAGGGTTTTTGTTGTTATGAACGAGTAAATAAAGCAAATTTTGAGAGTAATGTACAAAAAAGACATGAAATGAAAAATCATTGTATAAATGGAAAAAGTTTTTGGTAGCAACTTTAAAAAAGAATTAAAAAAAAGACATGTCTTAAGAATCACGGTGTAAATTGCGTGAATGAGGTTTTTTGTTTTTTGACTGAAGTAAAGCATAAAATCTTGTGTATAAAAATAGGATTTCGGAAAAGACACCCTAACTTCCCCAATGCTTTTCATAAAAGGTCCCTTTCTCTCTAAAGGCAGAGGGTGGGAAAAATATAATTTAAAGTCATCTCGGTGGTCAATAAAGGAATAATTCCACTTCTAAAGTGGTGGGAAGGGGTCATGTCTATGCAGTGATACCAATCATAATCTCAAAATAGACAAAATTTACTCCAACAGCTTTTTTTCTCTGGCTGGGAAGGTAAGGTCCCCCCTTTAATCAAGATCATCACATATGTAGATAAACTTAACAATTAATTTAATTTCAAAATACTATAAGCTGTTGGGATTTGAATATCAAAGGATTGTTTAGGATATACTTCTTGCTAACAAACTCTTAGTCATTTTAAAATTGTTGCAACACTATTTAGATGACTTCAGCGAATCCTTTGTTTGGATTATATTGGAGGCAGCCGAAACAAACAGTGTAACGCTCTTTGGTTTGCAATATCTTTTCCATATTTGCAGATGAATGTGGAATGGATAATATTCCTATAGAAATTCTTGAAACATCAGTTTATTTAGCATTTATACCTTCTACCAAAAGATATATATGCTGTCGTTTTTTAAAGACTTAATAATTCGGAACGATTTTCCTTCTCTTTGAATATTCAAGAGAACACTGAAGATTGCACATAGCCGAAACCAGTCTGTTTTATGAACCAAATTTGACGTGTGTGGACGGAAAATCGTTCCAAATTCAAACAAACCCGCCACTCTCAAACACTCAGCTTAATAATTTCAACATCCAATATTAGGAAACATTTTTAATATGAATGGTACAATGCTAGACGTTCTTCCTGATACAACATTTTCTAGGGCAAACGTGTTAACCCATAAAAATATTTCATTATTAAAATCAACTTTAGCTTTTAAGACTTCGCAGCATTTGAAAATTTTTGAAATAGTGCTAAATTAGTCATTGGGGTGCTATTGTACTATTGACTTTCAGATAGTGCTAAAAAAAGTGCCATTGTACCAACCTTTCCATCCCTGATGCAACCAAATCAAAGACTAATAAACCGCTTTAAATATGTGCAAGAACAAAAATAGCTTGAATACGTACGTGGTGAGAAAATCTGCCCACGAAGAAATAAAAAAAAAAAAAGCCCGGAATGTTTGAACAATTAATCAGATTTCATACTAACCAAAGGTGAATTATCAAAAAAATTAATATAAGAAATTACATCGCCTCTAGTATTCGTTAAACAAACTGGCTAGTATTCACCGTAGAGTTGTGCTTTTCAGCTCTTTTGAGTGAGATCTCTTTTCAGCTCAGCTCACTTTACTGAACTAGGGCTCTCTTTTAGTTCAGTTAGTTCAATAGTTCAGTTCCTCAGTACAAGTATGTGCACGGACAAGGTAGATTGAACAGGTACTACTAAAAGAACAGCTGTTTTAGTAAATTTGAGAATGCGTGCATCACACAGAAGACAATAGATTTTGACAAATGTCTGGGATTTTTGTATCAACAACGGGAATGTGTTAGTACATTTGAGAGAGCTTATGAATGTGTGCGACTCACAGATAATGGATTTGACATATTTCTGGGGTATTTCTACCAACAAAATACATGTGTTTTTTGGTGTTGTATTTGTTTT
Source organism: Panzeria rudis (assembly GCA_956483635.1). NCBI lineage: Eukaryota > Metazoa > Arthropoda > Insecta > Diptera > Tachinidae > Panzeria > Panzeria rudis. The sequence goes on along the minus strand of OY101451.1, from coordinate 42,744,633 downwards.
AGTTATGGTGGTACCTGTAATGAATATGCCTTGTGCACGGACAATCACATCCATAACAGGTAAAGTGGACAGCGCAGTTGATAACTGTGTGTTTGTGCTAATATCATGGTTGAATATAAAAATTTCTTCATTTCCTTTGTGCTTCTGACATCGTGCAATGATTTTACAAAAATAAGATTTCGTACTCGTTGTACTAGCGAGTTTATTGGTATGGATGCGGCTTGATTAAAAATGTAATTGTGCCCATGTTCTGTAACTTTGGTGAGAACTTCTCGCGTCGAAAAGATGTGGAATAAATTATTCCATCGTTCCTCTAAAAGTGAGAAAAAATTGTGTCTGTAACTCATGTCGAAAACTATCAAAAGAGCTTACGTTGTTACGTTAAAATGTCATAAAATACAACTCTAAGCCGATGCTAAATTGCAGACGTTGAGAGCGCTAATCAGAAATATCTTTGACGGCGACTAAAATGTACTAAAAGTGAAAAATTTTCAGAGACAGCGGCGAAAATACACCGTCGACTATACCAAATGTATAGTGCGACTTTAACAACGTTTCTTGTTTACAAAATAGCTTTGAAAAGATTTTGCTATAAAATGAAAAATAAAAATGGTTTCGTAGTGGCTAAAAAGAACACTTTCACAATAAAGTGAAGTGCATTTAAAAAATTAAAAAAGTGTTGTTGCTAAAATAAAATTGAAATTCGCATATTTTATAAAATTATAAAAGCAAAATAATTTAACAATGAAAAAATCACTCAAGAACAAAATACTTACCTTTTCCGTGTTATTAATATTCATTTCATTTTGCATTTTTGAATATATTTTTTATTATTAAAATTGTATCTCACCCCGTTTTTATTTGTGAGTATATGTGACAAGCTCAAAGCGAGAACTTTTTTCACAAAAACTTTACACACACTTTTTGTGCAAATTGGCGAGTAATTTCCTTACGTGACAGCTTTTACTCGCCAAAAAAGTTACGTACACAGTTTAGTGAGTTTTGTTCCCTTTTATGACATTTTTGTTTCATTTCACACATTTCAATCGAAAAGTTTCTCGACGCGGGAGTTACAGAACAAGGGTACTGGTTATTATGAGAGTGAAAGAAAAAGAAACATGAACTAAAAAGAAACGTGAACGAAAAATAAATAGCGTAAAAGAAATATGAACTAGGGAGCTGAAAAGAGCTCAATGATATGACCAGCTCACTTCGTTCACTTGTGTGAGTAGTTCAATTAAACTAGTAAAAATGAACAATAAACGCGATGAGATAGATGGTGTAGTGGCCGTCGAAATCAGTAGTACGTTCTGCTAGTCTGATATGTTGTAAACATTAGTTAATGGTGAATTGTTCTGTTTTGCTAGTTTTTGTTAATAAATATATGTTTTATTGTATTTAAAATTGGTATTTTTAATTTGCCGATGTTTTGCCGATTTTTTTAAATTGAAGTGCCGATAATGCCGATTTTTTTATTTTTTTTTAAACATGCCGATTTTCATCAAAATCATCTGGCATTCCTGATCACAACCAACTAAAAAAATATCCAATATTTTTTAATAAAATAAAGTATTTATTTTATTAAAAAAATAATCAAGCATGTATATTAATTGAAATTATTTTTCTCAGTACAAGTGTTGCGTACTCTAAAAAATTTTAGGTTTTTCAGACGTAAAATAAAATCTTATATTTTTTACATTCATTTAATATATGATAATTTTTACCATTTAGTTTTCAAATGTGTTGACAGTAATTTTTTCAAATAGCAGCAAAATCAATAGAAGAAAACATTGATTTAACTAAAAAATTATTTAGAAACTAATTTTTAACTGAGCAAACAGTTACTTGGAAAAATTTAACAATGACTTTTTCTGTGTAATATGAATTGTAATCAATAAAAAAAATAAATTTTGAATTTTCTTTATGGTACGTTGTTTTGCATTTTAGGTAACGATATGTATGAAAGATAGTGGTAGAAATAACTACATATGTACATACAAAACAAGACATTTTTGAGCGTTTAACTATAGCTTATTTAATCTTAAACATAAATTAATTTTTAATTTCTAGCATTCATCCGTTACTATATTTTCTTTATTCTATATTTACTTAAATTTTAAATGCACGCTATTATTACCACTTAAAATCAAATGCAATTTATTTAAATTCATGGCATATAAATCACCATATAATAATCTTCACGAAAATCATCAAAACAAAAATTTTCTTTTTTACTAATCATATAATAACTAACTTATGTGCTAGCTAGCTACATACTTATATACAAGTACATATATAAATTTACGAGCAGGAGTTCAATAGGGTAAATTAAGATCCCGTTTTTATCGATTAATAAATGAGTAAACACATTTTTAATATCTTGACAGAGTAAGATTTTTTTGCCTAGGTCCGGCTTAAGGGGTTTCTCTTCTGGCTATGTCGAAGAGTGCCTTCGCTGAGTAAATATTTTTTGCTAGGCAGAAAATCTACTCAGCAAAGCCACTATTCGACAGAGGAGAAAAGCCATAAGCCCGGCCAAAGGCCGGATAAGCAAAACATCTTTACTGTGCAATACTATTTTCATAAACTTTATTTACATTTTTTTATGGATATTATTTCCGTTTCAACTTAGAAATAATGTCCATGGACGATATTGCATACCACCTAAATTTCATAATAAAAGTTTATACAGTCTATTTAAGGAATGAGAAATGTTATATTAATGTTATATTAAAACCGAACTCAAGCCAAAAACAATTAAATTTCTTTGAATATAAACCCATACAGTTCGACTAAAACTCATAACTTAATTGTTAAACTAAAGGCACCTAGCAAAAAGGATGTACATGTTCAAATAAACTGAACAAACAAACATTCACACACACTAATATTTGTAATTATTAATGATAATTCATACTAGAATAGAGAAATAATAAAAAGAAGCTTAACACAAGACAAAAGAAAAAAGTGAATATCAATAACTATCAAATGAAATACAGCTCTAACCGCCGGTTTTTGACTTGAGTAATTAAATATTTATTTTGCTAATTTTCATATAAATTTAAATTGTAATTAAATACAAATTCCGTTTTTCAGTCGTATTTAGTTATTTAATTGTGGCAAAAATATGGTAGCACCATAAAATGTTATAAATTTCCCATAAATGTCCCAAATAAGCAGCTGTTCAACATAAACAAAAAAAATTCCAAAAAATATATTTTTCTACATTTAGGAAATAAGAATAATGAAGAGTTGCTGCAATGTTTTAAAAGAATAAAAACAGCTTACAAATTATGATAGAAAGAGAAATATAGACAAAGAAGCCCCAAATTTCACGCCAACAAAAGTTGATTTGTCAGCGGCCACAAATTTTTTTGTTTGTACAAGAAGAACAAGGAGTCAAAATCATATGGTAATTTATAAAACTTAAATCGAATTTAAATGTCCAAGATTGGTGAATTAATTTTGATTCAAGTGTTTAATGCAAAACAGAATTTTGTATTTAAAACGAATTAAAAAATAAATGACTACAAATCCAAGTTAAAACTTTGGCCGTAAGACTGACAGTATGAATTGATTAAAAGTAGATGATATTCAACTCTTGACTGCAAACCACCGACTTTGGTCGAGTGGTCTAAGCGGTAAAGAACCCTGATGAGATTAGCGGGAGCTATCGAAACGTCAGTTCAACCCTCAGCGCAGTCAAAATTGTCTTTCATGTTTCACATTTATCTCTAAATAATAATATAATTGAAAAATTAAATTAAAACCGAACTCAAGTCAAAAATAACTAAATTTCTTTGAATATAAACCCATACAGTTCGACTAAAACTCATAACTTAATTGAGAAATGTTATAGTTTTGCACTTTATTTCTCGGCGACCTTAGATCCCAAAAATCAGAAAACTTAATTATACTTAAATGTACGGTTTCTTTTAAAGTTTTCATACCCTAAGTCGACAAATTAAAACTCGCATTAAGCTTTTTATTAACATTCGAATCTGAGAGGCTGTTCAGATATTACGGAATGCATTGTTTCTATTTTTAAAACCGCTACTAAAATCCGTAACACATTTTTTGGAACAGCACTCAGCGAGTGAGCGTTAAATAAAAAATGTATTGTGTCGGAGCTAGGAAAGTTGGCTATAGTAAAGACGGTAGGGTGAGTAGTGAGTGGTTGTGGAAATGAGATATGAATTTTCCAACACCAACACTACTGCAGGTAGTTTATTCCGCATACGAACTGTACGAAAAAAAAGAGTATTCCATGTAATGCTAAGTTTTCAACTCTGTAACAAATTGACTGACTTCCAAAACGTCAGTTGCTTTGTATTCGAACATGGTATAGTGTTTCATATCGTCGGAGTACTGAATATTGACAATGCATACCTTTTCAAAACGTCGTCGACAGGTATCAGAAACGCCGCGAAACGGCAATCAGTTCACCGGTCTTAAAGTTGACGCAATGTTTAGCAACTTCGCATATGTAGACAGTGTAAATACAGCAGCAGAACTGCCCTGCGGAAAATTTGGTGACAAATGATCCAAAAGTACTCGTCCTATGACTTGAGAAAATGAGACTGGTACCAAAAATAAGGAGCAGTGAATGGTGAAAAAAGACATATTAGTTAATTGGCTACATATTAACCACTTTCAGTCAATATAATTGGTACTCCGGCTACTATTGTAGAAATTTCACTGAACAAATTCGATGCACTTGGATCTAAGTCCTATCACATAGTATCTATATAATATTAATTGTCTCGCTTTAATGATACTGTCATGCCACTCAGGAGCCTGTTCCGTAACTGTATTCAGATATTAACTCAAGCTTAACTAGTACTTATAACATTTAAATATAAGTGTCCCTGTGGTCGAGTGGGTAGTGTACTAGCCTGTCATGCTGGAGGTTGTCGGCTCGAATCCTATCAAAGACACCGCTTAAAAATAAAATACAATTTCTACTTCGATTTTTAACAATAAAAAAATAAATTAATCGATAATTACAGCTGAATTTTGGAATTATTCTGCACCGATAAGGACTCCATAAGATAGTTCAGAGACAAGTTACAAGGTGCATACAAAATATCAATCAACCCCATCCTAGGATATCCCCGTGTAAAAGTGGCTGGTCCGCTTCATAGGAAGTGTTAGAGCTCGGACTGGTCCCTACCACCTGGGGACCGGTCACGTGAATTGTTTTGTGTCAGTTACATTTACCGTAGGGTGTATACAGACTTTGTATTGATACGTTTTGGAAGTCAGCCATTATTAAACTATTGCCAAATGTTTATATTCCGTTCTTAACTTGAGGTCTACACGTAACATAATCTGGTATGATTTGGAAATTGCTCGATTTGAAATCGAGCAGTGCGGCAAGACTAGCGGCATCTGGAAGGTGGAGATCAAGGACTTATGGTCATGCCAGTATCTTAGCTCAATTACCACCGACACTAAGGAAGCCCTATGACTACATGATACCTCATCTCAACTTCGTAAGCACCTTCAAAGTTCTTATTCGATCCAGAAGGGTGTGGAAGGGAGGTAACATAGAAAAGTTTTCTATGTGACCTTGGTGTAAGACTCTCCTTCCGACTTCCCAACGAAGCCAGTGTATTTCAGACTGAAATCCTGGCTATAGAGGGACGGGCAGTGTGTTAATTGACATGAGTGTTCATGGGAGAGTCGGAATCTTCGTCGACAGTCAGGCGGCACTTCTGTCTCTAAGGTCGCACACTACTTCTTCTACTTTAGGGCCTATTCACATATTACGTAACGCTATTTTCGGAGGTTTTAAAACCCCCCTTCCTAATGCTTTTTACAAAATTTTCAGTATAAAGTATCTAATCCGTAACAAATCTTTAACACACCACCCCTGGAGCGTTACGTAATATGTGAATGGTCCCTTAGTTGGCCAGTGCAAGGACATGCTATCCAGATTAGGTGGTCAGGCACACGTCACACTCATCTGGGTTCCTGCGCATAGTAACTTTCTTGGCAATGAACGGGCGTATGATCTGGCCAGGGCTGGCTCTGCTATGGACGCCTCCACTGCTGAATCGGTACTATTAGAAACCATATTTTCAAACATGATCGGCAGAAAGCTGAAGACAGGTGGCGCAAGTTGAGCACGTTTAAGGTGGTTAGAAAAGGAATTGAAAGGTTATCCTTTACTATTATCTATAGCTATTGCGTATTTGAAAGCAGTTACTCCAAAATGTTCAAATTGTGCGAAATTTTGACTCTTTGATAGATGAGTCCATTTCTTAGAAAAGGGAAAACGCACTTGGGTTGAAAAATTTGTCGATCAAATTACTGATTATTGTTTCTAGGGTAAATAGTAGCAAAAATCAAAAAGAAAAAATCATTTTGAGCGCCTCCATAAAAAGTTATGGCGTACTGATTTTTGTTCTCAAATTAAAAAAATCAGTTCCCTTGAGTAAATTTTGATGCCATATGGCGTCATACAAATTTAAAAAAATCCTACGGCTAGGTTATATATTTTTTTTTGATTCAACCAGAAATGCTATTAATAAATGACATTTTTCTAAAAAATTTATTGCACAATTTAGTAAAATATGGTAAATCATGGACTCAGTAAAGTTTTAAAATTGTAGGATTTCAATGCAGAGTGACAGAAATACATATATGTTTTTTTTCAAATGTTGTTTTTAAAGCTTCAAGTGCAACATTTCATAACAAAAATAATTTTAATCGGACGCAATTGAAAGTATGAGCCTTCAAAAACGCATGATGTCATATGGCATCAAATATACCGAAAGGGATATATAAGAATTAAAATCACATTCAACAGAGCCACCTCACAAGTGATGATAAGCAAAAATACACGTGAGCACTGACGATGGAAGTGTAGCGGCTTCCGAAAGTGGCGCTACTCTGTTCTGCTGTGTACGTTGAAAAATTAAGTTGATGTAAATTTTTCCCTTGTTCCTTGGAATATTAATCATGCCCAATTCTTTCTGAATTAAACGTTACGAACCTTAGCCTAATGATCAATTTGTATTCACCAGCAAATACCTTCGAAATAATCATATTACTAAATCTTTATTTAATTGCGCTACTCTTAAAACCGCGCACATAATGGTTTTGTTCAATCTAGCTGGCCAAAATTGATATTTTTTTTTGGAGTTTTAGTAAAAATCAAAATCAAATGTGACAGAGAACTTCCCACCGAATAGGAAAATGTAAAAATGTTGTGCAATTTGTCAACACAACAGTTCTAAACAGCAATAGCACTTGAGTAGTTAAAAACCCAACAATTTGTCAAGGAAAAGCGCGGATGTATGGTTTATTAGTAGATATACCATCGGCAAATTTTGGCAATATTAATGACGATAATACATGTTGGCATCACAGCTCATTGCGAAAACAATTTGTAGCTGTTATTGCTTTTATTTATTTTCAACTGCCTTTATAACTACAATTTAGAGTTGGAAAGAAACCAACCTGTTGTAGTACGCAAGTAAAGAAAATAAAAAACATGATTGATTATGGAGCTCATGATTCAACTTTGATATTATAAACTTCTTATTCTTATGATTAGGAGTATAATATAATATCTTTAGGTTTTCTATGAGATTTTTTGGGTAAAGGTTCCCTGACGATTTGCATTGGCCCCAATGAAATGGCCATAGGAACTAGTTAATACCCCTCCATAATCAATTTCAAAGTATTTTAATAAAAATGTTATATTTTACTTAAAAAGTAAAATATTCATTTGGGAAAAAGCACGTTAAAAATTAAAATTAATGTAATTTAATAATTCCCAAAAAATAACTTTTTAATTATAAATATGCGAGTGCCCGCGCAAAAAAATACATGTTGGCATCACAGCCCATTCCGAAAACAACTTGTATAGCTGTTGTTGCTTTTATTTATTTTCAACTGCCTTTACAACTACAATTTAGAGTTGGAAAAAAACCAACCTGTTGTAGTACGCAAGTAAAGAAAATAAAAAACATGATTGATTATGGAGCTCATGATTCAACTTTGATATTATAAACTTCTTATTCTTATGATTAGGAGTTTAATATAATATCTTTAGTTTTTCTATAAGATTTTTTGGGTAAAGGTGCCCTGACGATTTGCATTAGCCCCAATGAAATGGCCATAGGAACTAGCTAATACCCCTCCATAATCAAGTTCAATGTATTTTAATAAAAATTTAATATTTTACTTAAAAAGTAAAATATTAATTTGGGAAAAAGCACGTTAAAAATTAAAATTAAATACAAGCTTTGACGACCAGAAATTTGCTTCTGAGTTAGTTATGACCTAATACAATTGCTCTGCTTGATGACAGCGAACACCAATTACCGTGACGAATCTTCAGAGGGTGACAAAGATGAACATTAGTTTTTAAAAAATATATTTTACAGCAAATCGGGTTTATAAATTTAAGAAATGTATTTTTTCTTTAAATTTCGTCCTAGATAATAGTAACATCAAACAATTTTAGCCGCGTAGATAATCCAAATACCTGTATGTCGTGCGGTTTCAAATACCATATTAGAAATTATTCTCAGTAAAGAACAATACGTAATTTCAAATAAGAGTTGGCTTTGTTTGTCATTCCGTTTGTAATTTCTGAAATATTCATTACCGACGCCTTAAAGCATACATATACATGTAGGATTTGGTACTAAAACACCAAAGCCAAAATCAAATTATTCAGAAAATATTTAAAACTACATTAGGGTCCGTTATTTGTATGGACACATTTTTCTTATGAAAATGTTCAAGTCTCACCCTCAGAAAGTTGAGGATTGATGCAAAAATTACTCTCCAAAACGTTCACGCCTCTATGACCACGCCTTGCCGCACACTGGGAAAGAAGGCCAATCTAGCGGCGGAAAAATCACATCTTCCAAACGAATAGTCTGATCCACAAAACATGTATGGATGAATTATAGGGAAGGATGTAGGCTACAAGGTGTGTTAAAAGCTAGGTAGCTATTTTTAACACAGTGGGCGATATATGTTGTTATATAAGACCAATTTTACCGATAAAACTTTAGTCGTCGGAAGGCTTATATCTTCCAAACTAATAGTCTGAACCGCAAAAAACTTATGCCTGGAAAGGCTGTAGGTTATAAGGTCTGTAAATAAATTAGCTATGTTGAACACAGTGGGCACTATATGTTGTGAGATAAGGCCAATTTTACCAGTAAAATTATTAAGTCTTCGGAAAACCTATATCTTCCAAACTAATAGTTTGATCTACAAAACTGTATAGATTAGTTATAGGCAAGGATGTACACTCTAAAACATTACTTCAAATTTACGATCATATATTGTCTAAATTTGTGTTGAAAATTTCTCCTTGTCTAAAATTACATCGATTTTGTAGTTATTTATTAAAGAAAAAACGTTTCAAATTAAACATATTTAGTCCAAGTGGAAAAAATTTAACATAAAGTATAATACGGCTATGGCTGAATGGTAGATACGTCAGACTATGAGTCAGGAGGTCGCGGTTCAAACCTGCACGCAGGCAATCACCTTTTTTTAGTAAAAACATTTTGTTCAAAAATAATGCGTGTATAATTTTAGATCGATAATAATCGGTAAAGTCTTGCCGACTATTATCGACTTCATTTTTAACAAAAGTGTTTTAGAGTGTAGGCTATAAATTTTGTAAAAATTAGACAGCTATTTTTAACATTGTGGGCGTTATATGTTGTTATATAAGATCAATTTTACTGTTACAATTCTTGAGTCGTCGGACAGCTTAAACCTTCCAAATTATTAGTCTTATCGACAAAAAATGTATGGATGAATAAAAGGCGGATGTAGGCTTTAAGGACCGTACAAAATTAGTCACCTGTTTTCACACAGTGGGCGCTATGTATTGTTGTATAAAACCCATATATTCCAAACTAATAGTTTGATCCTCAAAAATGTCTAGATAGGTAAAAGTTGTTGCTTATGAAGTTTCCAACAGCTTTTGCTTTACCGTCTTATCTAAATCGTATATTTAACAGCAAAATATCGAAAAAGCAGATAACTATTAAAATACCAAAAAAAGCTAATACATTTAAAACTTTCGTTAAACTTTTTCGATCCCTAGAAATTGAAGTTGTTTCCTTAGTTATTTGGGTCGCTGGACGCGATCTGCACTCTATTTTTTATCAGTTCTAGCTTTCGAGATATACGGGTATGTTCTGTATTCCATGCCGAATTAAAATGTGCGGAATTACCAAAGCATTCTTGTTATAAATAATAATTTGCAACAACATTTAATTCCGCATGGAATATAGAACACACCCGATAGCGTTATTGAAAAAAATGAAAGCACTTGCACGTCATATATAGCATAACTGGAGAAGGGCTTGACCTACCTATTCATTAAAAAAAAAAACAAAAATCAACAACAAAATTATCTATAAGTCAAGCAAACATTGTTTCTAAATCTGCCCATTCATTTCAGAGATATCGTAAAAAATTTAACCTAAAAATAAAAAATTTCATAAAACATTTAAAAGTTTTCTCATTAAATTATAAACAAAATGAAACGTTGTGCACCAATTTGAACGAAAAAGAGCTCATTTCCTTTGGAATATAATGGAGAAAAAATTTGAATGTTGTTTTATTTTATTTTTAATTTTTAAACAAACAATTTTAAAACTTTTTATGAAACTTATAATTTTAGGCTAATAGGAAACAATGTGCGCGTTCAGCAGACACACTTTGCTACTCAACTGTTGCTCAACAGTCAGATGAACGCATGGATTACTGATCTGTTAGTCAACATGTTGAGTAAGCGCTCACCATTTTTGGTAGCAATGAAAAAGTACGATACATTTGATCAAATTAGGATACACCAGCTCAGATTGACTTTTATATCGAGTTTTATAATGGTGGAGTTCACACAACATTCGGTAACTGTTTACTTGTTAAATTGGTAAAATTTTCCATATATTTTATTGCTGTAAAATTTATTTTAAATATTTTTGACAGCAAAATGTATGGGAACTTTTACCAATTTAAAGAGTAAACAGTTACCAAATGTTGCGTGAACTCCACCAATATATTTTTAAATTTTAATTGATTTTTATTTCTCAAATAAATATAATAATATTTTTTTGACAAATTTTAATTGAAAAAGTCTTAACTTTTTGCTTGTATAATAAAAAAAGTGAGCATATCGTTCAGAAAACCAATAAAATAAAAAGCTGCTACAACTGAACTTTTTGGTAGAAGGTTTTTCTGCTGAACGCGCCCAATGTTCGCTCGGCTTAAATATAATTTTGTGGTCGAGCTTTGGTTTTTCTTTTTTAACTGAATAGGTCAAACCTTCTCCAGTTATGCTAATATATGTCGTGCAATTGACTTCATTTTTGAAATAACGGGCCCAAATACATAGACACCTTCAATTTCTAGTTTACCGACATTTTGTAAGTTTATGGGCTTTTTCGATATGTTGCTGTTTATTTTGTTAAATATACGATTTAGATAAAAGTCGGTAAGGCAAAAGCAGTTGGAAACTTCACAGACAACATTTTAGAAACAACATTTTCATGATGTCATATTTTTCGATTTGCAGGTCATCTTGACGCATAAGTGTAATTGAAAAAAATTTAACCGTAAGTTGTCAAGGGAAGGCGTTGCCCCAGGTGCTTGTAATTTTTGCATCAAATCTAAATTTTTACGGGTTGAAACTAAAAATATTTTAAATAAAACTAGTTAAAAGTTTGAACTTACATACAACTTAAAAGAAAAAGAAAAATTTAGTCTTCTTTCAAGAGTTGAGTAGACAACATATTTATATGAAATTTGTACACAATATAAAAAACGATACGGCGATTAATTCTGCATTTTTAACACAAAAATCACAAATTTTGAGTTATGATGATGTTTCAGAGAATGAGCGATATGTAGATATTCAGAAATGGTAATTTCTCAATTAACCAAATGTAGTAGTAATCGAAACATAGAGGCTAAAAAGTCTAATTTACCGTGTTAAAAGTTTTAATTTATTTTCAAACTCGTAACTAAAACGTGTAAATCTTAACAATTACGGAAACATATTTTTAGCTATTTTTACTAAATATTTTTAACACAGCTGTGCTGCGCTTTAACGTACTATCTCTGTGATTTTCACAACAAAGTAGCAAATCTTACTTCATCATTTATTATATAAAATTTTGTTTTTCTTGTTTTTTTTTCATTTCCTATTCGATTCAGTTTGAAAGTACATAATTCAATAATTTTATATTTTCATTTATTTTTCCTTTTTTTCAACTTATAATTTTTAAACTGTTAATAAATTGAGTTCAAACATTAAACAAAATTTTATATTATATTATACTTTTTTGTTAAATCCATCATCACAGCGTGACGGTGAAGTTAGAGATGCTAGTGATCGTCCCCCAAATATGGGTCAACCAGAAAATCTTGTAAGTACATTGTCGATCATTTCGTAAATTTTATTTTTACTTTAGTAACCTCTCTTAACTTGTTCATTAATAAATATAAAATAAAAATTTCTTTTTTGCTGTTTTTAGCATGATGTTGCGTAAATGATATGTTGTTGGTGTATTAATTTGGTTTAATTTTTATTTTCATTTTGTTGTAGTGCTTACCTAACTATTAAAATTATGCGTATTAGTATACAACTCTATTTCTTTTTCTATAAATTGTAATCTTCCATAAAATATGTCTACTTAACAAATCAAGTTTTATATTTAACTAACAAATATGAAAACAATTTTAACATATTAATTTTATTGTAAATGTATATTTATTGTACACTATATGTATGTATATTTATTGTACACTAATGCTTTAAATCTTATTTGCAATAATAAAAATATAATCAAAATATTTAAATTATTTTCTAAGTCTTGGTAAAATGAACTGTCTGTTTCGCTAAATGCGAAAGAACATTCCTTTCGAACAATTTATTGAAAACAAAAATCAATTTCGGTTTTTTATTACATATTAGGATCGCACCATTCGAATTGTTAATATTTCATTTAAATTCAAAACTATATTTAGGTATGTAATATAACAAATTAAGTTGCTGATACTACAAACACAAAAGTTTTTTTCAACAAACTGAACTAACCAAGTTTTTTGTTATGCATGGCACAAAAACTCAACGATTTTTTAATATTTTTTTGATTAAAAATGTCAACTAAAGTTTTTGTGTAAACTTGTGAAAAAATTAACAGTCATCATTTTGGTATAACAAATTTAAAATTTTCTAGTCAATTAAAGTACTCAATAAAAGTATTTGTTAAATTATATCATAACAGAATGCGCACATATAAAAGAAACATAAGGAAGCAAGTTTTGTGTGTATTCATTATTTGCATATATAATAACGAATTGCTCTGTAGCTGAGAGACAAGTGCGTTAGTCTATTAGTCCAGAGGGCGCCATTTCAATTCCGCCAAAAAACATTTAGTGCTTTTCGCAAATAAGCAAAAAGTTGTTTCAAGGGTTGTAATTGCGTATATAAAATAGTTAATATAACAATTGTGGGGCTTAAAAGCAAAGTGGTACAAGCGCAAAAAATAAAATTCTGAGTAATTAAGCCTCAAAGTTTTTTGCTCCCATGCATTTCATACAAAATATTTCTGGTTTCTAGCACATACCGTCTTTAAGGTCATCGTACAGGTCTGAATTTTCGTAGGGTGATATATATTGGTATTAAGTGTTGATTCCTGCATATAGCTAATTTTTTTTAGTTTTTGCACTTGAACCCCTTTGCTTTTCACCCCATCAATTATGACAATCAACATTTATCCGCAAATTCAAAAATTCACATTGTTAATATAACAATAACTTTAATTGAAATAACATTGAAATTTAATAAAAAAAAATTTTTTTTTTTGAAAGCGCAACAAATGTTAACAAATAAGTTTGTTGAAAATATTTATTGAAATTGGCAATAAAATTATCAGAAAAACAGAAAATTTAATTGAAAATAAATCAGTTGACATTTTTTTCTTAAATTACAAATACCGTGTTTGTATGTACACAAATTTTTATAGGCCCATTTTCAGTGAAAATTTTATTGTATTTACTAAAAAATTAATTCTATTTACAAATCTTTTTTTTCTGTGTATGTTTCATCAATATAGGTGGACAATAAGCTACTTAAAAGTGTACGACAAAAAATTGTGTGGCCTATTTATATATAAGATTGTTTTCAATATATAGTAAATGTTCGAAAGCAATTTACTTTCGTATTTAGAAAAACAAACAGTTTAGACATAGTCATAAATATGTATGTATGTATTTTCTAAACCATTTTGTATGTCATTCCTACGTGATTTTTTAATCGGATCGCTTTAAATCGACTCGATTTAGACAAATAAAATCATCTAATAGCAAAATTTGTTCAGACGTTTTTGTAGTTTTCTATTTTTTTAAGCTTAAAATATCATATATGAATTTAATTAACCACACTATGCGACAAATGAAGACTTTTGGAAAAATACACAGAGTGGACAGTACACGTTCGATTGTACTACTGCAGGATAGTAAAATCATTTGGCGAATTTGGTGACCAATTCTTTTTTAAAAGTTTCTGAAAATTAGTGGGGCCTCAAAAAAAGGTGTCATCAGTATTTGGCCAATAGTTAATCAAAATTAATGATACCGCTTAACTATATATGACAATAATGTAGCTAAAGCCTAGATCCCACTATCGTCGCACATGGCACAATTTGTAACAATTTTTGTCGTCCTATATCGGCACACAATTCAAAACATTGCATAATTTATTTTTGGGTGGTCACATTATCGTCGCATATTGTTACAATCTTTTTCGGCTCATATCGGACAAAACAAAATTGCGACAATAATTGGTTCAATTCGGTCACTATCGTTCTTTATTGGGCAAATTTATTCATAAGCTTTTGTTTATTTTCCTGTTGGCAGACGCAGTTCTACTTTTGGAATGGATTACTCTCAAAAACAGAAAACTGCTATGTCCGTATAGATAAATATATTATGGCGTTAAAAGGTTAAGAACGGAACAATTAAAATTATGTAATAATAACATACACATACATAAATACATTTTAGTGAAAACTTACCGCACTTTCCTTTTTCTTATTTTTGTTTCGTAAACAAATGTTTTCTGAGCAGGGGTGGCTGGCTAAGTTTGTTTAGTTATAATTTCTTTTGTTCAATTGGAATTTCGTTTGTTCAACAGTAGAAATAAAGATAAATATGCTTTTCATTTATATGAATAAGCGGCCATGTTCTGCATTTCATGTGGAATTAAAATGTGCGGAATTATCAAAGCATTGTTGTTGTAAATTAATATTTATAACAACAATGCTTTGATAATTCCACACATTTAAATTCCACATGAAATACAAAACATATCCGAATATATAAGAAATTTTATTTTTAGTAATATTGAGTTGAAAAAGTAAAACTTTATTGGTCCGATTGTGCTATTTCAAAATACCTTTTACCATGCCTGGGTATCGGCGCTGATTGTCGACTTTGATCGGCGCACAAGTGGCCGGTGAAAATCGGTGCATAATTTACAATTTGATTGCTCGTCATTGTGCACAAGGGTGTTCACATTATCGGCGCATCAATCCTGATTTTGATTGCTTATACTCAGCACGATAATGTGCGTTCACATTATCTTTACATGAATTGCGATGAAAATCGGTACATTGCACCGATAGTGGGATCTTTGCTTAAGAGTCCGCTAAACAAATGACATTAACATTTTATGCCAATAAATAATTTTTTCGTGCACTAGAATCGAACCTATACTGTCAAGTCCGTGTGTTTTTTGCACTGTTGCATTGTGTTATATGTAAATGATTTAAAATACATCAATTTGGTCATTATTTGTTCTTGGAAAAAGGGAAATTTACTAGGATTCGGTTTACAGAACAGGGCGTGAACTCCACCAATGTTTTTAAATGGTTTTATTTATCTCACCCCGTTCGTGGATTTTGTTGCGTTTGTGTCGTCGGGTCAAATCTAGTACATAATTGAAAATTCACCCCCTTCCTGTTGACCGATTGATCTGTAATTTTGCAAGCGCCTGTAGCTTTGGTGACAATTTAATATTGTGAAAAGAGGGCGTTGCCACTCTCATAAAAATTGGTTCTTAGTCTTAGCCCTTTCCTGCTAACCGATTGTTCTGAGATTTTGTGGACGCCTTTACTTACAATTATTCTACACTTTTGTATTTAAAAAAGTAGGCGGTGCCACGCCCATAAAAAGTAACATTTAGTTTTAGCCCCTTCCTGTTAAACAATTAATCTGAGATTTGGTGGACACCTTTACTTACAATGACTATACACTTTTGTATTAAAAAAGTGGGCGGTGCCACGCCCATAAAAAGTAATAATTAATTTTTGCCCTTTCCTGTTAACCGATTGATCTCAGATTTAGTGGACACCTTTACTTACGATGACTATACAATTGAGTAATTACGAAAGCAGGCGGCGCCACGCCTATGAAAAGTAATACTTAGTTTTAACGCCTTGCTGTTAATCCATTGATCCAAAATTTGGTACATGCCTTTACTTTTGATTATTACACAATTTTGAGATTTGAAAAGTGGGCTTGGCCACGCCCATAAAAAGTACTATTGATTTTTACCCCCTTCCTCCTGACCGACTGATCTGAAATTTGGTAAATAGCTTTACCTCTCACGGCAATACAATTTAGTATTCAAAAATGGGAGGCGCCATGCTGATAAAAAGAAAGGGGGTGGGGTTATATTCATGCAAAGATATTGCCAGTCCCCTCAATATTGGTATTAAATGAAACCGCTTGGCTACTATAATGCAGTACAGCACGAACAAATCCGAATCCAAGGTACAATCCGAAAATAAATGCCAGATCATAGAGTTTTTAACATAAAGTAAAAAACTAAAAAATTTAAAAATATAATAAGTAAAAAAAAATTTCAAGTTAAATGGTTTTATTGTAATGAAACATAATAATGAGGCAGATAATGCACTAAAAGCTAAAAATTATTTATGTAGTACCAGGTGCCAGCTACCACACCACTCTCCTCACCAACATAGGGCATTGATCAGACTAAAATAAGACCGTGGGGCGCATCGACTTTCGGTTATCTATAGTCAACAATGCCCCACGGTTTTATTTTAGTCTGATAAATGCCCTTTGTTGGTGAGGAGAGTGGTGTGGTAGTGGTACAATTTTTTAAACTTATTTTTTATATGTACATATGTATGTGTTTACCACACTAATGCAAATGCTAATAATTTTGATATACAAAAATTTAACTCAATTAAATATTTATGTATTGTCGGGCTTTCACCACTATTCCTTAGCCTTAATCATCTTTTGCAATATTCTATTCATAATAAGACCAAGGCCACGCAATGAGCGGTAAGTGGCTGAGTGACGAATTTGAGCATAATTTCTGAGCGGTCAATTGTTAAAATGCCATTGGCAACCTCTGTTTGTTGCATGTTTTTACCTGAAAATAGCATTTTCTAAGTATACAGCCATGTCGCAGAATGCCATTCCAATCGAAAGTGGTTTGGTTTCCGTAAGTCGCTTCTTCAGAAAACGAAAGACGAAAATTTTCTTCGCAATCAAACCACTTAAATTTCGAAATGGAATTGCCAAAGACTTTTTCTACTAACTTCATTTGCAGTAAAGGCTAAAAAAACGTTCATACTTTTAGGAGCGTTCAATAAGTATTAACCCATAAGCTTTTGATATAAATAAAAAGCTTAATATGAGCTTTACTTGTAAAAACAAGAGTAAACAAACGCCTCAAGGTAAAAAAACCTTATAATTGCAAAATCGAAATATAAAATAAACGGAATCTGAAGACTGCAGAACAAAAACGATCGGAATGCAAGTACGGAATTAAATGCATACTGATCGGAATGTGTGACATGGCCGATAAAAAGCACCTGAGCTTAAGAAAAAGAAAATTTATATACAACATTAAGAGCCCTACATTTTTTACTGCCTGTTCGCCGATGTCGAAGGAGTTCTTTCTTGCGCACAATTACATTTAAAACAATAACATTTTTGGTTTTGCTTTAAATGTAATTTGTGCAAAAGAAAGAAATCCTTCGACATCGGCGAAGAGGCAGTTACTTTTGCCATTTTCACGTTTTCCTGTTCACCAATCTACTAAAAATTACAACAAGTTTTATTGCTGGGTTTCGCCGCTCATTGTGTGATAGCCTGTTCTACAATAACGAAAATGTGCGTTCGTTCGCAACTTTCAGTTGTAAATGCATATGCATTATTGTGGAGCGAAAAAGTAATGTAATACATGTAAACTTCTTCAATTGTCTTCACTACTGTCTTGAATATTGTGAAGACAGTAAACCGGACAATGATTTGACGACGTATGCCGACAATAATTTGATTGTGCATAAAAAAGTAAAATTCAAAAAGAAAAACTCATAACATGTATAATTTTCATATTTTCTCTACTTTTTTTAATATTTAGCTTACACAGTTCGCGCAAAACACATATTTCTGGAACTCAAAATTAATTGTCATAATTATTGTCTGGACGCCTACGTCACGAAGACAATTATTAGATTTTTTGACAACTAATACGTATTCGTTATTGTCATGACAGCATTTTCAGTTGTAAACGTAGTGTTAAATATAGCTACAGTGTATTGTGTGTAGGCACCCTGTAGATAACGCGAGTAGTCCATACGCGCATATAAAGTATACTCCATAGAGGACTATCACTAATTCAAATGTAACCCAAATGTATGGATTTCCTAGGGCTGGACCATATAAGTCATATGATCTAACCCACCTTTGCACTGGATCGGAGTAGTCTCAAAAATACTCTATGTCACTACTTGATGGATCACTCAAGTGGTCGTGCTTAAACGATTGTGTATACTATTTGCAATCGTTAAGTGTAAGTCATTTTACGAAGTTTTGCGAACAAAAAAGTTGTACCCCACCTAATATTGAATTTAGGGTGTATTTTAGACGTTTTTAATATCTCTAGGCTTGAAATTTCAAACGTCTCAAGCATAAATGTTTTCCTATGAGTTTATAGCTAACCCCCGTTGCCACATTCATTAGTTGCAAGTAGTGTGTATGTACATATTATCAATAAAAATGTCGAAGAAAAACCCGAAAGTCTTGCAAGTAGCTTAAGTGTCTACACATTCAAGAGAAGGTTTCTTTGCAAGTTGAATAAATCCGAGCTGCCAAGAACTTAAAACATGTTCATTTTGGGAGGAAAATTGGCATTAATTATTGATATCACTTTTTTAACTAGATTAGTGTTATAAAATGACGCCATCTGTATTCCCAATCTATATTTGAAGAAATTAATTACAATTCTTTTTAAATATATATAAAATAAGTTAAAATCACAATTATTATGTTACTACAATCCAGAAAATATGTATAAAACTTGTTACTTGGCAACACTATATATATTTTTGACATTAACTTGCAGCACCACTTGCGACATCACTGTCTTCAAAAATTTGTTGCAAGTAAATAAAATGTGGCTGTGTTAGTAGAAATGTGTGAGTGTATTGAGTTTTTCGTACTTGTACTTGCATGTGGCAACGGGGGTAAGAGGAAAATATATTTAATAAAAAAGTTTCATTAAAAAATATAAAACTTTAAAAATTTTGCACAAAATATCGAATTTAAGCTAACTAAGAAAAAATACCATATTGTATCACACAGTTTGTAGGAAAAAAATTAAAATATAAATTAAAATTTTTGTCTTTCGATGCTCTCAAGTGCTTACTTTTATGTAGAAAAATAAAATTTTAAATCGCTGACATGAAAAAAAAATTTGTTCAAAGACTTTTGGCCGCCTTCTCACAAAATGTTCCTCTGTGCGCCGTATAACTTTAAGAAATATGATACACATGATCATATTTTCCAAAGTCATTAACATATCTTACAATATGCTTTCTTTTACTAATAGAATCGCAACTTGCGAAAGGTTCACAACCGTACATTAATCTTGGAAGAAGGTAAGATTTTGCAAGCACTAGTCTAATATTTAAAGGAGTATAGTATTGTATCAGTGCAGCTATGCTGATGTACCAAATTTTATAAAAATTATAGGGTCCAAGGAGAACTGGTTTGTTGGTATTACATATTTGTTTTGACCCATATCAAGTCGATTTGCGCGGGCTAGGTTTTCATTTTCGACCTATGGTTTTTTTTCGAACATATCTTAGAATTGTCCGTAGATTACGTTACTTCTATACGATTTTTTACATTGCAAGCGTTGAATTTAAATATTATTTGCTGAATTTCAAGTTTTGCAAAAAAGAACGAAATATAGCAAGAACCCTAAATAATAATTATTCTAATTTTTCAGGTAGCAAACAATTTACAATTTTTAAGAAATATTATATAAAAATTGGTTTTATTATAAATATAAATATAATGCAATTATATATTTGTTGAACATAACTATTATATTCAATTATAATCGATAAATACTTTGTTCGCTTATCCATAACTATTATTAAAGCTTTTTACTCTTTTATATTTACGATAAAAAAAGATTTTTATGGAAATACAACTGTATTTTCTAATTTAAAATATTTAGCGACAAAAACACATAACCTTTATAAAATAATTTGTATAACTAAAGTCTAATTTGTAAAATGTATTATAATTGTTATATAATATTTCTTATTAATAATAATTAAAAATAACTAAAAACATATCTATCGGATAGTACAGGCGCTTAACCAGGGGGTGGCGGGAAGGGACGGTTGGCAACTCTAATTCTAAGCAACGGCTATTTTGCAATAATAAATACCAGAGACAAACAAGAGAACGCAACTGTTTCTACTTGACTTTATTCTCTATTCTAAGTAAACGTAAACAACGCTTTTTTTATGAAAATAGTAGCTGCCTTTTCAGTAAGTTAAGGAACATTTAAAATTTCTCAGATAGTGATTTAAATTAGGGAAGTAACCGATACCGATATACATATTAACGATACTTCAGATTTGCCGATACATCGGTATCGGCGATATTTTTTTCAGACCTTTTTTGAGCAAATTGTTTAATTTTTGTTAATTTCACAGTGAATGCAAATTCAATTCGTTGTTTTTTAAATATTATTATATTATTATAAATATTATTTTTCTTCATTCCCATTTTCTGATTTTTTGTTCTACTTAAGACAAACTGTTTTGGTTTGATTTTATACTTAAGTATAAGTATATGAACATGTAAAAATATTGTTAGTAAACAAATTACGAGTCCCTCCCTGTAAGTTGTTCTGAAAAAAGGGAAAAAAAATTTTCCTTTAATTTAAACAAAAGGTCGACGAAAAAATTATGAAAACGAAGAAACATGTTAATTTTGCATAAAAAACCCAATTTCTCGCCACTAGTCTCTGAATAACTCCGAAGCAGTTGCAAATATAAAAAAATATATGTTAATATGTGTTAACATTTTTCAACTAACTAAATACGAGTACTTAAATCTTGTGACAAGCTTTTATATCCAATAAATTGTGTCATGACGTTACAAGTTGATAGTAAAAGTTTTAAAGTTAAAGTTTATTTTTTTCCTTTTTAGCGAATTTAAATAAAAGCTTGTTTCTTAAAAAGATTTTTTACTTTTTAACCCCCGACAAAAAAGAGGGGGTGTTATAAGTTTATAGTGTGTGTCTGTGTATCTGTGTTGATGTACGGACCCTCGTACAGACCAAACGGCTGGACCGATTTTGATTTAGTTTTTTCTGTTTGAAAGGTGACTTGATCGAGAGTGTTCTTAGATATAGTTGAAGAAAATTGGTCCAGACGCTTAGAAGATATCACATCTTTTCTAGATGTATCCTGTTGAATCTGGGTGTCTTTGACATCGTAGTTCCCAAACGGCTAGCTCGATTTTAGTTTAGT
The DNA here is from genome assembly GCA_956483635.1 of Panzeria rudis. NCBI lineage: Eukaryota > Metazoa > Arthropoda > Insecta > Diptera > Tachinidae > Panzeria > Panzeria rudis. The sequence continues at coordinate 42,722,761 of OY101451.1, read as the reverse complement.
AAATTTTGTTTCAAAGATGACTTGATACAAAATCTTCCAACCTATGTTTGAAGAAAATTGGTCCAGCCGTTTTGAAGTTATCATCTATTTTCTTCGGGGGGTTTTTAAAATGTTTAATATAATTTTATTAATTTATTTATTGGTTAGATTTACCTATATTTTTTATGCATATTTTTTTGCTGTTCTTAAAAAGAAAATTGCATTTTAGTGTTACTTTCAGCTTTTTACTCGACTGCGCGACGCAAAGAAGGGTATTGTGTTTATCAGTCTATGTATGTATGTATGTATATATGTATGTATGTATGTATGTATGTATGTATGTATGTATGTATGTATGTATGTATGTATGTATGTATGTATGTATGTATGTATGTATGTATGTATGTATGTATGTATGTATGTATGTATGTATGTATGTATGTATGTATGTATGTATGTATGTATGTATGTATGTATGTATGTATGTATGTATGTATGTATGTATGTATGTATGTATGTATGTATGTATGTATGTATGTATGTATGTATGTATGTATGTATGTATGTATGTATGTATGTATGTATGTATGTATGTATGTATGTATGTATGTATGTATGTATGTATGTATGTATGTATGTATGTATGTATGTATGTATGTATGTATGTATGTATGTATGTATGTATGTATGTATGTATGTATGTATATATGTATGTATGTATGTATGTATGTATGTATGTATGTATGTATGTATGTATGTATGTATGTATGTATGTATGTATGTATGTATGTATGTATGTATGTATGTATGTATGTATGTATGTATGTATGTATGTATGTATGTATGTATGTATGTATGTATGTATGTATGTATGTATGTATGTATGTATGTATGTATGTATGTATGTATGTATGTATGTATGTATGTATGTATGTATGTATGTATGTATGTATGTATGTATGTATGTATGTATGTATGTATGTTTTTTTTTTTTTTTTTTTTTTTTTTTATTATTTGTGGGATGAAAATCATCGAAAGACTCTGGCAGTGGTGGTGTTTGCCAGAAGTGCGAGACTTTAACACGCTAAAAACACCCCTTCACACTGACCCAAATGCTCCCCGTGGTACTACCGCAAGGCTATACGTCTCGGGGTGGGAAAGGTCCTAGACCCTAAATCTAAACTACATGGATTCTTCTGCGAATCTCTTCTAACCTACGAAGTTCCAGCAGAACCAATTTTATACAATTACATACATACGTCCAGTTATACAAAGATTCCAACATGATTGGAACGATGTTGTCCGGCCTAATACTACGCCCTAAGACTACTTCTAAATACGCTCTACCACTATCAAATCGTGGACAGATGAAGAACACATGTTCGGCATCTTCCACGACATTGCCACCACAACTCGGACAAAACGGAACACTGTCATGTCCGAAACGGTACAAGTACGACCTAAAACAACCATGTCCAGTCAAAAACTGTGTAATGTAGAAGTTCAAGTCGCCGTGTCTTCTTGATAACCATACCCTAATGTCAGGTATCAGTAAGTAAGTCCATCTTCCCTTGTCAGTCGCTGTCCATCGTTCTTGCCACTTCCGTAGACACATATTAGTCACACCATTCGTACTGTCCGAAACGGCTTCTAGCTCGATGGGTATCACGCCGGCAATGACAAAGGCGGCCTCGTCCGATACAGTTCGGAATGCGCTACATACTCGCAGGGCGGCCAGCCTATACACAGGGGATATCAGATTCACATATGTAGAGTATTTCAGTGAGCCTGACCATATAGGGGATGCATATAAGATAATGCTTCTTACTACACTGGTTAGCAATCTCCTCTGCAGATATTTTGGACCTCTTGTATTCGGCATGATCCGGCATAGCGCTGAGCAGGTTTTTGATGCCTTAGAACCTATATACTTCAAGTGCTCATGAAAAGACAGACGAGTGTCAATCATGACTCCAAGGTATTTTAAACATTCCTTGGATTCTATGCTACACGTGCCAATATTTAGCCTTATGGTTTCCCTATTTTTCCGACTACTAATCAGAATCGCTTCTGTTTTATGGTCAGCTAGAGCTAGACCCATTGATCTCAACCAAGACCTTACGATCTGAATACTGGCGTTTGCAATGGTTTCCGCCTCTAGTAACTCTTTTGCTTCACATACTAACGCTATGTCGTCTGCGAATCCAACTATCTTTACCTTCTCCGGCAGGTTTAACCTCAATACTCCATCGTACATGACGTTCCACAGTAGTGGACCAAGTACTGATCATTAGCTTCAACACAACTTTCCAATCTTCTACAGATTATACTTTCTAGCAATTTCCCACTTGTATCTATCATACACAGCGGCCTATAAGAGGAAGGGTCGTCTGGCGGCTTATTATCCTTAGGTAACAATACTAACTTTTGTCTCTTCCACATTGTTGGAAAAATGCCCTGGCTCAAGCATGCGCTTATTACTTTCAAAAAATAGTCAGGATGGAGTTTAACAGCTTCTTTTAGTATCATATTCGGAATGCAGTCTAAACCTGGTGCCTTCTTGTCTTTAAATTTTGAGACAGCACCTTCTATCTCGGCAATCGTAACCGGAGGAATGTCGAAAAATTCAGCCGGGTAGCTGTGTTGCCATATCGGAGTTTCCTGTTGGGGAAAGAGATGATCTACAATTCCCTTGAGGATAGGCTCTTCTCTTGGCGGCGATGGACCAAGACATTTAAGTTTCTTGGTTACCAATTTATATGCAAAGCCCCAAGGATTACTATCTACTTCATCACAAACATTAAGAAAACACCTACTCTTGCTCCTACGAATTGCAATCTTCAACGCTTTCCTTTTATCCTTATATATTTGATGGTGTACACTATTCTCTAACCTACCTCTCGTTCGTGTATACTGCCTTCGGGCACTTATACACTCCGATCGCAAGCTAGCAATTTCATCATTCCACCAGTACACCGGGGGCTTATTTGGTGACCTTTTACGCTTTATCATAGCTACGTTACAGGCATTAGTGATATGACTTACTAATTGCACTGCCATATCTTCAGCTGAACCACTCAGTACCATGTTCTCCATACAAGCTGCGAAGATATCCTTATCAAAGGTATTTACCTTCCATCCTGTCAAACCTCGTGCTTGTGCAATCACACGGGGCTGTTCATCTTGTACATCTATGATTATAGCGCTATGATCGCTATGAGTATAGATGTCGGATATTCTCCAGTTAACTTGGCTTGTGATGCTGCTACTGACAAATGTAATGTCAATTACCGATCCAGCATCACCCCTTCTGAAAGTTTGTTCAACTCCATTATTAATGAGTACAACACCCAATACAGAAAAGGCTTCCAAGAGTACTCTACCTCTTGTGTTTGTCAAGGGGCAGCCCCATTCAACAGCCCACGCATTGAAGTCACCCGCTATTATGACAGGATTTCTTGTAACTGCATCT